>KN714613.1:690013-1187754 GCA_000812005.1 Coccomyxa sp. LA000219 | reverse complement strand
TGAAAGTCATCCACCATCAGGGTGCAGGACACAGCAGCAATCTGGCTGTGGCAAGAGAAAAGATGATAGGTCTGGCTTCGTTGCACCCAAATGTGGTAGGCAGCCCCTCCTTGCTTTCCTTAATGGTGTCTATTTGTATATTGTGGGTAGTGTGAAGTGTGTATTGATGACAGACTGTCCAGCCTTGAAAATCCACTGTCTGCCAGGTTGTCATATATGCGGTCACGACAGAAGAGGTGCCTGGAGACAGCGCGAACAACAAAGGAGCCTACAACCTAAGGACCAGCATTATAATGGAGTTGAGCGACAGAGGGACATTGCTGCAGCTTCAAAGCAAATTATGGGAAGTGCTGGAGCAGAATTATACTAATGGTTTATGCTGGATCCTCAGAAGCCTGATGGAGATACTGTTTGGGATGGAGTATCTGCACTCAGTTGGCATAGTACATGGCGACCTCAAGTGTGCAAATATACTTTGCTTTACCAAGCGGTCAGATGCGCGCGGATTTGTGTGCAAGGTCTCAGATTTTGGGCTATCCCGAAGCCGTGAAGGCATCGACGAGCTGTTTTCGAGCAGTCCAGGAACCGCCCTCTTTGCTGCCCCTGAGCTATTGTCAAGAGGCATCGGGGGTTTTGAGAGCGATGTCTACGCATTTGGCATTTTGGCGTGGCACCTGGTAAGCATGGGCAGCAGTGAGGCTGACTTACAGGATATCCAGGTCAGATACCGAGTATGCGAGAGGGGATGGCGACCAGCCTTTCCTGTTGGAACTCCAGGAGCCTTCAAGGACCTGATTTCGCGCTGCTGGTGCGAGGAAAGCAGTGGCAGGCCGTCCTTCACGGCGCTTCGCAGGCCGCTTACAGCATTGTTCGTTCAGACCCAGCACAGCTTAGCTTAAGATGATCCGATCTGGATTGCCTGCTGGCTTCATGCCTCGATGAGTTATGAACATATCCGAGGATACAGTTGGGTATTCCAATGTGAAGGAGATCGTCTTGCACACTGCTTGAATAACGTGAGACACGCTATTAAAATCAATCCTAAATCATTGAAAGAACCAACATTGCTTGAATATAATCACTTTCCTAAGCCTCACGTCTGTAACATATTCAACAGTCGAATCAAGGGCACACTGGAAAGCACATCAGAACCCTTCTCATGCTTATGGTTCATGCAGGGCCAGACAGCACAAACAAGGTTGCAAGGCAGCTGCTGTTGTCATAGCTGCAACTTGTCTTTTTGCAGTCCGCTGTCTGGCACTTTCTCACACTATCATGCACATCTGTCACGCCTCACACTGCCACACCGCAGTAAGGGGTATATTGATACCACCATGGTGCTGGAGAAGAGTTCCTTCAGCTTTCCAGTTGACCAAATGCAGAAAGGGTTCTGCAGTGAGACCTTGGCAAAGCCACCTTAGTATTCACAACCCATCACTGCCGGACGCTGCTGACTCAAAAGCTGCCTACAGTGACACCATCTGAAAAGTTCCCCTGGCTGTTGCCATGCTGCTGGCAGCAGACCAGAGGTTTGTGATGGGACTGTAGCGCTCAGAAGAAGCCATGGGATTATCGTCTCTGTCCAGACCACCAGCAGCCAAAACGCTGCCATCTGCCAGCAGCACCATTTGAAATAATGATCTGGCCGTGGCAAGGCTACCAGCAGCAGACCAGGTGTTGGTGATAGGGTTGTACAGCTCTGCAGAGGCTGATGCGACGTGATTGCCATCCAGACCACCAGCTGCCAGAACAATACCAGACTGCAGCCGGACCATCTGAAAGCAATCCCTGGCTGTGTTCATGCTGCCTGCTGTTGACCAGGCATTGGTGATGGGGTTGTACAGGTCTGAAGACACCAAATTACTTCCATTGATGTCTGCCCCACCAGCTGTCAGGACTTTGCCAGACAGCAGTAGCACTGTCTGGAAATACACCTTGGCAGTCTGCAGCCTTCCAGCAGGAGACCAGGTTGCAGCTGTGGGATTGTACAGCTCTTCTGAGGCTGATGCCCTGGTATTATCAGCACCGCCCGCAGCAAGCACATCCTTATTTTGCAGCTGCAACATCTGGAAGCAATCTCTGGCTGTGTCCATGCTGGCTGCACCGGACCAGGCATTAGTGCTGGAATTGTATAGCTCTGCAGAAGCCAATGAGATGCCATTGCTGCTAACACCGCCAGCTATCAGGACATTGCCGCCAGCCAGAGCAACCATTTGGGAAAATCCCCTGGCTGTTGTCAGGTTGCCAGCAGCAGACCACATGCGGGTAATAGAATTGTATATCTCGGCAGAGGCTAGCGTGCTGTCGTCATCTATTCCACCAGATGCCACCACATCTCCACATGGCAGCAAAACCATCTGAAAGGAACCCCTGGCTGTGGCAAGGTTGCCAGCTGGGTACCAGGCGTTGGTCTTGGAATTGTATAGCTCTGTGGAGGCCAAGGGGCCATTGTCGCCCTCACCGCCCACTGCCAAAATCAGATTGGCCCTCATTCAGTGACAGGTTCTCAAGGCGTGCAACCTGTACACACAAAGGTCGTTACTTTGTTGTCTCAACAAAAACCGATCACAACAGAGACAGACTGATATACTTGCTAGGCAGATCCTGAGGGGCAACTGTAGCCACCTGCTTGCATGAATGGGCGTTGCCAGAACATGACCAGACACCTACAGGGTCACTGTGTGCAGACAAGATGGCATACAATAAGTATGGTGCGACTGGCTAAGATATAAAAGTTCCTATAAAAAAGAAGTTTCACGAGAAACTCACTCTTTTGAACTTGACGATGATGGCACGTAGATGGTGCGTCCTCACGGTGGTGTGGAAGTCACAGAACATCCTGCACATACAGAGCGCTTCGAGTCGAGACGTCGACAAACATTGACATACAATCAGCGGAGTACACATCTGGAAGCTGCAACCCTGCTGCATACGCGCAGTAAGGAACACCACAAGTCTGTAGTAATAAACCCAGCAGTTGTGAACTGCATGCTAGCAAAGCCATCGAGTTTCTCTCGGTCAGTTGAAGAGAGCGTGTGAAAGCACAAAACAACCAAGGATGTACATTATAGGATCTGAAAACTAGACAGGTCAAGCACCCTTTAAACGTTAGCACACAAGGTTCAGCTATACAAAGACAGAGGGCTTCGTACCCGCGTCACCTTGACCTTCTCTAATGATGGAAGCACACTTAAGGCAACCTAGACGTGGCAGCTTTGATATGTCTCGTGGTCAGATGCCAGAACAAGCTTGCAGACAGGCTCAAAATATCTCTTGACTCGTAAGCCTTGTATCGACCCTTCTGCACATCTGTGAGAACTGAAAACCCAGTGATATGGGGCTGTCGAATCGCCACGTAGACATTAGGGTTTGTCACAGGATATTAGATATTCATTGTCGAATTTCATAACGTTGCGGATCACAGTGGGGCACCTTTCACGCGCGGAAGTGCTCAGCTTTGATAGAGTGGTATGTTCAATTAATATGATCATTTGATCGACGTCTGGCTGTTCAGAGGGTATATCGAGGGAGTGGTAGCACGTCGCGCAACATTGATGTGAAGGGCACCGAAATGGCACAAACAGACACAAGCCCTTTCCACATGGGCTATGAGCCTGCAGGGTGTCAAAGCACGAAGCTTGCCAACGCTCACGCTCTCGTGATGGAATCTTCACACTCAGTGGATAGACCGAAAGAAGCTCATGATGACTCTGCTGAGGTCTGCTTCTGATTGAGAGGGGAGTCGATGTAATGTTGCAAAGCTTCAGCACTTCAATGCGTCGTCATGCTAGTAAGACAGCAAGTAGATAGTGTCGGTTGGAACAGGTACAGGAGCAAGAGCTGTCTCCGTGCACCCACATGCCCACACTGCAAGGGAACGATGTCGGTGATCTTATTGATCTGTGATGATGCTCGATGCAGGCAAACGCAAATAAGCGGAGGAAGGTTGGGCGGCCCATTATCTACACAGGGGATGCTGAAGATCCTGGCTTGACATCTGCTGACCGGCGCACATTAAGGCGTCGCATTGCAAACAGAGAGTCTGCAAGGAGAGTACGGGAGCGGCGTCAAGAGCTGAGTGCTCAAATGACCAACCAGGTGAAATGCTATAGGTGTTGCCAAAAGCTCCAGGTTGCTTTGCGTAGCTCTTGTAAAGTCTGAAAGAGTGCATCATGACCAGGTGTGCACTCTGGAGGAAGTCAACACCAATTTGGAGGAGGTCAACATCAATCTGGAGGAAGTCAACACCAAGTTGCTGTCCGAAAAGCAGGAAATGCAGCGTTGCATGATGCAGCTGGAATTGGAGAACACGGTGATTTCATTCAAAGCATTGTCACCCTGTAATGTTTTGCCATTGGCAATGCGTGTTAAAGTTCTATATATCAGCCGTCATTTCTTAGGTAACCCCCTTCACTGCAGGCCCTCAAGGATGCACAAGCAGAAAAATCAGCCCAGTCATTTGCTGCAACCTCTGTCAGAATCCACAATAGCAGTGTCCGTGCCAATGGCGCCAACCTCATTGGCACCACTTTCGCTGACCAGGACCCTCAGTTTGCCACTCCTGCAGACATCGATGACAGCTTCGTGCCTGCAGCATTTCTAAAAGAAGGTCTGTGGTTGGAGAATACTTAGTAAAGTAAAGCCCATGAGCTTGTCAGAGTCGCCATGTGCAATCGACTGACGTCAAGAAGCATTGCCTGGCAATGATTGCCGTGATACATACAAAGGCATTGGGAACCGCAAGCCTGTATGCAAAAGTGCTGGTTCAACTTCAGGAGAATAGACTGCAGCATTTTCTCCAAGGTAATGCTCCTCCATCGTTGATGCACAACTGGAAGCCAGCTATGAAGGAGGACCTTTACAGCTGATCTTAGACAGCATGCGAGGTGCCTACATTGGCCGAATAGTATAAATAATGGATATTCTCTGAGGCCACCTAATCATGCCCGAGTAGATCATTCCGCAACCATGATAATAGCTGCTGGACCACACATGTATCGTCAAGAGTATGAAAGGGTGGCGTGGAAAAACTACATTAAGTCAAAAGGCCTTCAGCAACCTGCCGTCAGCAATGCATAGACCTCTCACTTTCAGCTCATCTCAACAAGTCTGGCAAAGGCACTCAAATCAACGCTTATTATAGGGGCCCCTCGCATATTGAGCACTTTGTCTGGTCACCGCTGATCAACCTCAAAACCCTGTTCTCATGGTGCGCCTTTGACATGCTGGAATGCCTGTGTTCAAGATACAGTCATCACATGCACCCAATTTCATTGGGGATATACAGCAAAAAGTCTCTGCAATAATGGGGGATATACAACAAGCCCCATGACCGGAGCATCCCGTCCAATCAGCATATACCAACGATATGTATGCTTATTGTACCCACGGAGTGGCATCCAGCAGAGCTGTTAAGGGCCCACGGAGCTGTGCAAATGACGGCCTCCCATTGGCATCTTGACACCAGCAAGAGCAGGCCAGCTCTACATATGAATCTGGTGCACTGTCGGGGAATTCAGGCCGCCAACCCCTCTCACATACCTGATACAGTACCTGGCCATCCAGCATATCGGCTTCAGGGCTGCCAAGGCTCACAAGATGCCATGCAAGGATGCCAAAGGCATAGACATCGCTCTGGAAGCCCTTCTTGCCTCCAGCAAGGACTTCAGGTGCTGCAAACACTGCAGTCCCTGGATGGCTAGAGCAGTAACTCTCAAAGCCTTGGCGCATTCCTGACAGGCCGAAATCAGCGACCTTGCACGTCCATCCACGTGCATCCATTCTTTTTGAGGCGCACAGCACATTGGCACAGTTGAGATCGCCATGAGTGATGCCTACAGAGTGCAGATATTCCATGGCAAACAGCACCTCGATGAGGCACCTGAGAACCATGTGCATTCCCTTTGCATGGTCTTGCGCCAGGACTGCCCAGAGCCTCTCTAAGCGATGCAGCAGTGACCCATGATCGCACAGCTCCATCACGATACTGCTCCGCAGGCTGTAGGGTACTGATTGAACATGGGGCTCTTTACATGGCAGATCCTCGGTCATGACCGCATAGACGGCCACCTGTGCCAGTGCAAGGAGATGTCTGTGCTACTATACTGTCTTTTGGACACGAGAGGGCAGCTGTGCAGAGACATGGACAGGTGGATGCACTCACCACATTCGGGTGTACTGAAGCGACCCCGACTAGCTTTTCTTTAGCTACAGCAATGTAACTTACAGAGCCTGCCCTGCTATGCAGCACCGTCTTTACTGCCACGAGGGCTCCCTTCCACCTTCCTGCACTGTGCAAGCAGTACACAGGAGTGCACCCATAGCGTCATGCCAGGCTACGCCTCTTGACAGCAAGCCATTGCGCAACCTAAGCAAGCGCTCACACGTGTTTAAGCAAGCACGGAGGCATGTCGCCAGTGCGAACCACTCACCCTTGCTAACAGTACCGAATGTGCCACTTCCCAGCTTGGGTCCCAGAACGAGGTCTGCTGACGAGGCATCCTTATCCATTGTGATGCTTTGAGAAGGAGTGTCATTCTCATTCCGATGTACAGACCTTGTACGTGGAGGGGTTTTTTTTTGTCTCCAGTTTTTAGATAAGGAGGAAAACCGATAAGCGATCAGTGTTATTGCAACCCCTGCCAGCACAGACCAGCCGTGATGCATTTCCTGTTGCCTACATCACCTATCCAATGTGAAGATCCCCACTGCCTCAACATAGGCAGGCATCAGGCATCTCCGGGTCTGATGCAGGAGGTCTTATCAACCTGGCTGTATACACTTTCTGCCCCTAAAACCCTGTTGCTTCTGTGGCCATCTGTAGTTGACCACGATATGACAGGTGGTGCAACCAGATAAGGAAGGCCAGACAATTGCAACACACATTTGGAGCAAACAGGAAGTGTACGGGCTGAGAGAGGGGTTGATGCGTCAGCAATCGCACATCGGGCGTGGAGAAGAAAGCAATGACTACGGATGCATGTCGACGGAGCTGCCAGGAAGCTTCAGGCTCGACACGGAACTATCATCACATATTCATCTTTGTGTGTTTGCAGAGTACGCTTGGTTAAAGGGAGTCCTCACAGGCGATGAGGGAGTGACGTCCTCGCTGCTGTGGAGTGACATCTTTATGATCAAAGAGGTCCCAAATACGAGAACAACACTGCTTCGACAGCTGTGGATACCCCCGACTGTCTTGTCTGATTAAATGCGAGTACTCTGGCCAGGACCATACGCAACGTCTGAGATACTGAGAAGGAGGTGCAAGCCATGGACGACCACGTCGATCTGTTGCGGCGACAGATCATCCAGCTCACTCGTATGTCCTTGGCTGTAACCTGAGATACTCGCACTTCAATTCAAGCTATAGGTTGAGATCACATCATGAAGCTGCAATCTCTCGGCTTTAGGCCCTTCTTGACATCGTCCATGCAGCGTCATGATGGGACCAGCATTTTCAGGTATCCGGACACTTCAGCAATAAAGGTCTTCGTCATTGCAGCGTATGGTGCGGGTCATGGCATAGACTGGCGTCATGACCCAGAGTCGGTTCAGCACAGCAAACGTGCATTTGCTATGTGAGGTGTATCGAATGTGCCCTGTTTCAGCTGATGCCATAGATCGTGCGCTTACCTCTGCAGGACAGCGATCCTCCTGTGAATTCTGACCAGGGTGCTCTTCATTGTCAGCTGAGTCCCATCTCCCTTCTGAGGTAGGCTGTCATGTGCTTCTTGTTGTGCTATTGAGCAAGAAGTTTGTCAGGCAGGGTGCGTACATCAGAGCTTGGACGCATCATGAAGTGCTTGTAATTGGAGACATGCTACTCAGATGCATGTGTTCAGGCTCGAAAAAAAAGAGGCTGGCCGGGATGTGATTGCAAAAGCCAAGGCTAGGCCTGCTCCACAATTTGAAATGAATGCTGTGGAGAAGTCGGTGATGCGCTATCAGGCTGCAAAGGCTCGTGCTCTTGTTGGCAGTAATGCTGTCAAGAGAACGGCCTGATTGCCCATTGGAGTGATTTCTTATGTTGCTCGACATGTGTTCATAATGTTGCTCATACACTTCATGATGCATTGCAGTCCAAACGGATCTTGAAAGGTTTGTGAAGGGTGGGGTGATGTACCACCAGACATCTCACACCATTATCTTTGATCCTCTTGAGCCATCAGTATCAATATCTCAGTACAGGCGAGGATGCTGTATTTACAGGGATCCCTCGTGCGCTGGCTTGAGGACTGCCATAAGCTTGTTACGAAGCTCAGTAAAGTTTGGCTACCACCTAAGCCTTGACCAGCATAATTTCGTAGCATTTGAGGAACAGCAGGTGCACAGACAGTAACGTTGAGGTCAAGCGTGTCAGCAGACAGAGGACACAGGGTGTGGAGGAAGGTACACAAAATCGAACGAGAGGTTATAACTAAACGACATAGTCATGAAGTGAAGGCAGCAGGAGGACCGGGTGCATCAGGCACACTGAGGTATCCTGTGAGAACAGAATGACAAGAGGGTGACACCATGAGCATTGCCCGACACATGAAAAGATGCTGTGAATATTGCATCTACCCAGCTGCTCCCAGGCAGTGCAAAAGAGCAAGCTAGGGGTCGGCTATGTATACAGCAGGAAAAGCTTCATTTCCCACTGACACACAGCGAGAGTACCCTCCATCGATGGCAAAAGCGTTATGAAACTCCTCAGGTGTGACACAAGACGCTGCCCTCATTTCTCAGGCTACCCAAGTCTCGGCTGTACTTGTGGATGACAATAATTGCGTCATGCTCACTGTTGCAGACCATGGCCTTAATGATGGCTGCTCTAAACGACGGGCAAATCTTTCTTGGGGGCAATCTAATTGATGTGATGTCTAGCTCTGAGACTCTAGACAGCTGAGCTGTAGGAGGCAGACGCACTCAAACTGCACATACACATGAAACCATCAAGCCCAGGGCTTCTGTAGCATTGAATGCTTGTTCAACACCTGATGTAGAACATGAGCTGCATGCTACACTCTTGATAGTCTCGGCGTGAGCAAATGGTGGTCATAATCGTACGTCGTCATATTGCACGCTTCGCCTCGCCTCACAAGCGGCGCTGGAATTATACATAGCATCCTGAACCCTTGAGCGTTCCCCTTTTGAGGCAATATACATTCTGGCTCTGTCTGTCAGTCTGCCTTCTTGAGAAGCGGCTACATTGTTCTTAAAGCTAACACCATATTTCATTGTCCCAAACCAAAGTGTACTACGCAGACTACTTGTATACCTGTGAAAAGCGTATCACCGAGCTGTGGCACGTCATCCTCTGCACACCACTGAGTACGAAGATCGAGAGGCACACTGGTACTCATAAATATTCAGTTGATGCACATACACAGCTAAAGAATGCCACCAACTACACCAAAGCTTGCTGCCAGTGTTGGAAAAGTTTCATCTGTGTTATTCAATTTGCCGACAGACGAGTGGGCGTATCACTGCATCACAAGCCTGGCACAGAGACATGCCATATAGGCTAGCTCTACTCATGGCCGCAAGACCATGACATGCCCAACCTTCAGCAGACGCCCTGCATCACTGACCATGCTTAGATCTCGTTGAGCAGCGCAGATCCTGCTGAACAGGATTGCTGCTAAATTCACTGCAACACTTGCTCATGAGAAAGGTCCTCGACCTGTGGAGAGGCTGCTGAATCTGAGTCCAAGCAGCTCTCCTCCTGTACAATGTTTTCCAAGCAGCCCAACCATCCTCCATCACTTACAAAAGGGTCTGCAATGTCCAGCCAGGAAGCTGTGCAGGTATATGAGTACCTCAGATCAAGACCGCTCTGATTGCTAGAGAATTGTTAGTATCACCAGAACAAAATCCTGCCAGTCGCTGACCCACTGTCACGGTCAACAGCATGTAATCCAGGTATGGCTGACATGCAGCACTCATATAGCATGGAAACAGAGAGGCCTGGCAGGGCAGATTTGGTGCCAGAGCCCATAGGCCACAGGATTGACACACCTCCAATCGTATTTGGCAGCTCTGGCTGGACAGGGAACTCAGTGGAAGGAGCAAGGCCGGAGGGGATTGGCAGCAAAGTGAACCATTCAGTATGGGCTGTGGCCTGCAGCACAGGGGACTCTGATTGCACTGTACATCCTGCTTTCTCATGCATACTGGCCTATCATGGTACAGGAAGGTACCAGTACGTTTGGGATGTACAGGAAAGAGAGCGCACCCCACGCTGCCTCAAGTGCGCAATAGAGGTGCGCATGCCAGCGTTGTTGCTTTCCTTGACCGAAATATCCTTTTGTACTTTCGCCAGCTGCTCTTGCAGCTCTTTCTCAAGAGTCTGTGCTGTTTTGAGCTCTTGGTAAATTAAGGCATTCTTCGCTTCCAGGTGCTCAGCCTATGCATTGGCTTGTCCTATCAGCAGGAGCAGGAGACAGCACTTGCACAATTGTAACAGGCAAGCTGTTGTTACATCACTGCAACCACGGTGACAGCTGGCTGCCAATGGCTCACCTTTTGAAGAACCTTCTCCAGATCCTTATTGCGTCGCATTCTCACACGACGTGCAGACTCACGATTGGCCACACGCCTAAGGATGACACGCCTTTGTTCCGGCGCCACTTCACTTGAAAAGGGGTCCCCGTGGTCCATGATAGGCCGTGCAACTTTGCGTTTGACAATCTGTATCACAGATAAGGACATATAATACCTGCAGCCTTTCCAGCGTTGCTGCAAGAGGCAGTGATGATGTTGGTCCTTTCTCAGGGGCATTGTAGAATCTCATTGCCTTGAGGCAGTTGTGAAAAGCCTGTCTTCCAAGACAGGTATATTACTGGAAGTGTGTGGGCTGCTCACCTCGGACGAGCTGATGTCAGCAGCTGCCACATTGGCATGAGCTCCACTGTCCACCATCTTCGCCATCACCCTGCATAAGGAGTATCACTGTGCAGTGCTGCTACATACCCTCATCTGCAGAACAGACCCTTGTGGGGTATCCCTCAAACCTGCACCTGTTGCAACTATAACCTGTGAGCTTTGCCTTTGCACTACCCCGAAAAGACACCCTCAGACTGGTAGGCTATAGAGGCTCAAAGGTCTATGAGCATACTCAGGTAAATGCATAATACGCGAAAGGTGTTGGCAATAACGACTGCATGAAACCTGTCGAGATATTCGTGGGGTGGCTATCGTATGAGGAACGCCGACGTGGTGGGGAGAACACTAATATAGCGAGTATTGAAAGAGAAGGGGGCGTGCGGCCTGTAGTGGCGCAGCAGCAAGTGTTGCAGAGCCAGGAGACTTGGAATGGGCTGAGAGTGACGCGCACCGAGCTGACTACTCTCACAAGACTCGACTGGCGCCAACACTGTTATGGGCGCTTCTATGTCGGTCCTGAGCGATGGGATGGGGCTTGGGTCGGACTGTCAGTGTGCGTGCTTCCTCAAGGCTGCTGCACACGATGCACACTGTGTGAGTCGTGAGCAGATACGCTCCAAATAATCTCCTCGAATCTTGCTGTCTTTGCTTGTGTAACGCACGCAGCGTCACACTCTTTGCGACTTGTCTGTCAATTGCTGCATTTATGTCGGGGCTCACTATCAAATGGCGCCCTTGCGTGGTAAGTCCGCGTCTTGTTGGAGACATGAGCCACATGAGGCAGGGCAATGAATACAATGGTGACAATGTTGGAAATCCATTATCCTATATAGGCTTCGATACATATTGACTTTAATACGTCCTGCAGTGCAAGGGACCTGAAGATATCTGCGATGGGACTGTGAGAAGCGACGGTGTCAAAGACCATACTGCCCAATCATCTATGTGCAACGCATGGCGAGCGCCAGTGTAGTCGAGCGATGCGTCCTCGTCGTTGACGATGATCCAGTTTGTTCGCTGTTTTCTTTACGACAAGCAAAGTCTCCAGCCGTTACCCTTGTTGACCAGACGAGATTTGGAAGTCAGTCTGAGGTTCTTCGATGGCGCAGGTACACAGAACTGTGCTCGTTAAGCTCTTGGCGAGAGCTGGATACAGAGTTGCGACCTCTATTAACGGTCTTGAGGCCGTCCAGCAGTATTGCCAGCGAGGACAAGCCCTCTCTTGCATATGGATGGTAGGACAACCTGTCTTTCTTGCTACCTTCAACGAAATCTTAGCCTCCTTACCATGAAACATGTCCAGCATGCACAGCAAACGTATCGATGTTTGTGCACCACTGTTCATGCATTGGCCAGGCGAACGATCAAGCACCAGAGCATCCTCAAACATGACGAGTGTGGAGATATGCAAATGCACCACGCCTTTCTGTTGATCACATAGGCATCCCAGCACCTGCTCCCAACCCTGAACAAGACTTCATATGCAGGATGTGAATATGCCTGTCCTGGATGGTCTGCAAGCAAGTCGACATATCCGCGGCATAGAAGCACAGCACGCCGCCGCCCAAAAACGGGGCCAGATTCAAACGAAATCTTGCCGGGGTCTTTGGCATCACAAATGGGCGCAGTCCTCAGAGGTCGACATCTTTGTCGACCGTCAGACTGCTGCAGGGGTATCTTCCGGTATCGACACACATGCTTGGCCTGATGCTGCGCTGCGGGTGCCCATCATTGGAGTTTCGGCTTGCAGCAGCCTTCATCAGCTTCGCAGTCCAGCCTGCAATGGGTTGGATCACTGTATTGATAAAACAGGTGTGCCAGCCTTCCTTGGTGAGCTTCTTTTTGTACTGCAATGATAAGCCTTACCCTTTGCTGTCTGCTGTATCTAACATATGCGGCAACACCAACTACTTGTAGCTCAGATCATCTTTGTGCAGGGCATGCTTGGAAATCCTGTGGAATGGATATGTTTGTCGAGAAACCCATGACGTCAGAAAAGCTCAGTATTGCATTGAGGTATGTGAACCGCAAGGCCTCTCACCCGGTGTGAGTCATTCAGGGCCTGAATGACAATTGTCAGACACGTGCTAGAGTCGAGACCATGACGTGTTGATGGGTCAGACGCGCTCCTGTATCATAGGACTTATTCTGATGTGCAATATTTGCCATAAGACCGTTTAATTGTGTCAGGGACAGGTCATCTGCTTTCACCCATAAATTCATGCCCATATCACACAGTGGTATCTGTGTTGCCTTTGTCACAGAGCAAAGGTAACATGCATGTATAATGGTGCAAAACTTTCGTTCATATCCTAAGGTCTTAGAAGCAAGCTCTACATGATCCGCAGTGCTGACAAGCTTTGTTTCTTCAATGTTAGATATGACGAATGCTTTCTCAGCAGCCACTGGTCTCACCAGTCGTCCAGCTATTGTCAGAAGCACATGTGTGCAATGTCGTGCTACAAGGCATGATGTCAGCACCAACTTTTTTCAAATCATGCAAGATACCACAGTGTGGCTATGACACCCTTTTTTGACAGCCATGTCAAAGCTATAATAACTTTGCCCCGAGCCCTCATACCGAGATATGTAGACCCCAGATCAATGGCTATACATGCTACAAAGCGGCCAGGTTGGAGTTGTTCAGATATACGACTACTCCAAGCACAGGCTTGCTTGAGTGCTGGGAAACAGCAAAGCTGTCTGACACAAACATCCCACAGGTGTTCAGAAGTGAGCTTCCCTTCAGTATACGCCACGCTTAAGCCTGATAGTACTTTGATAAGGGCTTTGTATCCTGGTGACATCCATCAACATCAAATTCATATCTCGGACTGTTGTATGGTGCATAAGGAGCCCTTGATGCCCATGAGCTATGTTTGCGGCAAAACTCCTCCAATGCCTCTTGTCAGATGGCCCTTTATTACTGCAAGATACAGAGCTAGGACAACTCTTTGCTGCATGATGTCTCGTGACACCCCCACGCTCCTGAAAAGGAGCTTTGCTCATTGGCATGATCAACACTTGCCAAGATGATGGCACCTGTGCAGGGACTCACTCTGCTCTTTGCTGGATTAGGCACGGGCTGCTATCAAAATGTGTAGTCTGCTCGCATGGGATTGACATGTACATGCTGATCCGCAACAGCTTGGCAGAAGGTACAAAGCTTTCATTCCGGGGAGCTCTTCGCTGACCTTACTGATAGGTCGTGAGAGCCTTCGTCAGATTTGCACAGCTCACGAAGTCGGTCATCAGATGACAGCAAGGTGGCTCTTTTTATCTGCTGAAGTCTCTTAAACTCAGCAGCTAAAACCTGCGCCCTGTGCCTGAGGCGTGCTTTCAGTGAGTGCAGATGCTTCACTCGGTCGCGAAATGCCCTTATACTGTTACACAGATACTGCTTCTCATCTGTAAGGGCCTGCGATGTCTGCAGCACTCAGCTTGAAGCACTGAGATCGTGTCTAATCAGCCGAGAAGGGTTTGAGAACATACACTCGCCTGTATTCGCCGCCTGAGTAGTCTGCGAACCTCACATGACCTAGGGTGACTCGGGCTTGCATCCCTACTCCGTACAGGACCAGTTGATGCAGCGCAGCCACCATTGCCAACGTTCTCACCACCTTTCGGCATGAAGTACCATCACCACAAGTGACGTTCGCCTCAGACGACTGCAGAGCACAGTGAGATGAGTGGATGTGATATGGGTTGAGTGATGCATATTATGGTGTCCAAAAGGCCCTGCACCTGTTTTGGCCTGCATGCTGAACCTGATCAGGAGTGCTTCGAGCGCCTGGGTCTGGCTGTAGGATCTCAAACGCTTCAACGGTACGCCACAAAGACGCAATGAGCAGTTGTAAACCATAAATGTCGAGCCTGTAGTAATGTCGTGGAGTATCGCCAGAAAGTTCTCAGGAATGACACACTGTGTGTAGGTCTCAGTGTTGCACAGAGGCTTATCAAGCACAAGCGCAGTGTGTGTCTGGGATGATTCATTCAAATACAATCACTCTGCCTTGATCCCACAACGAGATGCCAAGTCATAGTACCCAAGTAGGTGATTTTAAATATGGGTGTGTGTCTTAGGAGGATGGACACGGGTCAAGAATCCGATCTCCCTGGTGTGACTGACAGAAGTCAGTATGACCATAATCTGAGGTAGGGCCCTGTCCCGGGCGTTGGCTCTGATATACAACTACGGCGGCAATGCCCAGCATGGGCTCACCCCTTGCGTCTACAGACGCTTGCTGCTATAACCTTCCATTCAGATACAGCCCTTCCAGAACGCTCATGTTGCAGTTGTTTTGAGTTTGCATCTCCAGCTTGGCATCATTCTGCGCTTTGGGCAGCGAAAAGGAAGATGTTCCCAGGCGTAGTATCGCAATCCCTTCTATCAAATCAGTGCACACCTTGAATAAGTACATCCTCTTCCTGGTTGTGCTGTAGGACTCCTCAGACTGATTAAATTCAGTGTATACGCGCATGTGCTTGCCTGTCATAACCAACCCCAATCAAGAACAGCCCAATTGCCACCTCTTTCCCTGCAACAACAGCATTTCAGCCTTGTCTGGACGGAACACACAGCCCATAAGCTGGTTTCCCGGCTGACATACATAGGTACAGGCATTGCGTCCCAGGATGTCTACTGACAGACTGGGATGCTGCTGCCGAGGGCTGAGCGTTTCCCTGCTTGTAAGCACTACGCGTTCCTGAACGCCCCCGAGGGCCTGCCACAATATGTGCAGCAGTACTGTCGTCCTCCTCCGATGGAGAAAGGGGTCTTGGTGTGTGGAGAAGCTAGCTGGAAGGCGCCTTCTCTACAGGAGTGGCTAAAGCTCTATCGTAGTGGGATGACATGGTTCGGCCTGGTCCTTCGCTTGTGTGAGGAACACCAGGATGAAGACCTCTCTATCCGTCTTCAAGGCGTTCTTGCAGCTGGGTCCAGGGTCCCGCTGTCTCTCTTGGGGCTATGGTGTGGGGTGAGAGCATTTCTGCATCCAGCCTGCTTCTGTACACAGCAACAGGTTCCTGTGATCTCGAGGTGTGCATCCTGGCCGCATTCCTGTGCCTTCTCTGCAGAGAGAACAGAACGTGGTGTTGGGGTCTGACATCTGTTGGGCACATCCTGTCGCCGGGATTCAAGGCATTCAGCATTTCTATGCGGAGTATGTACACATTGACATCGCAGTTCTCCAGGTGGGCTTTTGTGATATTGATGAGTCATGGTGGCTACATCTGCTGGCATTGTCACTGTGATTGTCTCTCCCTGGTACCATTATTTGGAGATTACTTGGTTCTGGTAGACATGTCTGGCTCTGTCTGACTCTGACGCCTCAATGGTCTGATCGAGCACTGTTGCTGCAAGCATTGGCTGACCTCATTCTTTCTGCAGGGATGCACAGCACTCCATCATCTCCACCTGGTGTTCGACGAATGGAACTTCCAGAACATAGCGTGCATATCTGAGATGGAGACACTGCATGTACTGTGCCTAGAATCAGACTCCGCAGTAAGCATGGACTGTCAAGTCCTGTATGAGTTTGGCCAGCACGTCCGCATCTTAAGGCTTTTAGGAGGTGCGGCTGCACGTTCATTTGTTGAAGTTCCTGATTGGATGGACTTCCTGACTGTGCTCTTCAGCAGTCTGAGCGGGTTGAGGTTGTTCGAGACAAATCAGGATGCATCTCGACTAGTGGATGCTGCAAGACTGCAATTGCAGCAGGGGGCCCTGGGCGAAATCTGTGATGGTCTGGTGATCTGGCCGTTTGGGCATCTATTCGTTGTAACAGACAGGCAATCGTCGGGGCTCAGGGGCATCCTACGAAGCAGGGAGTGTTTGGGCCTGCTGCACAACTCATTTCTCAAATAGAGTGATCACCTGTGAGTTACTGCGGACCTTGAGATGTGAGATTGTACTCGGGCAAGTGGATTGGTGTGGCACAGGGAAAGCCAGAGATGTCGCTGAGGGATACATTCAAGGGAGTCGCGAAGTGCATTCTCCGCTCGAGCCGGTGTTGCTCATAATAGGGCGCCAGAAGGAGGCATGGGCAGAAGAGTGCTGAGACATCACTGGAAGAAAATAGGTTGCTGAGCAAAAAGGCATGGAAGGTCGTGTGAACATTTGACGTCAGGGTGGGTCAGGTATATAGCTAGGCCTGAGGTTGGGAAATGTAGCAAGCCTTCAACCATGGCAATGTATAATATTGTCGTCGCACTGTTACAAGCCCGACTGTAAGAGAACAGCAGAACTGGCGAATTGACGAGTATGTTCGACAGGCTTCTGGAAGGTGGAGCCTAGATAGGCAACTCTTTTGTCGATCGATGCGTTGCAGAGACTAGCGCGAGAGAAATAGGACACATCAGGCGGTGGTAAGCGGAACACAAGGCATCTGTAAGTATGCAAGTGAGTGTGAGGCGCAAGGAAGGAAGCATTACGTAGTTGCGGTAGGTGTTAGAAGCACATTGGCAGAAGTCGACATAGAGAGGCGCGCACAGAGCAACAGGAAGGGATGCAAGCAAACGTGGCGTGTGTGCAGCAAGCTGAGATGAGTGACGAGAGAGAAGCGGCCCACAAGAGCCACCCACAGACTGCTGCGTGATTTTATGCAGGCGGAGGGGTGGAGTGTGCTGGTCCTGAGCAATGGAAGGTGGAAGCTTCCGGAAGACCGACCCAGTGCCTTCTTGGAGCACTACATGTCCACGCTACAAGCTGGGCCTGGTGGTGAAGAAGTTCGAGTACTTTCTGCACATAATGAACGTGGACAAGAGCGCGACGAAGGGCGCGAGCGTTGGCAGCCCGATGGACGTGCTGAAGGTGGTCGTTCGGGCTCTGAAGTCGGTGGTCTCTTTCCCCGATGGGGAAGGCAGCGCTTTGCGCTGCGCCGCCTCCGGCGGCCTTGAGCGAAGCTCAAAAGAGATCAGGATGCTGTTCGAGCACCGGAACTCTGCAAACTTTCACGTGCTGTGCTCGGACATCATAGTGGACAGCAGGACAGCTGTGCGCATCGGCGAGAAGCAGCTGGCTGTGCTGACCTCAGAGCACCCCGAGGTCGATTGGAACGACATCGTGGACGAGAGGGTGCTGACCTCGAACGGCCTGCGCCTGCTGGGGTCTCTCAAGTACAAGGAGATCTCCGGCGCGAGGGACAGGACCAAGAGATACAAGGAGGTGGAGGCAGACATCGCCGGCGGCTGCTACGTGCCGTGCCAGATCGATTTCGAGGGTGGTTGTGTGCGTGACGAGCCCATAACGTACGAGGCGCTGAACGCACGCCTGCTGCACAGACCCGAACTGAGCGAGGCAGACCTGTTCTCGCTGCCCTGCAAGGACTACTGTGCGATGTACATATGTGATTATTCAGATGGTACATCACGTCCACGAAGCATTCCATACGCTGTCAAGGTTGCTTTAGGCTGACCACAGGGGTGCATATAGTCCCAAAGTGGCATATGTCGCACATTTTGGGAGCGCACGATTAGCAGTGACACAGAAATTTTACAGCATCTTGCTCTAGATGGTCTACCATCTGGCAGAAAAGGTAGAGGGCAACTACCATTCTGGAGACGTCTAATTTCCATCGCACTGCTTCTAAAGCCTGACACAGCAGGCCTTCTGATATCTACCAAAGAAGATAATTAAAATATGATTTGTGTACAGAAATGTGAGAGATGGCCGAGAGAGAGTTCAGAATGTGGCAGACCTGTAGAGCTGGAAGACTTGGGGGACAGCGCGCAAGAAAGGGGGAGCGAGCACGCCTGATTCTGTACCACAAATCCTGGCAGACAGGCGCTAGATTCACAAGCCGCTTTCAGGGAGTGAATCCTGCAGGAGCTTGCGATCAAGCTCAACGCGTGAGACAGTCAGCTAGCCGTGCTCGTGACACGGCTGCGAGCAGGACGATTCATAGAGTCAAGCGCCAATCATGAGGATTCAGTTGCGATCAGTGTGATATCTGCATTCAGTCTGCCCAGGCTTGTGACGAGTCACGACCTTGCGCAAGCTGAGCAGATGGAGTGACATCGTCCACAGTCACCAAGGTCTGCGTGCTAAGTAGTTGGACTAGTTGGATGCGCACAAGTAACAGTGGGTCAGAGCGATCAATTTGCCTAGACAGCAAGAGCGATCACTAGACGTGCTGAATGGGCGGTCAAAAGGCTTCAAAAGTGTGGCGATCAATTGGCGTGTCAGAAGTGGCGATGAGTTGGCTGAGTCGGTGTGGCGATCATTTGGCATGTGAGAAGTGGCGATCAAATGGCGGGAAGAGTACGACAATCAATTGGCGTGCCCTGTGTGGCGATCATATGGCGTGCCGAAAGTGGCGATCATATGGCGTGTCAGAAGTGGCGATGGATTGGCGGGGAGAGTGCGCCAATCAATTGCGTGCGAAAGTGGTAATTAATTGGCTGAGTCGGTGTGGCGATCATATGGCGTGTCAGATGTGGCGATCAGTAAGCGTGCTCTGAGTGGCGATCTGTTGGTTGAGTCGATGTGGCGATGGATTGGCGGGTCAGAAGTGACGATGATTTGGCGGGGAGAGTGCGCCAATCAATTGGCGTGCCAGGAGTGGCGATCGTGTGGCCGAGTCGGTGCGGCGATGGATTGGCCGAGTCGGTGTGGCGATCATTTGGCATGTCAGAAGTGGCGATCAAACGGCGGGGAGATTGTGACAATCAATTGGCGTGCTCTGAGTGGCGATCAAATGGCATGCCGAAAGTGGCGATCATTTGGCATATCAGAAATGGGATGGATTGGGAGGGAGAGTGCGACAATCAATTTGGCGTGCGAAAGTGGCGATCAGTTGGCTCAGTCGTGTGGCGATCCTTCGACGTGTGAAAAGTGGCGATGGAGTGGCAGGGAGAGTACGACAATCAACTGGCGTGCCAGGAGTGGCGATCGTGCGGCTGGGAGAGTACGGCGATCACTTAGCGTGCTCCGAGTGGCGATCAGTTGCTTGAGTCGGTGTGGCGATCCTTTGGCCTGATGAGAGTGTGATGAACTGGCAGGGAGAGTGTGCACGATCGGTTGGCGTGCGACGGTTGCGATGGATTGGCTGAGTCGGTGTAACGATGGATTGGCGTGCCGAAAGGTGTAGGTCATGGGAAGCGAGCATATGCGAAGAAGCGGATTAAGAGGTGCGTGAAAAAGTGGGGAAGAAGGATAAATGTAAAGAGAAAGGATGATGCAAGTGATGACAAGGACGGCTGGCTGAGCTCTATGAGGACATGGAAAAAGCTGATAATGCATAGTTCGGGCTCTCTATGAGGTTTTGGAAGGTGGGAAGCTGTAGCGAATTCACAGCGCGTTGCAAGGTGTGTAACGCACATAAAGGTGCGTCAGAGGCCCAGCAGGCAGACGCAATGAGGAGTCCCGATGTGTGGGCGAGTGAAACGTACAAGCTGCTGGCGCCGTATCAGAACAAGAGGCCGGGACGTGTCCTGGCACTCAACAAGGGACGATGGGGTCTTCCCGACGAGAAGCGAGCAGAGTTCCTGCAGCACTACCTGGCAGAGCGTGAGCAGTACAAGTTCGGGCTGGTCCTGCTGAAGACGGAGACACACCCACACGTGATGGATCTGGACCATCTGGAACTGGCGTCCGCCGTGGGGTCCCCGGTGGAAGTGCTCAAGATCGTCCTGGATGTGTTCACTGAGACGTTGGGCGACAGTGCGCACCTCGGGACGCGTGTAATGCTGGAGACTCGGCAGGACAAACGCTTCCATGCAGTGTTCCCCGATCTGGCAGTGAACGAGAGAGCCGGGGTCGCTTTGCACCGCCGCCACGTGCAGCTCCTGAGCGAGCACCACCCAGCCATCAAGTGGAGGGACATCGTGGACGAGTCGGTGGTCAAGAAGAACGGACTCAGGATGCTGGGCTCTTACAAGTATGACGACGTGCGCGACGACCGAGGAAAGGTCAAGAGGTTCGAGTTTACAACAGACACAGGAGTTGTGAAGGGGTACACAAAGAAGGCCTGTCTGGAGGCGGATGGCTTCTACGTCCCATGTACAATAGACTGGGAGACAGGAGTGATCGAGGAGCAGCCCATCACGTTGGAGGCGATAGAGGCGAGGTCACTGTGCCGTCCTGATCTGAGCGCGACAGACGTTGTCACTGTGCTCGGATCGGGCTCCAGTCCTCAGGAGCCCGAAGTGAGCCCGAAGAGCCAGGAGAGGGAGACAACGAATCCCACTGGCTCAGACGAGGACAAGGGAGTCGTGCTGGGCCTTCTGGAGCTTCTGAAGACGGGGCGGTACGTAGACGACTACAGCGAATGGCGAGACATAGCCATAGCACTGAAGAACAGCTATGGAGAGCGGTACAGAGATGCCTGGGTGAAGTTTTCACGTCAGAGCCCGAAGTTCGACCTCGTGAAGGCCCACGAGTTGTGGGACGGGGTGGCGCGAGCTGACTACGAAGGGCCGAGGCTGACCGTAGCCTCTCTGCACCACAAGGCTCGTCTGGACAGCCCGAACGCATACCTGGCGCTGGTGGGAACGAGCGTCAAGGGCAAGGTGGACCGGTGCATCGCTGATGCAGGCGCTGGCTACAGAGTGGCCGAGCTCTTCGCTGCAGTGCATGGGAGCTGGTTCAAGTGCGTCGACATCACGAAGAGGGCCTTCTACATCTTTAGAGACCACAGGTGGCATTTGACCGACATCAGCGAGGTCAACGTGAGGCTGTCCACCTCGATCTATGAGATGTTTGTGGACAGGTCTGCAGAGCTGGCGCGAGCCATGATCGGCGCCGACGAGATGCAGCAGGCGCGCCTGAAGGTCCAGCTGGACAGCAGCAACAAGATCGCTCAGAAGCTTCTGGACCCAAGGTACAAGACAGGTGTGTGGACGGAGGTGTGCCACCTGCTGAGAGACAACAAGTTCGTGGAGAAGCTGGACACGCGTCCGGAGCTGATCGGCTTTGAGAACGGGGTGTACGACATCATGGACGGCCGCTTCAGAGCGGGAGAGCCCGAGGACTGGCTGACCTTCTCCACGGGCTACGACTTCAGTGAGAGGGACGATGAGGAGGCCGACGAGGAGATCAAGCGATTCTTCGCGAGCTGCTTTGACTCTGTGGACGTGTGCGTCTACCTGCTTCGGGCCCTGGCGTCCTGCCTGTACGGATATCGCCGCTTTGAGGAGTTCTATATACTGACCGGGGCAGGTAAGGGTCATCCTGCACATCTTTGGGCTGACAGCCCTCAAGCAAGATGAGAGATACGTGGAGTGTGATGCGCAGGCCGGAACGGTAAAGGATGCATCATGGAGCTGATGACGTTCACGATGGGGGACTATCTGAAGTCGATCAAGAGCAGCTTCTTCACGCACAAGGCAAGGCACGCAGGCGCTGCGATCCCAGAGCTGGCCGACAAGAAGGGTGTGCGTGTGCTGATAAGCGGTGAGCCCGAAGAGGGAGAGAAGATACAGATCGCGAACCTCAAGGAGCTGACGGGCGGTGACAAGATCATGGCACGGGGACTGTACGCTCCTCTGTTTTACTACAAGCCCATGTTCGGGATCTTCCTGTCCTGCAACACGGTGCCAGAGCTCAGCGCGATCGAGGCAGCCATCATTGAGCGTCTTCGCCTGATCATGTTCCCCTACGTGTTCAAGGAGGTGCCTGTGATGGCGCACCACAAGGCTGGAGATCCAAGTGTCAAGGAGGTGAAGGTCAAGAGCCAGAGGTGGCGCCAGCAGTTCATGCGCATTCTGATCAGGTGCTTCAGTGAGGAGGTCAAGGATCTCGCATACTTGACGCCCCCAGAGGAGGTCGCTGAGGCATCGAAGGAGTACATAGACTCCTGCAACACGGTCCTGCAGTGGCTGCAAGAGCACTGCGAGGTCACCAACGGCAAGAAGGACAACGTGAGGGCCAGTGAGATGTACGATCACTACAGAATGAGCGTTGGTCCGGGAGCATTGAGCAGCAAGGACTTCACGAAGATGATGATGATGTCGAACATTAGAAGGTCGGATACGAAAGGGATCCCATTCTATAGGGGCATTAGGTTCAAGAGCATCAGTGAGCGGCTGGATGATGTCGACGAGGAGTAGAGACCCAGGAGGCGTGCGCAGCACCTAAACCCTCGGAGTCAGTGGACAGTGCTAGGTCGGTCTAGGAGCGTGGCCTGTGTAGGCCAGAAACAATCACATGAAAGCTCTTGTTGTCCATTAATTGCAAGGCAAAGACGATTGGTGGACACGCATATGCACTGAGCGATGGTGACCGACCTGAAGTGAATTGTGGGAACTTAGCTCACGAGTATTCTGAGCACTACCTGCGTTCACAGGGATGATGACAATCATCAAGATGATGAACCTATCTCCAGACGCCTTGCTCGGTGAGAAGGTGTTGTTTGTATGTCTCGCACACTTTTGAATATGTTATGAGCTATGGAAGAGAGGCATGGATGGGTCAGGTGGCGGTTTGGAGGCGTCAGCAGATTGGGTAGGGTGGGTAGCCTCAGGATGACACACAGTCTCAGATATACAAGAGAGCTTTAGAATCACAGAGAAAGTGTAGTTGAGAGGCTACCCAGGCTACCCAAGGGAGGCGAGGTGTCAGGTGGCAATTTGGAGGCGTCAGCAGATTGGGTAGGGTGGGTAGCCTCAGGATGACACACAGTCTCAGATATACAAGAGAGCTTTAGAATCACAGAGAAAGTGTAGTTGAGAGGCTACCCAGGCTACCCAAGGGAGGCGAGGTGTCAGGTGGCAATTTGGAGGCGTCAGCAGATTGGGTAGGGTGGGTAGCCTCAGGATGACACACAGTCTCAGATATACAAGAGAGCTTTAGAATCACAGAGAAAGTGTAGTTGAGAGGCTACCCAGGCTACCCAAGGGAGGCGAGGTGTCAGGTGGCAATTTGGAGGCGTCAGCAGATTGGGTAGGGTGGGTAGCCTCAGGATGACACACAGTCTCAGATATACAAGAGAGCTTTAGAATCACAGAGAAAGTGTAGTTGAGAGGCTACCCAGGCTACCCAAGGGAGGCGAGGTGTCAGGTGGCAATTTGGAGGCGTCAGCAGATTGGGTAGGGTGGGTAGCCTCAGGATGACACACAGTCTCAGATATACAAGAGAGCTTTAGAATCACAGAGAAAGTGTAGTTGAGAGGCTACCCAGGCTACCCAAGGGAGGCGAGGTGTCAGGTGGCAATTTGGAGGCGTCAGCAGATTGGGTAGGGTGGGTAGCCTCAGGATGACACACAGTCTCAGATATACAAGAGAGCTTTAGAATCACAGAGAAAGTGTAGTTGAGAGGCTACCCAGGCTACCCAAGGGAGGCGAGGTGTCAGGTGGCAATTTGGAGGCGTCAGCAGATTGGGTAGGGTGGGTAGCCTCAGGATGACACACAGTCTCAGATATACAAGAGAGCTTTAGAATCACAGAGAAAGTGTAGTTGAGAGGCTACCCAGGCTACCCAAGGGAGGCGAGGTGTCAGGTGGCAATTTGGAGGCGTCAGCAGATTGGGTAGGGTGGGTAGCCTCAGGATGACACACAGTCTCAGATATACAAGAGAGCTTTAGAATCACAGAGAAAGTGTAGTTGAGAGGCTACCCAGGCTACCCAAGGGAGGCGAGGTGTCAGGTGGCAATTTGGAGGCGTCAGCAGATTGGGTAGGGTGGGTAGCCTCAGGATGACACACAGTCTCAGATATACAAGAGAGCTTTAGAATCACAGAGAAAGTGTAGTTGAGAGGCTACCCAGGCTACCCAAGGGAGGCGAGGTGTCAGGTGGCAATTTGGAGGCGTCAGCAGATTGGGTAGGGTGGGTAGCCTCAGGATGACACACAGTCTCAGATATACAAGAGAGCTTTAGAATCACAGAGAAAGTGTAGTTGAGAGGCTACCCAGGCTACCCAAGGGAGGCGAGGTGTCAGGTGGCAATTTGGAGGCGTCAGCAGATTGGGTAGGGTGGGTAGCCTCAGGATGACACACAGTCTCAGATATACAAGAGAGCTTTAGAATCACAGAGAAAGTGTAGTTGAGAGGCTACCCAGGCTACCCAAGGGAGGCGAGGTGTCAGGTGGCAATTTGGAGGCGTCAGCAGATTGGGTAGGGTGGGTAGCCTCAGGATGACACACAGTCTCAGATATACAAGAGAGCTTTAGAATCACAGAGAAAGTGTAGTTGAGAGGCTACCCAGGCTACCCAAGGGAGGCGAGGTGTCAGGTGGCAATTTGGAGGCGTCAGCAGATTGGGTAGGGTGGGTAGCCTCAGGATGACACACAGTCTCAGATATACAAGAGAGCTTTAGAATCACAGAGAAAGTGTAGTTGAGAGGCTACCCAGGCTACCCAAGGGAGGCGAGGTGTCAGGTGGCAATTTGGAGGCGTCAGCAGATTGGGTAGGGTGGGTAGCCTCAGGATGACACACAGTCTCAGATATACAAGAGAGCTTTAGAATCACAGAGAAAGTGTAGTTGAGAGGCTACCCAGGCTACCCAAGGGAGGCGAGGTGTCAGGTGGCAATTTGGAGGCGTCAGCAGATTGGGTAGGGTGGGTAGCCTCAGGATGACACACAGTCTCAGATATACAAGAGAGCTTTAGAATCACAGAGAAAGTGTAGTTGAGAGGCTACCCAGGCTACCCAAGGGAGGCGAGGTGTCAGGTGGCAATTTGGAGGCGTCAGCAGATTGGGTAGGGTGGGTAGCCTCAGGATGACACACAGTCTCAGATATACAAGAGAGCTTTAGAATCACAGAGAAAGTGTAGTTGAGAGGCTACCCAGGCTACCCAAGGGAGGCGAGGTGTCAGGTGGCAATTTGGAGGCGTCAGCAGATTGGGTAGGGTGGGTAGCCTCAGGATGACACACAGTCTCAGATATACAAGAGAGCTTTAGAATCACAGAGAAAGTGTAGTTGAGAGGCTACCCAGGCTACCCAAGGGAGGCGAGGTGTCAGGTGGCAATTTGGAGGCGTCAGCAGATTGGGTAGGGTGGGTAGCCTCAGGATGACACACAGTCTCAGATATACAAGAGAGCTTTAGAATCACAGAGAAAGTGTAGTTGAGAGGCTACCCAGGCTACCCAAGGGAGGCGAGGTGTCAGGTGGCAATTTGGAGGCGTCAGCAGATTGGGTAGGGTGGGTAGCCTCAGGATGACACACAGTCTCAGATATACAAGAGAGCTTTAGAATCACAGAGAAAGTGTAGTTGAGAGGCTACCCAGGCTACCCAAGGGAGGCGAGGTGTCAGGTGGCAATTTGGAGGCGTCAGCAGATTGGGTAGGGTGGGTAGCCTCAGGATGACACACAGTCTCAGATATACAAGAGAGCTTTAGAATCACAGAGAAAGTGTAGTTGAGAGGCTACCCAGGCTACCCAAGGGAGGCGAGGTGTCAGGTGGCAATTTGGAGGCGTCAGCAGATTGGGTAGGGTGGGTAGCCTCAGGATGACACACAGTCTCAGATATACAAGAGAGCTTTAGAATCACAGAGAAAGTGTAGTTGAGAGGCTACCCAGGCTACCCAAAGGAGGCGAGGTGTCAGGTGGCAATTTGGAGGCGTCAGCAGATTGGGTAGGGTGGGTAGCCTCAGGATGACACACAGTCTCATATATACAAGAGAGCTTTAGAATCACAGAGAAAGTGTAGTTGAGAGGCTACCCAGGCTACCCAAAGGAGAGGACTCTCATGGGGCACCTCAAGAGACGATTTGGAGGAGTCCAAAGACTTCGTGTGGTGGTGAACGGGTGTGGCCTGGGAGAGGCGATCAAACAGTGCACAGTGCCCAACGGCACTTGAGACAGCACGCGTACAGGTAGTGGCTAATGGCGGATGACAAGAAGACAGGGGAGAGGTGGGTGCAATCTAAGAGGAAGGTGGGTATGGTCGAGGAAAGGGGTGTGTTGTTTCTGAGAAACAGAAGAGATAGGAGTGCAGAAATTGTACCGGGGTCTGAGAGGGATGTGAAGGTCGGGAGGCGGCGGTCGAAGCGGAGAGTGTGAGAGAGGCTGAGGAGGCAGTACAAAAAATGCACTCCAAGTGTGTTGTTTCTAAGAAACAGAAGATAGCAGTACAGGTTTGTGAGGGGTCGGAGAGGGTGTGAGGAGTGTGACTTGTCACACTGCATTCTCCGTATGCGACGAGTTGTAGTACAGAGCAGAATGAAGACTTTACACTGCGATCGCGAACAATCTAGGTAGTGCCAGGGGATTCTAAAGCACGCTTCTTGGAGTATTTGCCAGTTTTGTTGTACTGTCTGAGGTTGGGATCGCGAGACTTCTCTGGGACGGGTGGAGGCTGTACGACGGGAGGCGGCGGGGTAAAGGCGGGCTTGCTAGGGTGGATGCCAGCAACTCTCTTGCGCTGAGCGATGAGGTTTGCGGAGCCCTTGTTGGGGACGACCTGGAGGTTGTCAGGGCGACAGGCGTGTAGGAGATTGACAGGAGGCTGAGGCCATTGGCGGAAGATGACGACCCACTGTTTCTGTCTCATGGCGACGTGCTGTGTGTCGTTGTCCCAGTCATAACCGAGGGCGTCGAGTTGGCGCTGAAGTTCACGGGCGATGGGAGGGATGATGGGATCGTCGGGATCCTGGAGGAAGTTCTTGGAACCTCGGAGTGTGAGGGATTTGGTCCGGAGGAGACTGTAGACTTTACGCCTGACTTGGGGAGTGATTGAGGACGCGTCGGCCATGGTGTGCTGATAAGGATGAGAGAGTAGTGTTTATGAAGGAGCGGAAGGCGGAAGTGAGGAGGAAGTTACGTGTGCTACATCGAGGAAGTTACGTGTGTTGTGTGGATGGGGAAAGTTACGTGTGTTGTGTGGAGGGGACTACGTGTGTAGTTTGGAGAGAGTTACGTGTGATAAGTGAGACCACGCGTAGTACAACTAGTAGCCTATGGAGGTATGTGTGAAAGTATGGAGGGTTGATTCAGGCTAGGTAGGGATGTGGACAGGCGTGGCGTGGCGCAACTGCGCATATAGAGCGCGGGTGTAGGCAGGGTGTAGCGGAGGTAAGTGCTACTGTCAGAGAGGGGTGAGAGATGGAATAGACGGAAGTACGAAGAAGGGTAGCAGAGGAGTAGGGTGTGGGGGGTGGATAAGAGGGTTCAGGGAGGCCAGAGGGTGTTCGGGAGAAGTAATAAGGGTTTTGTAGGATAATGCAGAGGGTATGAAGGGGTGAGTGAGGGTGATGTAAGTGGATGTGCGAGTGGTTCTACGGACCTGTGTATAAGTGTGTATGACTAACAAGGATTAGTTAGAGTTACATGGGATTAGACGAGTGCTACCAGGGGTGTGAATGTTTTGGGGCGAAACCGGAATTCGACGGAGTGCTAGCGTATATGCGCAGTTGCGCCACGCCACGCCTGTCCACATCCCTACCTCAAGTACCTGTCTTGGTCACTAAGGAGCTGCAGGCCGTCATCATTCACAAAGAGAGATGCAGAGCCGCCTTCAGCCTTGTATGCGGCTATAGCGGTCAGCAGGGACCTAATGGATGGCTTGATGACAAAGTCAAAACCCTCCAAGTAGATGGGCATCTGAATTGTCACCCGGGGCAGCTTGCCCTGCCACCTTGCACATATACATATGCATCAGTGGGGCCTCAGAGCAGTCTCTTTGCTCTTTAGTCTCACTCTTAGTTGTTAAATGTGTCAGGAGAGACCACAGAGCATGACAGGGCCTATGCAGCCATGAGCAAGAGAAGGCCATACCTGGGCGGGGGAATGGCGGAGTATGTCTTGGAGTTTTGCTCTACATGAGCGATGGGGCCTAGGCTGATGATGATGCAGCTAACGATGGCAATGGTACCAAACAAGGCCAGCGCGCTGATGATTGGCATTGTCTGCATCAGAATACACAGTCAGTGTCTGACACATCCATCCAAGCTGTCATGTAGCTATAGCTGCAAGGGGACTCTCATTGGATGGGAATGCACACTGCAAGTGTCATTGCGTTGGATTGAGAACCCCTTTCAGGCAAGGTCTTCTACCACACAGCAGGGCGCCAGAGCCTGTCCTCCGTGTGCCAGTTGACTGAGCTCAGCTCTTTCCACTCATATACGTATGAAAGGAGGTCGAATGTCAGCAATGCACCAGTCGACATTCAGGCTTACCGCAGCTCTGGCGGCCACCTTCCACCATGAGCCATCTTTCAGCGCATCCCTGCATTGCAATCACATCATTGGTCAGTCTGCTGGCTTTCTGGGCTGACACAGAGAAAGCATGATACACAAGATCAGAGCAAACGTGTTTCCCTGGGTATGCAGTGTTGGCGGTGTGTGACCAGAACTGACCTGATGGCGAAGCCGACACCGGTGAATAGGATGCCCAGAATGACGGCGCAGGAGATAATGACCATGAGCGGCTGATTCCACCTCACCGGCCGCGGCGCCTCCTCGCCAGCCATCATCTCCCCTAGGCCCTCCTCCACATCTGCACGAGCTCCATGTCTCATGACACAGCCAGCGAACAGCTTGTTCAGCGTCTGCCTATGATATTTAGGCAAATGACGCTATGCCTAAACAAGAGGCAACTGTCTTCGAGATGCTCCTGCTGGGTGCATTACATGTCCAGGGTGTCGGCAGACCTGAGCGAATCAGTTGACAGCTATAAACACTTGGCATGGCCCCCAACATGTCCAATGTCACCTTAAGCTTAGATGGGGTCCTCTGCAGCACCATTTCTCACAACAATACGAGCAAAGAGCTGACCATGGCTGTGCAAAGAGGCGCTGAGGTGCTGGCTGCTATGCTCTGTGCTGCTAGCACCACATGAGCGCTCCAGATACAGCTCCTCATTGGCTGTGTCGGTCCGGCGTATACCTGCATGGTATCTCAAAACGTGCTACCTTGTTTGTCAACGTCACAGGGCTTAGGGCTGGCATGATGACTGCATGCCGAAAGAACGAATAAACTCTCTGAGGAAGCGGCAGCTAATTTAAGAGAAAGCATGGAAGCACTCACTGAGGACGCAGGACTTGCGCTGAGGTGGCGCCTCCTGAGCCATGTCACAGCTGCATTTGAGAAGGTACTCGTAGAGCTCCACCAGTACCTGCGCATCCAGAGACGCTGTCAGCCTGTTGAATTTGCACAAGGGACACTTATCAGCAGCCAAGTACGACCTTGTGTGCTTCCCAGATTACGCTCTCCTGTGCACACCAATGGTGTGTCAACTGTATGTTTAGAATGGCTTGAGGTCCGACCTGGGCATGTGTCATGAGGCCCCAGCACAGGATGCCGGCCTCTCTCAGAATGATGGCGTTCGTGCGAGGGTACGCTAGCATGACAGCCTTCACATGCTGGGCAGCCGCTGCTGCATCTGAGAAGTCCGCCAGGGACATCACTGGCACCACTGTCTGCAGCTTGCCACCCTCCTCCTGTGGGACACAAGCAGCCCTTACACATCATGGCGACACTGAAGCCGCTTCTCTCAGACTTTCTATGCACGACAGTGCCATGCATTCCGGACAGGCTCACTTGTACAACTTTCATGCACAGTACCATCCACACCATGCTGGGAGTCAGCTGCCAATAAGAAGCCGCCAAGCGGACATGTGTACCCTGACCGCTGCGTTTTCAAAGGTTTACCAGGCATTTCTGTAATGAGCGCAGCTGCATGCAGTGCATTCTGATCAGAGATGGTGCCTCAAAGATCAGAGCACAGGAACGGGATACCTACCGGGAGCCCAATGTGGGCGTTCAGGATGTGGGTGACGTGAGAGTCCGCTGCAACTATCTCTTCTGCGCCAGGTGGCAGGCTCTGACTCAGCGCTAGGCAGGCAGCGGAGGCATTGAGCACAGCCACATTGCAGCAGTCGCCCTTCAGCTTCAGGGGGACCAGCAGCAGGGCAAGCAGCTCATGCGGCCTGCTCGGAAGCTGATCATCCTCCTGCAGATCACCCTGCATGCCATAATCACATTCAGCACCGTACGCATTTGTTGCAGCGCCATTCTACATCTACGCATAGTAACATGGTTGACATGCAGCTGCACTAACATGCGCCGCAAGACACAGATAGCCAGACAAAGCATGACCCTAACTCATCCCTTGCGATAGGCTGCGTTTTGTGCTTAGATAGCCTACAAGTTTGGTCTAGGACATGATCATGTTGCAGGAGGGATTAGGCGCTGCACCTCGCTTGCCGCATCCTCTGGGATGCTCTGCGCTGTGAAGGAGAGCATGCTTGATGCTGCCGGCGCAGCATGCGCAGCGTGCGGCCAGAAGGGCTGGCGCTGCGGCAGCGCGCTGCCTGATGAGGCGCTGGAGGTGCTGCAGGCATAGTAGGGGTTTGCTTGGCCCCCTCTGATGCCAGAAGAGGCACCTGAGCTGCTGCAGGCATACAGAGGGTTGCTCTCGCGCTTTTCAAGCGCACTGCCTGCTGTAGAGGCCTGCGACACGCTGCTGAGTGACATCTGTGGGGTATTGTAGACGCTGCTACCACTGCTGTGCTGACGTAGCGAATGCCTGGACTCTTCTCGCTGTGGCTCGTCTGCTGATGAGCAAGCTCCAAACAAGGGTCTCTGGCTACTGCTGTCCATGTCATGCTGGCTGCTGCTGTCTACATCAGGCTGAAATGGTAGTTGACCTTCTATGCTGCTTGCACCTCTCTGCGAGTCACTGTCTACCTCTGAGGCTAATTGGTCAGGTGCGTGTCTGCACTCAGATGCTCTGTCAGAGAGATCCCTCCCTGCGCCAATGAAGGAAGCTGGGCCGGTCTCTCTGTATGCTGGGCTGTTTGATGTACAATCATAGGAAACTGGGGGAGCTAGCAGCTTCCCTGCGGCACCAGAAGACCCCTCAGTATTGCATCTGCCGCTTTTCAACATCTTATATACCTTGGAGGCCTGATATTGTAACATAGCTGCATGCTGCAGGAAGGACTTCAGGCTAGACGCCAAACTTCCATACGCACTACAGACTCCCTCACCTGCGTCAGCCTGTTTGGCAATGGTATGCTGAAGATCACAATGTGTTGCGCTCTGGGTTGAAGGCGCTGGACTGGCGCTGCCCGGCTGGTGCCCAGATGGGCTGCCGCGTATGGTAACGCAGGGCGCCGAGCGTGTGAGGGGACATAGCCTGGGGTACTGCTTAGCTGGAGACGCCAGCCCAGGCAGCGGCAGAGATGAGCCGCTGCATGTCCTCTCCAGGAGCTGGATGCACTCTCTCGGACTCAGGGCTGCAGCAGCACTCAATAAATCAACAATACGACCTGCATTGTCAGTACATCCTACATTATGTAGAACTTGACTTGCAGGACTAATGTGGAGGGTCACAGGGGCTTGGATACGGTACTCACATCCTGTGTCTGCAGTGACACCCTGGCTATTTAACGGCTCCTGGGCTGAGCCTCCGTGTATCTCTGGCTTGATTGCAATTGCAACTGCTTTGGCGCATCTCCGGCCTTCCTAGGAAGCTTGGCGGCTTCATTTATCGTGCCATGCATCCTGACTGGCATTGCCCAGCCCTGCCCGGACAGCTGAAGGGTGTTTGCTGTACTCTGGTAGCTGCTGCATTCTGATGCGGCCTCATTCACCTCTGCCTGCGCTGTCCCTCCTTGACACTGGGCCTGATACTGCTGCAAATTTACCTTATCAAGCGATCCCGCTGTTGTGGCGCCCTTGTTTGGCAGTGTATAAGGGCAGCCCTTGAGTCTGATGGGGATGGTCCATCCTGGGCCTGATAAGCTAAAGCCCTGACTGTATAAGCTATTGCTAAGCATTGCACTGTCAGAATCTTCCTTGGCGACGTTATCATTCCTCCTCACACTGCTGGCTACAGGTGCATATGCTCCTCTACTGATCTGTCTGTCTAAAGCTGTTGTCTGGGGCAACGATCTGGGCTGGACTGGCTGGTCGATGATGACTGAGCTGCTGTTAGCTGTGCGTAGATGTTCCCGCAGCCCCGCAGCGTCCTCCGCAGAGTACTGCTGCGTGAGCTTGCCTCTCATTGGTGCACAGGCGACAGAGTCAGCCTCTTCGGACCTGCAAGATCAAAGCACGTGACTTGGATGTGACGGCCAACCCCAGGGGCAGCGCAGCACTGGCATTGGCATGGCAACGGAAGTACAGCAAGCTGAGGTACACTACCCGGGCTGAACGGGGATGACTAGAAACTTCAGGCAATGTGTTGCAGCGACCGTCGCTAACCAAAGCCTAGATAGGGCTGCCTAGCGCGCCAAGAATCCTGCCATATATGTTGGAGCATCTTCTGTATGAGTAACAAGGCTTGCGTGCAGTATACGTAGCTGTGACGCGAGCCCCTGCTTGCCCTGCTGGTGCATGAGCTGGGGGTTTCAGCGACGGCTCCTGCTGCATGGGTCACAGACGGGACTCGAGAGGAGCTACTGCATGGGGTTATGCTCCCAGATGGGGCAATGCTTCCATTTGTGCAGCTGTTTCGGCTGCTCACGTGCTCTGAATGCCCTGCATGCACTGCCAGAGATCAGCTGCCATCTCTCTGGCATCAGGGCTGTTTCTGTACTCATCAATGCCTTGCGTCATTAGGAAGACTGTCATGATAGTCCCATGCACAATCGGTAGTGGAATTTGGCCGTATGGCCCAGCACAGATCACTATGTGTGGTGAAATGAATGTACAACATCTTAGGAAGGTAGTTTGAAGGAAAGCTCATTGCCTGAGGACATATCTAGGTGTGAGATTGAGTCATGCATGCTGCTCACCGTGCCTGGTCAGGTAGATCAGCCTGGAGGCCAATGTGGAGCCAGGCGTTGATGAGTAGAATGCAGGTGTTGCAACAAACCCCCCCTCGTTGCCTCTCTTTGCAAGAATACACCCGCCGCCGGCGCTGAACCACCCTGCGGATGGGCCTCAGACAGGTCATGCTCTGTCCCATGAGCATGCACATGAATGCTCAGCATCTACCACCTTACTGATGCATGGTGCTGCACATGTCACTGGGTCTTTTCCTCGCAATTGCAGTTATTGCAGGTTGGTGAGCGTACCTCTCCTGAACGCCAGGTGCGTAAAGTCAATGAGAGGCTTTGTCACAATCGAATTGTCCTCGGAACGCTCTGACATCCTGCGAGTTCAACTTGACAGTCAGAGATCGGCAGCTAAGCCTTTCGACAGCCTTCATGTAGTGTGCGGTAATGCAAAGGATGATTCATTAATGCATGAGCATGCATTGACCGCATCATGCGTTGACTTTTATCCGTCAGATCAGCCCACCCCTCACAGTAATTCTGCAACACAGGCGCTCCGTCGCGGCTTCTGGAGGTTATCTAAGAGAGCGTCAAGGCTTCTGAATAGTTTAGCACGGAGAGAGAATTCTTACCTTGCTTGGATGAGACCTGAGGCGGCCGTCCCGAGTCAAGGCAGAGGGCGCATCAGATGCTTTTGCATGAGTAGTCCCTGACAGATGCAACTGTTGCAGCTGGTACTTTGTCAAAAGCATTGAAGACCATCATTCGCAAGCTGTAGGCTCCGCTATATGAAGATTCTCTCCGCTCAAGAGTCCTTCCGAAAGCTGCTCATGGCCAGCACTCAGAACCAGACGTGAAGGAGCACCGCTGTTTATCATTAACAGCACGTTTCAAAAGCTTTGGCATGTAGTGGATGCACAATTCAGTAGGCAAACGCTCGATGGGCCAAGCGGTGGGCGCGGTTACGGCATGAGTAAGGGTGCCAGCTCGGACTGACGGAACCTGCTTTCGGAGTTGTCTATTAGACTCCCTTATATAAGAGCCGCAAGCTTCACAGTCAGCACTGATTCGCATCTAACAATATACCTAGTTCAGTGGTGCAGAGCAGTTGTCCATCAGCATGCGCTGATCAACCTTCTTCACTACCTGCAGCAAGGACTGCGGCAATTGCCATTGAGGCCAATGGGCCTAGGAGTTGGAAGGCTCTGTACAGTGTGTGACTTCAGAAGCTTTTTGGGCGCTGCGAGCCTTTGGCAGCCTTCGAAGTTGATATCATAGCGGCGAGCCTTGCTTAGTATATGTGAAGGACGAGCCTCTGATGGAGGAAACACGGAGTTTCAAGGACATTAAACAGATATCGCCCGAGACTCTGGCAGTTCTAGGCTCTCTGGGCTTCCAGCAGGCAACCCCAGTGCAGGAGGCCACCATTCCCTTGTTCTGTGGGCACAAGGATGTGGCTGTTGACGCCTGCACGGGGTCAGGAAAGACGCTGGCGTTCGTCATACCCATCACAGAGAAGCTTCGAAGGCTGGAAGAGCCTCTGAAGAAGCATCAGGTGGGCTTAGCCTCATTCTACTTGCTACATGACCTGTACCAGTGCGGATGTGGCCTTCGACGCCATCTTGCAACCCCGCCCCAATATGCTGTTCGAGCTGACAAGCTGTCAGGAATGCGTGTATTCCATAGTCAAGGTACTGCCATCTTTGCAGGTCGGGGCTATGATTGTGTCACCCACGCGGGAGCTTGCGCGCCAGATCTACACAGTGCTGCAGCCCTTTGCTGCCAGCATTCCCGGCATCACCACCATGCTGCTCACAGGAGGCTCGTAAGCCCCTGCTGTCCTTTGCCTTTTTGACTTGGCATCCTCCCCCTACATACCTTCCTGGTCTTGCAGTTCCCCCTGCTGAGCACAATACCATGCAAAAGTAAGTGCATCTGTCATCCATCAAAGAACTTGGCCGCATTGCACCTTAGCAGCATTCACGCCAGGAATGATGGGCACTGAGCCCATGCATCAAGCATCTTGCAATCACCAATCAAACCCACGCTGAAGGTTCCAAGCATGTTGCAGGGACCCTCAGGCTGATGTAGCGGCCTTCCAGGAGAAGGGAGGGAACATCCTGGTGGGCACCCCCGGACGCCTGTCGGACATCTTCGAGCGCAGCAAGGTGCTGGACCCCAAGCATCTGGAGGTGCTGGTGCTGGATGAGGCTGACAGGCTGCTGGATGCCGGCTATGGCAAGCATCTGGAGAACCTCATGCGGAGGTTGCCCAAGCAGAGGCGAACAGGTGAGGCACCCCTGCAATGCACATGGTCTGGCAGAGCATTCAGACAGTCCTGCAGCTGGAGAGCTCCATGAGACAATTGCCCCAGCAAAGTCTATAAGATGAGGCAGACAGTGTCAGCAAGGTCAACAGTCTGTGCTAGGGTCTGCAACAAGATGCTTTACAGGTGCCAATGCGCTCTGCAAAAGCATGTAGAGTGCCGCTCATTTTTGGCGGCAGGCTTGGCTTTACACAGCCGGTGTGCTTGCAGGGCTGTTCTCAGCAACACAGACAGAGGCTGTTCAGGCGCTTGCGCGAGCGGGGTTGCGGAACCAGATCAGGGTGAATGTGGCGGTTGAGCCGGTGGCCAGCAGCAGCGGGCGCGAGACCGGGCAGGGGCAGCCCGCTGCGGGCACTGCGGGTAGCTCCAAAGAGAGGAAGAAGCCAGCCATGCAGGACCAGAGAACGCCGTCTGGCCTGCAGGCTTCCTACCTGGTCTGCCAGTCTGATGAGAAGCTCGCCCAGCTTCTGCACTTCCTGAAGGTACTGCCAGGTCTTACACACCCATCGTTTGCTGTGCCAATGCCCGGTTCCTGCACCTTGTGCCTGCCCTAGCTCGGCTGCTGCTCTTTGTCAAAATCAGGCTGCCAACCTTTGAGACCCATCTGCCGGCGGTGCTGCTGCTTATGCGCCTCTTACCTGATCTAGGCTCTGACTACATGACCTCTTCACGACTCTGTGAGGAACAGGATGTATCATTAAAGAGACGCTGATCTCTTGCATACATGCATCTGCAGGAGCACCGAGAAGAGAAGATCATCGTGTACTTCCTTACATGCGCTGCAGTGGACTTCTACGCCCTGGCAATCCCCATTGCAGCGGGTAAGGGCGGCCTGCAGACGTCTGCGCTGCACGGGAAGATGAAGCAGTCCCAGCGAGAGGCAACCCTTGCAGCCTTTGCTGCAAAGCCTGGCGGTATGCAGTCTCTGCGCTCGCATGAACTTCTTGGGTCATCAGAAGTGCTTTGAGGAATCCTCTATGTAGATCCTATCTACATCCCTTTCAACAAAATGCTGACCTCAGCGCTTATCTGTCACTCTTCTAGCCGGCCATCCATATCATCATCATATTGGTAAAGCACACGCTGTTTTCAGGAAAAGTGACGATTGCGTGCAGGTGTGCTACTTTGCACAGATGTAGCAGCCAGGGGCTTGGACATCCCAGACGTGGCCTGGATCGTGCAGTTTGACCCGCCCCAGGATCCGGATGTGTTTGTGCACAGGGTAGGCCGGACTGCCCGGATGGGGCGCACTGGGCACGCTCTGACCCTGCTGCTGCCCCACGAGACGGCCTATGTGGACGTCTTGCGCATCCGCAAGGTCTCAGCGCGCCCTCATTCATCTTTAGCATGTGACCGCTTGCCCTACATCATGTGCTGCAGTGTACCTGCTGTTGTGCTTATGCACATGGAGGGGGCTTAGCAGATGCATAGCAGACAATGAGAGGGCTTAGTAGATGTACAACAGACCACATCATTGTACCTGGACCAAATAAAACTCTCTGTGCTTATACAGTCACAACTGTCACCTTGGGCATGTCATGCATGTCCATGGCACGTAAAAATGCAGCTGCATCATTGCCTGCTTTGAGTAAGAGGGCCAAGCTCCAGGTGCCAGCTCTGAGGACTACTGCCCTTACTTTGCAGGTGCCCTTAGTGGAGCAGCAGGCATGGGAGGGGCTCTCAGACCCGCTGCCAAAGATAAAGCAGGCAGCAGAGCAGGATAGGAACATCATGGAGAAGGGTACCCGAGCCTTTGTCTCATATGTCCGCGGCTACAGAGAACACCAGGTAGATCATGCAGTACTCTTCAGAAAGTCTTAAGTCATAATTTAATATGGTATAGGTTCCTGATGATTTAGCAATGCTTGGCTTTGCCAAAAGTTTGGAGCTGTTCTCATTGGCGACTCTACAGACTGAATCGTATCATGCTGTGCTTGGCTGTACACATGTTAGCATGCTGGTGTCAGCAGCAGTAGAGACTCACTTCCTTTGGGTCTGTGTGCAGTGCAATTTTATCTTCCGGGCTCAGGAGCTTGACCTGGGCAGGCTGGCCACAGCCTTTGCCCTGCTGAAGCTGCCCGGAATGCCCGAGCTGGCCCACCAGCGCACCCTGCCCAACTTCACTCCCTCCAGCGTAGACCCCAAAACCATCAAGGTCAACCCTTGCCTCATCCTGCTCTTCGTCATGTGTTGGCTGACACCTGAAGACCTTTCTCTCCATTTGGTGCTCTCAGGAAGCTGCAGAGGTATTGTAGATAGGAGATTCAATTATGAGGATTATGTACTGCAGTTCAAGGACAAAGCCCGGGAGAAGGAGCGCCAGAAGAGGATTGCTGCCAGGGCGCTGATGCCAAAGGCAAGCACCTCCACTTCATGCTTCAGGACAAGCTCAGCTGTGGAATGCAGCGCCTATGTCTGCTATGAGGCTCACAGCAAGGCATAATATGGATGCGCCAGAGAAGGCTGAAAGGTATAGCCGGATGCAAGCCTTTGCCAGGAGCTTACAAGTGGGTAAGACAGAGTGCCTTAATGCAGGATTCCCCAGCAAAGGCTGTGAAGGTTGTAGAACCGCAGAAAGAGAAGAGGCTCCCAGCAGCGAAGAGGCGCCAGATAGAGGCGCGCCAGGACGCGGACGACTTTGCAGCGGAGTACCGCATGCTCAAGAAGGTCAAGAAGGGCAAGATGAGCGAGGTGCGCACCTTTGCAGAGAAGATCGCATGCATGCAACTCGAAGCCTGTATGTAATCCGGGCTCCCATATTCTGTCCATGCAAAGCTTGCCCGCAAACGAAGGCACTGGTCACAGGTGGCATGTATGATTGTGAAATTTACGAATGTCAGCAGTAAGGTGTGTGTGGAGAGAAATCCCTGCTTGTGAGGCCATTAGCGAGACTGTCATTGCACTGATGCTCTTGTATAGGCATAAGACAAGCGTATGCTGGGCCTGGCGCATACACATGTGCCTGCACCTGACGTGAGCTGATCCTGTGCAGGATGATTTCTTTGAGGAGGCTCTAGGGTTGCACCAGGACACTGAAGAGGATGCTGATGGGCCCCCAGCAGATTCAAAGAGCCAGCATGCCAAGGGCAAAGTGAAAGAGAAGAGTAGAGGATTTGCTAGGAGTAGAGGATCTGCTAAGAGCAGAGGGATGGGCAACAAAGCCAGGCTGAGGAGGTAGCAGCTGACAATCCAAGAGTGTCTCCAATGTGTCTAATGAAAGCAGACCGGACAGATTCTGTCACCAACAAACCCCTCACTGCTACATCTGAGCCACCATTGATCTTACATTCTCTCGCTACACCCTGTGACTAACCCTAAGCAACCCGAGACACTTCTATACAGTAGTTTACCAAGTCCCAGTCTGCTCTATCGGCCCCACTCCTACACTATAGTCCCCGGCACAAGAAGTGTACAACTTCTAAAGCAATTGTAGAGCTACTCAACCATCCTCTTGCCTTCTGACTTGTGTTTGGGGCAGACACATGTGCCTGAACTGCCCATATTAGTGAGACTGCGAGACAAAAGCTCACCGACCTAGGCAAAGGTATTGCATGTTCCTTACTTCATACTGAATACCCGCACAGGATTGTAGCTGCCAAGAGCCAATACAGCAATATACCAGCTGGAGGCTGTATCTAATTACTATGCTGTTGCCAACCTTGCTGTGACAGATCCTGTTGCTCTGGCCAATGCATCTGCCTCACCGTATGTTGCAGGTGCGTCATGTCTTTGCCATTAGCCTCTGTCTTCAGTTGCAAGCTAAGAAGCCTCAAGAGCCGTTGTTGGAGACCTTGTGAGGGGTGTGGACGACATCACCGCGGGCAACGCACTGGTCCCATGAGTCTGGCGAGCCTGTCAAGTACGCCAACACACCTGCACACAATGTGTTTGTTGTTCCTGCTCCATGCACACTGTCTGAGCTCCAGTGCAGTCACCAAAGGATGCTTGAAGGCAGCATTGTGTGCTGCCAGAATGACTGCTGTCAAAGAGGACAGGACAAGCGTCTGGTCTCACCTGTGAAGCCTGAATTGTAGTCAACAGCTGGCTCGTTCTGCTGGTAGTTGCTCCTGGAGTCTGTGTACGAGTCATCCTGGGCGGGGCCTGCACACATTTCCCCAGCTCTCAACTAAGATGCCCAGCTCCTGTTGCAACATCTACTTTCACCCAGGCATACTATTGACATGCAAAGGGCAGCTGACTTGTGGGCTGGCTAAACCTAGAGTCCATGTGACAACACTTTGTTGCCTTGATTCACCTCCACACAGCACCCTTCATACTGGGATGTCAAAGCAGCAATAGCCAGAGAGGTAACACACCTCCCAGGAGAGCGCCATAGATGATGTTGGGGTCAGCGCTGGCAACATTGAAGTTGTCGTAGTCGCAGGTGGGCACGTTGCTGCCCAGGCCGCCCGTCTCCAGCGGGCAGGAGGCCCCCCGGTGGTGCGCATGGGTAGGGGGGTCGTTGCCGAAGCCCACCACGTAGCTGCGCCCGCTGTCGCCCAGAATGTACTTCATCTGGCTGCGCGCCCAGCACGAGTATCTGTGCGACATCGTGGCATTGGTGCCTGCATGCACACACATAACCCCTCAGTAGACTGTACAGGTGAAGATGATACACACTGTCTCTTACACAGAGGACCCAGCCCAAGGTGTATATATCCTGAAGCAATACATGGCTGTGCTTAGCAGATACTCGAGGCACGGTAGTTGTGTGGAAAAGCATGTCAAGCGGACACTGAGGGTTTTGTCAGGCACAGCACCTATCAAGAGCTAGGCTACCTGCTTCTAGAGTAGTGTCTGAGACATCTGAAAGGCGTACGTAATGAGAGGGACTGTAGGCCATGGAAGGACGCACTCTGCACATTGTTGGCGTACACAGATGCAATCATGGCGGCATTGGTCACAAAGCGCAGCGTGCCCCACTGGTTGCCCCAGGCCAGGCCCCCAGGAGTGTAGGAAATCCCATCTGTGCCTGTGATCCAGGCCTCCAGGAAGCGTTGCACCTGCACATAAGCCCCATGTGATGCAGCAGCAGTCAGCGCAGATGCTCAAACAAACGCCGCAAGGCTCACTGCGGTCTTGTTAGGAGGCTTCCCTTTTTTTTAACTGCGCATGCATAATTCCACGGTAGGCCAGAGGGCACAATTCTAGTCCAGCCTGCTTCCCAAGCTCCAGTCACACTAAGCAGCCATCTCCACTGGGTATGGGGCACAGGCCTGGCGAGGTAGTGTTTTTGCTGTCCTGGCGTAGACTATATAGAGGGTCAGCCATGCGCCAGATGACTATGAGAGGTTGGCCACTTCTCTCCGCTCTGCATGCACGTCTTGAGGGCATCTGGAATGTATAGGTCTGTTCCTCACAAGCAGTGCAGACAGGTTATATGATGTGCACCTCGCTGCCGTACTTGGGGTCGGGGTCGGGCATGAGCTGCGCCAGGAGGACGTCAGCGCCCCAGATGGAGCTGTCCCAGTTCCAGGCCAGGTAGCCGCCCCCGCCCTCCTCGTCCTTGTTCCGCTCCCAGAAGCTCAGCGCGTCCTGAATGCCATGTGCAGATTTTCAAAGGGAAAAGGTTTCAGCCATCATCTGAGTGAGGTGCAAGGGCACCTACCCACAGTGCCTTGTCAAACGGAAAGTCAGGCTGGTGCTGTGGTCATCACAGTCGCACATCCTTGGCTTGTGAAGGGATGTGTGTCCCTTCAGGGGGCGAATATGTGCTGGTGAGGGCCTTACAACTGCAGCCATAACTACCCAGACTGCAAGGCACCATAGGTAGGGTCATAGGCTTTCGCTGTAAAGAGTTTCAGCTCCAGGACACCTCGGTCTCTGCCCATGAGCCAGGTGGTCAAAGTATAGACATCGTCTTTGCAAAGGCAGGGCCCAAGCTGCTGGTCAGCACTGCCGCTCACAGCCAGAGTGACTCCCTTCCAGAGGGCAAAACTCTAGCTGTTGGGCAAGTACTGCAATAGCCTGCTATGCCTTTGCTAAGACGGTGTGGAGAGTGTGCTACCATTGATGTGCAGTAATATTGTTTCCAGAGCATCACGAGAGCGCACATTCAGGAACTGCTGCTCGCCGGTCTTGCGGTACATCCAGGCGGCGCCCCAGGTGAGGTCGTCCAGGAAGTTGGAGGAGGGGTAGGGGTAGGCCGCCTTGATGGAGTCCGAGTACTTGCCCTGGAAGGTTGTCCCGATCCTGCACACAGCAGAAACACGCTCGGGTCTCAATCTGCTTTGAAGGGTGTACTGCAGCAGGTCCCAATCCTGTGCGAATGTCTGGGTACATGAGCACTCGCAGGCAAGATGGGCTGCAGACACATTGCTGTCATGGCGCAGGGATCCAGTGTTTGTGTTCAACGGCAGAGCACCTGCTGGCAATGCCTTTACTGCATTGTGCAGCCTGAGCCAGCAAAGTATAAATACAAGGTGTAGCAACTTTGTAATTGATGAACTGGAGTCTCGCTTGCCCAATTGACAGAGCATGGGACTATGCAGGTCTGCAAGTCTGAGAAGATCTTGCCAACATGCACATTATCCGATGTCAGCAATAGGTCCAAGCGCAGATCAGCATTAGTCATCATGAGCACCCGCCTTTGATTGGCAATTTGGAGGCTTACGCATAGAGGTCCCTGGCGTGGGCCTCCAGCATCAGCGCATACTCCGGGTCGCTCTTTTCAAACATGATGGAGATAGCAGCCAGGGCAGCGGCCGTCTGGCCGAGCAGGTCTGATCCCGGGTTGTTCTGGTCAAGGTCCCAGGATGGCCGGGGCATTGTCATGTCCTCTGCCCTGCCCCAAGTGGCATGGTCCGGCCCCGGGTCCCCTACCTGCAGCATGACAGCATGTGTCATTCTCCAGGTTGCTCACCTGCCCTTGGCAGCGGCTGTCACGTTAGGGTCAAGTCTGTACTGGCCATTTCCATGACCTGGATGCAGTTGTGGAAGGGTCTGGATAGCTCACTGTGAGCTTGTGGTCCCTTCAGGTTGAAGCAGCAACCAGCAGGTTGCAATTGAACGTCTCGAGCAACCAACACGCTTGTATCGTCATCTTTAGCAGAGCAGAGTGCCAATGCTAAAGACAGCAGGCAGCAACATGAGATAGCAGGCTGCTGGTGAGGCGCTTCGTACCTGGGCAGTGTAGGCCACATCGCTGTGATGGCACTTGATGAAGTAGTCAGCCACCCATCTGAGCCCATCTGCAGCGTACTCTGTCTGTGCTGAGCTGGAGTACCCCTGCAGCAGACGGCACTCTTGTTTGGGATTACAAGCTGTGTGCTCAAGTGACGATAAAAGGTACAGGTTGGCAATCAACGGAATGCAGAAGATGACTGCAGGCCAAAATCTTTACTAGTACCAGGTATACAGGCGCAAAAAGAAGGGGCCATGATGGAGGTCAAGTGCTCACGTCCTGAAACTCTATGAAGCCCCATGCCAGCACGCTGGCGGCCCACGCCATTGGGAAGTTGAGCTTCAGATGATCTGCACCGACCATGCTTGATGTCAGAGCTTTCACATTTCCAGACGGACGTCGCCATGCTTGGCTCTCAAGCCAGGAGTGCGCTGAACAGATCCAAACCGGAGATCTAGTGAGCGTGGCAAGGCATGTGTGAAGTTCAGTGTGCACAGGTCTGCTAGCCGTAGGCTGAAGGAGGAGAGCATAGTGCCAGCTGATCTTGAAAGTGTGCGCGGTGATGCGTACCGCCAGCATCATACCACCCTCCAGTGACATCCGAGCCGTCTGGGGCCTTGTCCCCCAGAGCAGAGTCCCCTCTCCAGGGGATGCTGTTGTTGGCGGGCAGCTTCCCGGACCTCTGCGCCTCGTAGAACTTCCAGGACAGCCCCAGCACCTGCCCATAGTCGTACTCTGCATGCACAAACAACAGCGCTGATGATCGTGCTGAGAGCTTACTGCTCATAAAGGACACTTCTAGTCACTTGCACGGCCTCAGATGGTCTTGTGAGCACACTCAAGGCTTCTGCAAACAGGAACTCAGCAGGAGGTGCATCACTTGTCCTCAAATCGAGGAATGGCGATGCATGTACTGCTGGTCCACCGTCTACAGAGGCCATGCTTGCGTGCCTGGTCAACAGCTCTAGGAAAGACATGCACAGTGGTAAGTATATACCTACAGTGTCTCCTGCATCATTGCCATAGCGGCGCACATGCATGCAGAGTCGTCAGGCCGTTACATGAGCTCACCATCGGACGCAGACTCGATCTTCGATCCTCCGGCCTGCGCTATGGGCTTGATGTCGAAGGTGCCATTGCTGACCTTCTGAAGTGCCGGTACGACGGTCGCTGAAAGGTTTGCGAAGAACGTGGAGTTGAGCTTGAAAGCGGTATTGATGGACTGGTGCTTTTCGGCGTAACCCGCCAGCGATGGCTCAAACGTGCCATTTCCAGGCGCTGGTGATGGAGCTGATGTGTCTTTGGCGGTGAGTGATCGGCTGTGAGCACGAGATTGTGCTGATACTGAGCCAAGCCGCGAGACGAGTGAAAGGACGGCCACGCATATGACCGTCCCGGTCTGCGCAGACCTTGTACAGCCCATCGGCCGCAAGTGATTGAGGAGATGCTTGCAGTAGCCCCTTCTTGCGCTTCGCATGCCAAAGTGTGAGCGGGCCGAAACATTGGACTACGCTGACCATCCGGTGGAGGCGTTCCATCGGCGTCACTGCATGCATGTGAAGCGACAGTCGTCATACGCTAGGAAGTCGCCAGCCCGTGATTCCAATTGCCCAGATGAGACCGCAGAGACTATCGGCTGCCTTGTTCATGTGCAAGTGCGAGAATGGCTCAGGGGATGCCAAGCAGCCCTCCCAACTCGAACTACTATGGAAGAGTGATGCTGATGCCTAGGCCGCTTCTGAGGGTTTCGAAGAGAATGCAGACGCTCATTCTCTGGAGAAAAGTGATTGTAAGGGGTCTGTTTTGCTCAAGCCCATGCAAGAAGGATACGCCGTAGTGAAACGAGGCGACACTTACTAACTTCTGACCTTGCAACACTTCGCGAAGCTGGAAATTGCCATCTTGACGAGCACACATATCCCAGGCGATCTTACATAGCATTTAGACACAGAAAACGTCAACAGTAGTCGTCCGCCAGCCAATCCCCCGACTTTTCTGAAAGGGCCATCTAGAAGGAGCGAACCTAGAGCTGCGTCAGTGAAGGTCAGTCACTGAACAATCGCATGCTCCTTGATTATTATTTGGAATGTGCGCACCACCATTAGAGACAGGGACCATCGTATCCTCTCCAGGGCAGGCCGTTTCATTGGATAACCCTGTTGCTGGTCAGTTGGTCAAGAGGTCTCAGGAGTCTTGCGTAGCTGCAGCACTCCGCTGCTTGGATCTTGCTTGTTAATAGTTGAAAGCACTTTGCAGAGTAATGCAGCATTGCAGGGCAAAGATTTCGGTTAGATATTTTCCTGCACGCGCATGGCACTGTTGCTGAATGCAAGCCGGTCCATTTCATCGCCGCTTGAGGCAGAAAGCTCATCGTAGTGCATCAGCTTGACATATCAGTCATCTGCACCATCTGTGGGCGTTTAAAGAGTGTGCGACACTGCTCCGTGATCATGGAGCCAGCTTGACTATGCATGGCTTTACCATACTTCTTGGCGTTTGCAGGCTGAACGCATTGCTCTCTTCGGAGCCTTGTGAGAAGTTCGGAGCCTTGTGAGGCTCTCGCAGCGGTCACAACGGAGTGCACGTGCCTCGAACGCTTCTACCTCACTCTTAAGCATGGCAACTACATACGTGGGCAAAAGCGCACCCATACGCGGGCCTTATCTGAAGCACGCCTTTGCAAAGTACGTCCTGAAGGGCGAGGACGCATGGCTGCAGCAGAGAGATGTGGACACCTCCATATCTTCCAGCAAAGGTGTGCCTTGGCTTTCTTCGCCAGTCACAAGCATTGCTGGGATTGACAGTCCATTGTTCTGTGATAACATGATCTGCAGCGTCTCACTGCCAGCCTTCACTGGCACAAGGATGTACAAGCCTTCCTGGGCATGACATGCTGACTTGGATATCACCTCCAAAGAGCTGGTTGCGAAGTGCCTCCTGACATTGCTGTGGGTGCCGCGTAGGTGCCCCACCATGCCTGGACGTCTTTGGCATCTTTGATGGCCATGGCGGCAAGCAGATTGCCAACTACGCCTCGAAGCATCTGATGCCAGCCCTGCTGAAGGAGCTTTCTTCGGGAGCTCGTGAGGAGGCACATGGCATTGACATCCATAGCAAGCACCCGCACGGCTCCCAGGGCCCTGAAGGTAGGGCTCGCACTATGTTCCAACATGTGCAACCAGTCTTGCATGCTGTGGGGTGTCGGTGTGATCGTAGCTTCAGCAATGGCATGCTTGAGCTAAGATCTTGCCACAGCTCACAACATGCAAGGGCGCCCACCATGCACTCTTTAATGTATAGGTGCAGTGAGCAAAGCCATCAGCTAGACGACAGCCAGTGTGTATGCACTCTGCGTTCCAAAATGCACATGCATGAGCGGCGCTGCAGTGTGGTCTGCAGCGGCTGTGTCTTTACTGAGGCTGTGATGTAGCATCTTGGGAAGTACTATCCACACGCCGGTACTGACTATTGCGGGATGACTTGCTAGGCTGATGCAAGGAGGCTGTTGTGTGCAGGCACGCCACAGGAGCAGCTGGCCACCTGCGATGCCATCAAGCCTCAGGAGCGCAGCCTGTGGGAGGCTCAGGACATCCTGGCTGGCGCGCTGCCCCAGGCGCTCAGCGAGGCCTTCCAGACCGTGGAGCACGACTACTTGCAGACCTCCAAGGTGTGCGTCTCCCTTTATCACCCTCCTGTCAATGATATCACAGCTGTAGTAGGAACACTTGTTATGCTCAGGGTCAGGATGCCTTGATTGGCACCCTGCTGCTTGCAAAGGCATACAGGATGCTGTTTATGCTTGAAGCGGGTCATGCTGTAAATCTTAATGCAGCATGCTAGTCTAAGTGGCATGTGCTCGTACTTGCATCGAGCCAGGTTCTGAGGGGTAGCATCTGCTCTTGTGTAGGTGTCAGGCACGACAGCCACTGTGGCGGCCATCAGTGGATGGGAGGCAGTCATCGCCAATGTGGGCGACTCCTGCGCTTACATGGACACTGGCGTTGAGGTGGTCCTGGTGAGCTTCCGTTGTGACTGTCTCTGCTCTGCTGTTCATTCCGTAGAAATTTTGGACGCCCAAGTTATTGCCACCTTGTCTCAGACCATCAGTTCTGGTCTAGAGGCAGTCGATATCTCCTGGCCTTTCTGGCACTTCCCTCAACCTGGCTGTGAGTGCAGTGCACAGCCACTTTCCAAAGCTGTTTCAGACAGCTGCTTGCGTCAATTGGAAATATCCACAGCACCTGACCACAGCACCTTTGAGTGCAGGTGAGCGGCAATCATAGGCTGGATGACAACAAGGTAGAGCAGAAGCGCCTGACAGAGCTTGGGCGCGAGCTGAGCTCCAGCGCTGTGGAGGGCCGCCCTGTGGGGCCCCTCAGGGTCTGGCCCGGGGGCCTTGCAATGTCTAGAACCTTGGGCGATGCTGAGGTGAGCCCTTTTTGTCCCCTCATCAGCCCTGCCATAGTCGACCTTCCCGTGTGCAGGTATCTCTCACAAGGTATCTCTGTCGGTTCAGACTGCTGTCTCCCTGAACGGGGATGTCAGGTGACACAGTAGCCTGAAGCAGACAGGGCCACCTGTAGAGATCCCTACACAGTCTCTCTGTGTAGTTAGAGGTACTTTCAGAACCCCTAAGAAGCCATACCAAGTTATAGGCCTTCATGCTGCTAGGCTTGTCAGCCAAAATGGCCTGTCAGAAAGCTGATGTCTCTTGGAAATGGCAATCAACCTTTACCCACCCTTTTCTTTGCAGGCGGGATCTGCTGTCACTGCAGAGCCTGAGGTGCGCCAGGTGACGCTGCCTCTCATGGGAGCGCGCATCGTCATCGCCTCGGACGGCCTGTGGGATGCCGTGAACCCCAAGACGGCCATGCACCACATCCGCAGCATGCCCGCCAGCAAAGCGGCAACTGACCTGGTGAGAAAACGGCCCTGCAACAGTTGAGTACCTCCGTGTGTGACTGTATACAGAGAGGAGGTTATCGCTACCAACATGCGTGTACAGCACTGGCCTGCTGTACATACGTCTTGATGGTCCTTGGCTCACTCTTGGTACACAGGGCTCACATGAAGATTGCTGATATCACTGCACATCGATGCTCAGTAGGTCTGCATGCAAGCCTGCATACAACGCCCCTGCTGATACTGTGTTGAAGGAGGGGCTGTGATTTTGCCAGCCTCAGGGTTCCAGGACATGCCTTTGCTGATGCGTTCGCATCATGTGTTGCAGATGCAGATGGCTGTGAAGACAAAAGGCCAGAGGGACGACATCACAGTCATTGTGATTGATGCCCTGCCCTCAGAGGACATGCGCCTGCCCCCTGCACTGCAGCAGAAGAAGAGCCACTCCACCATGATTGCCAGGTAGCGTTCCTGCCCAATGGAACCTGATCTCATGCAGGTATTGTGCCTATCGTATTGTTAGGAATGTCCGCCTAGGCTGCTCAGAAAGCTTGCTATTAGATTGCACGTCTGGCTGATGGCTGCCTGCAAGGCAGTCTTCTCCCAGACAGCATAGCACTGAGGTCATGTGAATGCATTGAAGAGGCCACGGCAGGTGCCTCCACCTTAAGTTGAAGGTAGTACGGGAATGAATAAACGGGCCTTCTCGGCTGATTCCAACACTTGCGTGCAGGTCTGTAGGCAGTGGGAGCCTGTCATCATCTGAGCTGCTCTCAGCTATGTCGGGCAACTTGACCGACCAGGTCACTGTCCTGAAGCCTCTAGAGGTTGCACACCATGACGCCCTCTGGCGAGCAGCTGCATGGTGAGCTGCCTCGACCACTCTGTGATAGGCTGTCAAGAGGCAGGAAAAGTCACCGTCCTCATAGTATTCTCAGCAACACTGCTTGCTGCTTCCTCATGAGCTATGCAAAGATCTGTGTGCTTGACAGTGTAGTGGTATGAACCTTTAGACGCTGGCTGCTAGAAGAGTTCCTGTAGGCTGTAGGCTTATGCAGGGCTTCACAGGGGCCACAGTATACGTGCACTGTTGATGCTGACAGGGTTCGTGTATACTGCGCTTTGATGAAGCTTTGTATAAGCATACAGCACAATTAGCCATCTGCAGCATGCTCAAAGATGCAAAGCTCACAGGCCAGCCTTTTGCAGGGAATGCTGCCTGACGGTGGTGCAGATGATGTACGGAGTAGTTACTGCCCTCAGACATGATGCACTCCAGCAGCAACGTAAGGATTACACTGATGCTGAGTTTGTGGCCCATCTGTGCAGGGAACGCCGTCTGGTGGCGGTGCAGACCACGTACGGAGTGCTGCTGCCTCCAGACATGATGCACTCGAGCAGTGACATGAGCACCACGCTCATGCTGAGCGATGCCCACATCTCCACCTCTATGGGCTCTGGCAGCCTGGAGTTTGCCTCTGAGTTCCCTGCGAATGCTGAGAGCGATGCCCAGGCCCTCATGTTTGGCTCCTATGAAGAGGAAGCAGGACAGGTACGCTCACTGTCCTGCATCTCTCCTAGAGTAGTCCAGGACCTGCATGCACATGTGTAAGACTGGGATGTGCTATTGCAAAGCAGATGGAGTGTGTCTTGCATCCAGGTGTTGTTGCCTGTTCTTGGCTGAGCCAGTGTCTTCCCTAGTCTGATTTGGCCACAGACTCTGGAACAAGGCTATAATTTGGCCACAGACACTGGAACAAGGCTACAATACGTCAGTGCAGTCAGCATCACATTTAGCAGTCAGGGCCAGCTTGGCAGTCAGGGTATCAGCTTACATATGACCAAAAGATAATGGTGCTGGCAGCTTTGCTTCAAGGAGGCAAGAGCAATATTTTGGTGCCCGTTCCCTGATCAGTGTTCATCAGCATCGGGTGTTGAAGCAGCTCTGTGTCGAGCAGGATGCGGAGGATGAGTGGGAGACTGTACCAACAAAGAGCAAGGGAAAGAAGCACGCTGCCGACGGCAGCGCAGCATCCTCCCCCAACAACCTGCCCCACGGCAAGCTGGCCAAGGCAGACACCCCGGACTCTGAAGACGACGCCCCTCCAGCTGCCATGGGCGAGTCTGTGCAGCAGCAGCTGGGCTCAGGAGAGCAGGGCCCCCGCAATGATGCAGGTGCTGCATATCACCCTTTGTGCCTGTTGCTTGCTTGTGCCTGATGCTGGAGTGGTATCCCATGGCTGCCCACTGGCCTTGTCAATGTACACTTGTGGAAAGTGAGGATGGTCAAACGTGCTGCGAGGCAACCGTGTATCAGGCCTCTGTTGGAGATCATCTGAGCTTGCTATCATGTGCAGGTGGTCATAGCATGAGAGGCAGGGGCCGTGGGCATGGCAGAAGAGGCAGGCAGGGCATGCATCCCGGCCGCGGCGGCAGGAGGCAGCATGCTGGCGAGCGCATCGAGGGATTCGCCCCCGCTCCAGCACAGCCCAGCGAGGGCGCGCCTGATCAGGCGCCCGAGCATCAGCATCAGGGCGGCAGGGACCCGCGCTTCAGGCCCAGCAGGCCACGTGCCCAGCCTGTCCAGCACAACGGGCATCCTGCCCAGTATCAGGGCCGCCCGCAGCCCCATGCTGCTCAGCCACATCCCGCCATGCCCAACGAGACAGCTCAGGCCGGCGCAATGAGCGCTGGCAGTGGCCAGACGCTGTTTGTGAAGCGCCCAGGCTTCTCAGAGGAGAATGGCAATGGGGAGAGGCGTCCCAGGGAGCAGCCGGGCAGAGGGCATGCCCGCATGGGGCCCAGACATCATGGCGGTGGGGGGAACCGGGGGCGCCGGGGACCCCCCTTCATGCATGGGCCTGAGGGCCCCCACACTGCAGAGCCCAGGGAGAGTGGCGGTGAGGGCAGAGAATTTGGGCAGAGGCGGGGAGGCAGGGGCAGAGGATACCCTGGCCGGAGAGGGGGGCCTTCGGGAGGACCCAATGTACACCAGCAGGCCATGCCTGTGGCTGCCAACGCATGAGGACTGCTCACAGCAGTCCAGTCATTCAGTGAGAGACCACAAGACCCTAGCTGATACTGCCGCTTTCCAGTGTTCTATCCTGGGTCCAGCTAGGTGGAGCATGGCCAGGCGTTGCAGCCTTGGGGGTGGAGCAGGCTTGTATGAGTGAAGAGAGCGATTGCTGACACTTTTGGCCCCCTTGCATCAAGGGGCTTGCAAGCTGCAAGCACTGCAACTGCTATGTATCAAGACTGTACGCCGACCAGCCTGAGCTGCTGGTTGGTTGAGGAATGGTAGCAGTACTGGTTACAAACAGAGGTGGTGAGGTGTATAATCAGCGAGCCTGAGAGCTCAGATATTCCATCTATGTTGGCAAAGAATCAATGCAGACTGCTATCAAAGCTTTCAGATTTGCTGGGTGTGCAGTTGCTCTGCAGGGATGACAGAATGTGGCCATCAGAGTTGAAAGGGAGATGAGGTGTTCTGTAATGGCATGATGACCAGAGAGGCTGCAGTCCACTCTATGCCCAAAGAAAGAGCTTTGAGAGTCATTGTGAAGCTTGCTGCTGAACAATATTGATAATCAGCTCATCGCATCCATGGTCAGCCAGAAGAATGGTATTGCGATGCCCCTGTGCCTATGCTAGTCTTGACTGCTACTGCAAGACGTTGCCCCCTTCCCCGTGACTGCAAAAGCTGATTCAACCAATAAGGTCATGCAGGGATATATATATGGCCGTGTCGTCGATTCACAGCGTCACTTTGCACAGCCCGACGCTGAGACAGTGCCCAGAGCGGGCCTGCCCTCTGCCCGTGTCTTCCATGGGAGCCTCCCCCCATGACGTCCTCCTCAGAGAGCCGCGGCGTTCGCCGAACAGCGTCTGGCTATTGCCGGCGCTTCTCGCAGGCGGTGGCCACAGCGTGCAGCCTAGGCGAGGCAGCTTGCTCGCAACAGGGGCGGCCAGCACTTTCCCGGGGGTCGGACGGTCGCCGGTCAAGGTGAGAACATACCGCCATAGCTGCCATTTCGGAACAACAACATCGGATCAAGGCAGGATCGTTCCACTTAGCCAGGCTTTGCTTGAGGTTTGAAGGGGCTTGGGCTTCCATTGCCCGACGTCAGCATCTTTTTGCGCCCCATGACCGACGTGAGTCGCCCTTCATGCTGTTTCTCTTATCTTCCTAGGTGGGTAGACAATCTTTCAGCACCTCATCTCACCCTCGCGTGATTTGGCAGGTCAAGCTTAGTAAGTCCATGGTTTTGGAGCGGGCTGTCCGAGGTCTCACGGATTGGGTAACTACTAAAGCATTTGGCACAGAAGGTGACACATAAATGAGGGGACGAATGGGCCCCAGATGGGGCTGGGAAAGCATGTGACCCGACCATCTTGCTGTCCAGGCACCAAAGGGCGCCCGAGGACAGCTGAACTTCATGGATCACCTCGCTCCCATGTGTCCAGAGTTTGAGCCGGACACTGCAGCCTCTCGAGACCCTGTCAGCCGGTGCAAGCGCCCGGCAGCGGCCTGCACCCAGGAGACAGACACCGCGTTTATGTCGGACTCAGGTGATGAGTCGATGACCTCTTCCTGCGGCAGCTCGGCGTCGTTCCGCAGCGCATCTCGCAGCTTCTCCTTCTCCGCGCCCACCAACAGCCCCAGCAGTGACGAGGGCACGTCCAAGCAAGCGTCAGCTAGCTCGCTCGTGTCCCCGATCCTACTGCAGAGCCAGGGCTTCCAGGAGGGCTGGCTGCGAGAGTTGGAGGCTATGGGAGTGCCAACAACAGACAATCTGGATGAAGCTCTGCAATCTGAGGGCAGGCTTGCCTACATGCCGCCCAGGAAAAAGCGGCCTACTCCATCAGCTTCCTCAATCGCCTTCCCACCAAGCCCTTTCAAGGAGGCGTCTCTCCAGGTGCGCCCCCCTCCTAGGACTTCCTTGCTGGTAACCAAAGCGCCAGGCCACTCTTCCGTTGTTATGTATTGCTACATGACCTGCATGCATATTGGCTCTTTACTTGCCCTGCGACAGCACCCTGTGCGCATGCCATGCAGAGTGAGACTTCCATGTATCCTACCAAGAGTGCTACCTGTATGGAAAGCAAGCACTTGCTGGGGACGTGGAACACACAGACATGCATGCACGAGCTGAAGGCCATTGCGTGCACTGCAGGGAGGTTCCAGCCAAGACACAGGGTTCACCAGCATGCTGCCAGGAGCCAGTCTGAGGCTGCCAGCGCCCGTGTTCTCGCAGACGCTGCCAGCGCAGATCAGGTCCCCCCTCTTTGGCTGCGACTGCCCCATCTGCACCGGCATTGCGATGGCCTCGGCTTCCCCGAGAGCTCCCGCAGCTGCTGGAGACAAATCCCTACAGGTGTGGCTCATTACCTCTCCTGATTGATCCCTGCTACGCTGAGTGTCTGACTATTGCCTTGTGACCGGTTATTATGGTTGTGCGCAATGCTCGGTTGCCTGCCATACATGATCTGACTAGCAAGGGGCGTGCAAAGACCCAAGTGCTGTGTTCCTGACTGTCAGGTTGTGCTGCAGGGTGCTATCACACAAAGAGCTCACATCCCAAGCTCCTGGGGCATTGCTGCTGCACTCGCAAGCGGCAACCTGTCACCACCAGATAGGTAAGCGACAGTGAACTGCCTCCACCTCACAGCTCAGTACCACACCACACTGCTCCAATGCTGCGTGACATGCATGGCCTTGCATCGCTGTCATGCAGTGCCCTAACATGGTGCTGCAGTGCTGCATTGTCTGCACTGCTCTCGCATCGCTGTCAGTGCCTTGCATATACACATGTGTGCTGAGTGTTGAACATGCTCCGCAAGAGATGGCATCGGTAGCCTGAAAGCTTTCTGTGCATGCACACAGGCTGGAGCCTCAGACGCCACCACGCGTGCCCATGCTGCCCAACACTGCCCAAGCCTCCTTCGCATCTGCCCAAGATGTGGGCTTCTCAGTGTAACCTCAAGCCTGCACCATCAGTGCGCCCGAGACACCCAAAGCCGGGCCCTCAAGCTTTCCAGCATTGCCAGTCAATGTATGAGCCAGCTGCCTCCTCAACAGGACACACACCCAGCCGCGTAGGCGAGCGCACCTGTGGCGTTCAGATGTGCTATTGACCAGGCCTTAGCCAGCATGCATTGAAAAGTAGTGGTGTGCCCGTAAGAGCCGGGGCATGTACTTGTCACAAGCTGCAGAGCATGATCGCAGAATCTCACCGAGAGGGTCCGTGCAGCAGAAATAAGCGCTTTACGAGCAGGCGCTAATCCTATCATGCAAAGGAAACAGGAAGGATCGTCACGTAAGTGCTCCATTTGGCTCTGTTCTGGGCCTTTTGGGGTGCTGGGTGTCGTTTATGCTCTGGCCTTTGAAGCCCCTGGAGGCCAAAGGGCGCTCTTTAAGAGCCAACAGCATCAAGCATTGCACACAGTAGACTAGATGGCGCTTAACACCGCTCTTGGTTCGGGTCCTCATTGGGGTTTTGAAGGGGCGCCTTCTGCCTTGTTCCCCATTGCCGGCATTGAACCATTAGTAGCTTGGCTGTCTCTTTCTGCAGCTGCAGGAAGGCGAACAGATCGGGCGCTGTGGCAGGATACAAGGCTTTGGCTGGCTCAGCAAGACAGGCCTTGGGGTAAACAGGGATTGACACGATATTACTTGGGTTCTCTGTTCAGTCCCACCTCCCTTAGGCACAGTCTAGTCTGGCATTGATCTTTCTCCCCATGCATGGCGTTGACCTACTCACCTGATCAGGCACTGAAAGGCACAGCAAGCGCTGTGCCTATCTTGCCAGGATTGTCCTGGACAGGACAGCATCTGTTACATTGAGCAAACAGTCATCAAAGGTATCAATCAACGCAGAGGACCCATAGGGTAGCTGAAAAGGAAATCATGATGTTGAGGATCCTGCGACATCCTTACATATCATACCAAGTTTGGAGTCGGCACTTCAGGAATGCAGAGCCAGAAGTTATACAGCATGCTCCTCCGTTTGGAGGGCGCTCTTTGGTATTATTAGGTCTTGATCTATCAGTGGCAAAAGCACAGATCTTGATGTTGGAAGCGCAGCGGGCACAGAAGGCAATCTGGTGATGCAGCAATGGTGCTTGAATTATGCGGAATGTTCTTCGTGCATGCTGGCAGGTCACGTTTGATCGCACTTGTATTAGCTGGTTTCATCAAGCAGCTTTGAAACATGCTCTATCTGGCAGAATGTGGTTGGCCCAGCGCTCTATGGCAGTGCATATAAGCGCGGGTGTGTTCAACACTATCTGAGGGGTTTGGGGATCGTACTTGCTTCTAGCTGCTAGTCGCTGGTATTGCAGTCCGATGCGTCTTTTCCAGGCCCTAGTTCCTCAAGTCAGGGGTACATTCTGGGGGAGAATGGAATACAACAATGGCCCTCTGAAGGGCGGTGATAAGCATGTAAGATCAATCGATGATTACATGTCCACCTTACAGATGGCATTCGCAGACACCTCTTTCTCCTGCTTCAACATGTCTAGCACATGCGAGCACGTGTTGCGTCACATGCAGACGAGCCTGAAGGCTCCAGCTTTAGAGCAGAATAATTCTGCCCCTGCATATGCTGGCCAGGGCTCAGCAAATTTCCCTCAATTGATCAAAGTCAGTCAAGATCCGCTCACATTGTGTGGAGCATCATGTACTGAATTCAAAGGGCATATCTGCCTAGGAGCCGCCAGGGTCACAATACATGCCAGCTGCTCTAGTTGTTAGATGCATTTTGTTACTTCTCTCTGAATACTTTACCCGACTTCACATATTTGTCTTCCAATCTCCTGCTGCAGGGCATGTCAGCAGGCGGCTCAGCCATGCCCACTTCAGATTCTTGACAATTGCTGTGCTGCTGTCTTGGAGCCTCTCTGCGGGCCTGCTCAGGCACATTCAGAGATCTCACCATACTTGAGGTGGGAGCATGGCACTGACCATTGAGTGCAAGCAGAAATTCCCTTCAATCCCTTTCCTACTCAAGCAAAGATTAACGGATGAGAACCATCTTGTATCTTGAAAAGGCTCTTGTGTGTAATCTCTTCTCTGCCAGCCTCTCAGGCAGAGGCACTGCCGTCTGGAGTGTCAGCAGGGAGGAGGATACAGGCTGGGATACCTGTATTGTCGATAGACTAGGGGTATGATCCCAGGTTGGGGACTGCCTGTGAGATGGTCTGCGGGGCCTTCTGCTGCGTGGGAGTGGGCGATGATGGTACACTCCCGGGCAGACTGCTGAGGGCAGAATTGGCCCCAGCACCTGCGCAGCAGAGGCTTGTTACACAAATGTCACACATCGTTGCACATATCATCAGGGTGCATATGGCTGGAGCTCAGAGTAGCAATTCTGTGCTACTTAAAATATGATGTGACGGCTCAGCTCTTCTACAAGCCTGCCATTGCTCACGAGGGTTGATGAAAATACCTGAAGGCCCGCTAGAGATGGATGCAGGCTGCTGCGATGCTGCAGCAAGCGTCTGGGCATTGCCTGGCCGGGCACTCAGGTCTCCAGCTGGGCTGCCCGAGCCGCCCGACTGGACAGCGGACGTTACGGTGGGCAGATTCTTGGGCTGCTGGACCTGCCCAGTCTGCCCAGGGGACAAAGCCTTTGCTGGGCTAGCTGCAGCATTTGACGCAGCATTTCCTGATGGCAGCAAGTTCAGATTCATGCTCCCAGCAGAGCTTGTGACGGGGACAGCTGGCGTGCCAGCTGTGCTGTCCGTCCCAGGCGGTACGCCCTGAGACCCCTGACCTTGCCTGCAGCACATCAGGGCAGCTCAGTGAGTCCGACATGCTTGTGCACAGCAATGACGGACCCCACCCATCAGTTAAAAGTGCCCTCTGAAGCCCTATTGTGCCATGCCCTCCCCGCCCAATAAGACCTCCAAGACAGGCAAACCAAATATCTCATGCTGATGATGGTTAATCTGTCACATTCTGATCAAGGACACCGCCTTCAGCATGGGGTATCGACAGGGTTATCATGAAGAGAGCAACAGCAATGGCCTAGCATACAGTTAGAGCATTCCCTGTGCACTGCCCAGCAGGGCCACAGAGTGAAGAGAGCAGGCCTGCCCTTGAGTTCACTGATGTGTTGTCACAGGTATTTGGAAAGCCCGTACTGATAGGCCCTATAGCCCTAGGCTACAGGTTGCTTCCCTTTACAAAAGGACAGCTAAGGATTTTGGGCTTGGTGCACACAGTCGTGGGCCTACAGCCAGTGTGATATGAATTCAGCACGGATGTCTGGGGTGGATCATGTGAATGTGACAATACGGAAATGCTCACCCTTGCGGAGGAGTGCTCAAAGCCCCGCGCGCAGAACCGTCAGCGCTGGGACTGGACTGCGCCAGAGACACACTGGCGCTGCCGCTGATGTCGTCGTAGGTGTACACACTGCACATTCCACAGCACCCTTCAAGGACTGTGCAAGGAGCAGAGCGCCTCACAGTGCGGCGTGCCATCCAACAAAGGAGGTTGTCTTAATCATGATGTGTACCAGCAAGACCAGTGGGGTGTGTGCAATGTGATATGCTTGTTTATGGTTGTGCTGTCCATATGCGTGTCTTCAAAGCTGTTCTCATACGACCAAAGTGGTAGCAAGGACCACTATGATGAGGACAGACCTTCTTGGCAAGACCTCTACTATGCAGCTGTTGGTGTGGGGAAAGGTTGCAAGGCCAGGAGCTGAGATGAGCCTGTCAAGAGCGCATACCTGAAGTATGCCCGGAAAAACACATCGCCCAGAACCAGCTTGCCAGGGGGTCCCCCACCCACAAACACAGATGTGCATGACGTACTGAGGGGTCCGCTCCCCTGTGAACACCATAAATCCTGTCAGGCTCTCTGCTCCCTGCATGCAGGTATCATGCAGTCTTTGCTCATAAAGCGCTGTTCATGCATGACGCCCCATGAGCGCACAGGATGACGGGAAGCCCTGATGTGAAGCAGTGGTTCATCTCATAGGTTGCCGACAGGCAGGCAACGGTAGATTGGCAGTGACTTCTGTGATGCCATCAGGGAGCAGGCAAGCCTCACCTGGGAGATGTACTGCCTGGGGGTCATAGTGAAGGGTAGGCCGTTGAAGCGCAGCACAATAGACGGCAGGCTGTCAATGTTCAGGCAGCCAGACTGCACAAACCAATTGGATTGATCCGCAGAGTACTGCAGACCCCTGATGCCCTGCATCAGATCAATGGGACTTGACACAGCTGCAGTCACACATGTAGAGCTTAAGACAACCTCATACTCTGAACACAAGTGGCCTTAGGAGCTCTGTTTGGTGAGATTCCAGCGAAAACAGGTGCATCATAGCAAAGGGACCAGACCACTGACACAAAGCAGATCACCTCTTGGGCAGTTGGCACCTGTGAAAGGCTGCAGCACTGACAGAATTGAAGATTCAGCAGGAGCATACCGTGTTGATTGCCTTTGCATCAGCATCAGAGGCGATGATGAAGTGCGTGCCACTGTCAAAGATTGCTGTTGTGGCGTTGAGCCCAGGAAGGGGCTTTGCAGCGGCATTGCCAACGCTGATGCCCGTCAGATTCACAGACCAATACTTCTGCACAGCAGCACAGCTTTGGGAGGGTTGTCTACAAGGGTGCCTGTCTCTGATGAGGCGCATGTGCGGTGCTAGCAATGTCAGGCTCAGGGGTTTGCACGAAAGACTGCCAAATTCTGTAGGTGAGCACCAGAGACGTGAGCTAACTCTCATGTCTCTGGGCCTTACCACTCATCCTGGCACCTTCTGTGCAGTCCCCTGAGTATCACAGCTGATACTGCACATTTCTCAAGTTTCATAGCCTCCCGTCCAAGTGAGGGCGGGGCACCTACCTGGCTATCTACGGGCAGCTTGACCAGCGAGCCGGTGTAATACTTCGATTTGACTGCCCCAAACGTCAGCTCCCCAACAATGGGCTGGCTGCTGTTGGCTGAAATCCAAAATGTGAAGGCAGGCTGATCCAGTAGACCCTGCACAGTTGCGGATACTTGCTCAGTCATTTGCATCAACAGCCACATGACCATCTGGACATCTTCTACAGAGCAGGCCTCACAGATGGTGTCAAACCAACCCCAGATGAGCTCTGTCTGTCTGCGTTCCCAGCAGCCTTACAATCTCACTCAGGGCAGACCCTCACGTCATGCCAGATACACAAGTCAACGCGTCATCTATACTGTGGTGTACATACATTGCTGCCTGACACAGAAGAAAGCTAGAAATGAGCATGCTCACAAAGTGGACCATCTTGTAGAAGGTCGACGCCCTGAGCTGGGACTGCCCATTCTTCATCCTTCCCAGTCCCGGAAGGGCCAAACCCTGCATGTTTGCAACACGCATCAGATGCATGTTCCACGTGACCACATGAGGACTTTTCTACCACCTAATTTCATGCAGACCATGTGCAAAGAAATGTGGTCTGCAAATGAAAGCAGGACGAGAGCATAGCCAGTACGTGCAGCCATGAGAGCGTCCAGTCATAGCCAAAATAGACATTGACAGCACAGCATCCTCAATGTAAGGGGACAGCACTGCACTAGCGTGCAAGCAATGAGCGCCGCGACACCATCAACGGACGAGATGTGCTGCTCAGGACCTTTTTAAAAGAGGCTCACAAAGACGCCATCGCATGAGGTGGTGCTGAAGTCGGCTGTGGAGTTGGTGGCGAGGCCCAGTGCCTGCTGGGTGACTCGGGTGGGTGGCTGCCCCAGGCTGACTGTGTCCAGCACCACCTGCCCAGACACCTGGCCCAAGCTGTAGTCTATAGAAAACTTGTCGTCCTGGGGCTACGCAGGCATGAATTTCACTTAGAGAGGCGGGCTGTGCCAAGCGCAATTCATTGAGCATTTTGGTGTCCTGGGGCTGCACAGGCATGCATCTCTGCTAGAGAGGCCGGCTGTGCTGAGCACTGCACACAGTGATCAGCGCACATATCTTGAGGGCTTAAGAGCCCTACGTCAGTGTCATGCACACCCTTCTTGCGCTATGTGCAGGTGCCTGGACGCAGCATGGGACTCGAGGCAATTCTTTGGGTCATGACATGCGAATTGGAAAGAGGCAAGGGGCAGACCTCATAGGTAGAGGACGCCTGGCTCTGAAAGCGGTTGTGGGAGACGCAGGATGGTGTTGTACAGTTCACACTAGGCACCCAGAGGTCGGCACTCCCAGTATCAAAACAGACATTCAGAGGCTGGCCGGGCGTCCCAACAGCAATCTGGCCGTACAACTGCACATAGTGAAGCATGTTAGCAACGCGTAGACGAGTCACTCCAATACTTTAAGCGTTTTGGAAGATGTGATCTGAGCAGCCCAGCAGGCAGGCCATGTGCTTACCAACTGATTATTGGTACGTCTAGCCACGTTGCTATCCAGAGTGCCGTCGTTTCTGTACAGCCTGATGGTGATTGTACTTGCTTGACAACGCAGCGCTACACCAAGCAGCAGCAAGTGTACTGCAAGGCCGGTGAACCGGATCATTTAGCGCTGTCAAGACAAGCCATTGATCCCCTACATGCTGCTAAATATAAAGGCCTCACTACAAGACCCCAATCCCTGTGCAATTTCATGGCGCGTCGAGCATCAATGTCCGTACAGCTGGAGGCCCGAGTGACGTCTAAACGTCAACTACCCACATGAAAGAGTGCACTGTCAGGATCTAAGAAAAGTATCCTTCGCTACATCCATTCGGATGTGTTTAGACCACAGTTGAGATGCCCCGTTCCTTTTTGTGAGGGCTTCACACTGTCTGAGATGACTCATCAAGATTTACTAATCTTAGTACATGATGGGCGTCAACCGCATGCCATGCTTCCCAGCGCACGATAGGACCATCAAGTGCATTCCCATACGTTGCAGTCGTTTGCAAACTTTCTCCGTCTATTAGTGCGGTGTCAAGTGCTTAGACCGCCTTGTAAGTCTGAAGCCTACCAATCAACTCACAACTTGCTGCTTTTATTTTGTCACAGCACAGCAGCTCTTTTAAACAAGTTATCAATACCCTGCCAGCCCACAGATAGCTCAGAGCTGGGCTGCAGCAGAGCATTAGAACACAGCGCAGAGACCTGTCAAAGGCTTAGCCATGCTAGCTGATCTCGCAACCGAAGAATCGGTAGCCCCCAATCCCTTCACAATGAAACTAAACTAGTGCAGCTGCCTGCCAGCCGGAGTAGCACGCCATAGCCGTGCGTTCGGGCGGCTGATCCCAGAGATCACACAAAGCCTCGCACCAATGACAGACGTCAAACGAGCTCATTCCCCGGAGGCCAATGGCCACGATGGTGCCATAGTGAAGAGGCAGCGGGTGGAGGATGGCGCCCTCACACAGAGCAGCAAGGCAAAACCTGAGGTGAACCAGGCAGACAGCCATATTTCTTGTCTGCAGTTTGTCGTTGAAAGCGTCTCAAGGGTGTGCAGAAGCCTGAGAGGATGCTGATTGCTGCATGTGCATGCAGGGTCCTGCAAGGACGTCTGCTCTTCTGGCGCCCATTATGCTGCTGACAGGGCATGCGGGAGAGGTCTTCACCTGCAAGTTCAACCCCACAGGGGATGTCATCGCCTCTGGCTCGCATGACAAGCACATCTTCCTCTGGCGGACCTACGGGGAGTGCGAGAACTATATGATGATGAAGGGTGAGCTACTTTTCCTGGGCCACATTCCAGGACACTCTGCGCTCAAGACAAAAGTGAAGCGTGCTTGTGTGTTACGTTCTACAGGGCGCCCCTGAAGATTCTTCCATCATCATCCCAGGACAGGAGCATTGGAAGCTTATCAGAGTGCAATTCCTGGGACGAAATTGTGAAGTTTGCGCCATGCAGAACCCCTGACGTGCCATGCAGGCCTCAATGACGCTGTTCTTGAGGTGCAACGGAAGACAAACGGCGAGCGGTGCTCAGCGCGTCTCCTGGATAAGCTTGCACATGCATGACCCCTCCCGCACACTCCTCAGACATAGACCGCCATGAGATGCTGTGCTGTGCCGCGCAGGACACAAGAATGCAGTTCTCGAGGTGCAGTGGACCACAGACGGCGAGCGGGTGCTGAGCGTGGCTCCGGATGAATCTCTCCCCACACCAAACCTTGCTGTGCAATGGCTCAAGTGCACTGGACACGTGCATGCATCCAACTCTATTTCATGCTGTGTAGGGCACAAGAATGCCGTCCTGGAGGTGCAATGGACCACAGACGGCGAGCGGGTGCTGAGCGCGTCTCCGGACAAGTCCGTGCGCGCCTGGGACGCGGCCACGGGGGAGCAGGTGAAGAAGATGAGCGAGCACGACAACTTTGTCAACAGCTGCTGCCCGCTGCGCAGAGGCCCCCCGCTGCTGGTCAGCGGCTCAGACGACGCCACAGCCAAGGTGAGAGCGCCTCTGCCTACAACTGAAGTCTTACAGATGAGGCTGCTGTAAGCATGTGTCTTGATGGCACACAGCACCTTGGCTTCCGCCCTCACCATACGTCCTCCTGACAAAGCTCTAGTACGCAAGTCTATCGAGTTGGGTGTCTGTGCGGGCATCTCTAAGCAAAGCCATACCCTGCAAAAGAGGTATGGAAGTTTGCATGGTGCCTGCTCAACTGTAAGATCGCCATGCTGCATATCACCATCACAAGGTGATGGAATTGGACAGCTTTGCGGATCTTTAGGCTGAGCGCACTACGTGCATCAAGGACTACCTGCGATAGGCAATGGAGCAATTTTGCTATGTGAAGGTTTCGCCAAGCTGAACGTTCCTGGCTCACCTCACAAAGTTGGCGTGACTGTGCAGCTCTGGGACCTGCGGGCAAAGCGCAGCGCGCACACCATGTCCGAGGAGTACCAGATCCTGGCGGTGGCCTTTGGGGAGGCCGGGGACCAGATCTACACCGGGGGCATCGAGAACGTGATCAAGGTTTGGGACCTGCGCAAGGTGGAGGTGGCCATGACCCTCAAGGGCCACACCGACACCATCACCGGCCTCAGAGTGTCACCCGACGGCAACCACCTCCTCTCCAACGCCATGGTGAGCGTTGACTTCTGAAAGAGTTTGATGCTGGGGAAAGCCCAGCCATGTGACGTCACTGCTGTTTCTGTCGCATGAGGATGTTTGCATACCCCAATACATCCCCCAATCATGGCATACCGTTTATGCAAGCAAGTGTGAGGGCAAGGACATTGCGCAGATATACCCTACAGTCGCTGTGCCAAAGAGACAAGCCTCCAGCAGTCAGATGCCTTATTATGATGCTGCCCAAATGAGCTACAGCTTGCTTCACAGTCTTGAGAAGCACCCTGGGAGATCCAGCCTGTGCATGCTGATGCAGATGTGATGCCAAGTAAAACACCGCCATGAGGACATGCAGTAGCTGCACCAAGGCTGACAAGCCCATGGCCGTACTTTGCAATGCCATGCTGCCGTCAGTGAGGGCTGCGATGCACCCTGGTATGCTGTCCACGCTCATGCTGATGCAGACGTGATGCCATGCAGGACAACACAATGAGGGCGTGGGACATGCGGCCGTACGCGCCGCAGAACCGCTGCATGAAGGTGTTCACGGGGCACCAGCACAGCTTCGAGCGCAACTCCCTGCGCTGCGACTGGTCCCCTGACGGCACCAAGGTGAGTGCTCATGTCATCCCATGCGCCCTGGGGAGTGTCCGAGTGCCTCTTACTGTTTGAGCAAAACGCTAGCCATCTGCAGCACTGGCTAGCTGAACATTGAAGCTGGTGTGCTTCCACTCTGCTTGCGCTCCCACATGTGCAGCAGGAGTCTCTGAAGCTTCTTACAGGAGGAGAGCAGATGACAATGCCCCGGCAAAAGCTGCTGCAATACATGCTACTTGATGCTTCTGAATTCTTTTGGGGTGGACTGTCATGCAGAAGGTTGATACCAGCCTGCGATGCATGTGCAGGTGACAGGAGGCAGTGCAGACAGGATGGTCTACGTGTGGGAGGTGGCATCCAGGCGGCTCATGTACAAGCTGCCCGGCCACAATGGTTCCGTCAACGAGGCAGTCTTCCATCCAAAGGAGCCCATCATTGCATCTGCTGGCAGCGACAAGCAGATCTACCTGGGCGAGCTTGCCATGTAGTGTTTCAGTGGGGAAGAGAGGTACCAGCAGTGGTGTGGGAGATGCTGCTGGGATGCTGTTGCACTGCTGTAGTCATGGCTGGAATGCAAGGCTGGAGCTACTGGGACTAGAGGGAGAACATGATTTGCGCCCATCTCCTGTTGCCCAAAGTCTTACAGCTAGTCGCAAAAGGCCTGATGCGCCTCAGGCCTGGCAGTCGGGTCATGATGTTCATACATAAATCGATTGTCCAACACTTCTAGTAAGGATTCTAAAGCGCAACACAAACACACCTCCCCTGAGGTTTCTTCTACACTGCAAGCCTTCCTAGTACAAGAACGTCAAGCACACTGGTCTAAACTGCAAGCAGGATATTGGTGGCGTGTGCGCACAGGCCCTAGGGACCTAGTAGCGACACTCTAGCACTAATGCGTACAAGAACCTGATGTTTTTCTCTGTTGTACAGCAGCATGCTTTCCTGGGAACACCCGCCATCCCTAGTTAAACAGATCAACACCTACACTTTCTGGAATTTCTCAGACTCAAACCTAGTCACAATAGTCTGGCACATAAGAAGGACACCATGACCTAAATTCGCCAAAAGGGCCATCTCTGTGTGACTCTGACAGTTCTGAGTGGATACACATCTTGTACTCAGTCCACCTGAACTGCCTCCTTCACAGACCACCTTGTATCCTGAGGCATGCAACCAAGCCAAGCGTGAAGCAATCAAATGACTTGCAATACCGTCAGCATTGGGGTCAGCATTAGCCATGCGCCACAGCAACCAGACAAAATCGGCTAATCCAAAAGCGCGGACCACAACGCCTTGGTAAGGGGCCTGCTGTGGTTGCTGCTGCTAGCCAGACGTGGCACGGAATTGCAATGGCATCTCTGCCCAAGGTTCAACCCTACTGACGAGTGTAAAAGTCCTAACGGTCAATCCAGATATGAGGGATGCCCATGATAAAACCGGAACCAAGCAAAGGGCGACAGCAAGAAGTGCTGTAAGGCCTAGCAACTGCTTGTATGTCCTAGGGCAATTCCAATGCACATGGGCAGCCATGTGAGTGACGACGGGGACACACATGAGCAATGACGGGTCTGCCTAGTCCAAGTCCTAAGGGTTAGTCCAAATCCTAAGGGATACTGATCACATACTGCTGAGAACCCATGGCACAGCAGGCGCTGCGCTGAGACACAGGGACAAAGCATGACTACATCTGCTTGGCCAGGGCCAGGATGCCCTCCCCGAACCCTAGCATTCCCCCGGCCGTCCCGTACATCAGCTTGATGCCCCTCCTCAGCACCCTCACAGGCAGGGTGGGGCCCTGATCTGCCAGACCAGGCTCCGCAGCTGCTAGGCGTGGCCCAATGAGGGGCAATGTCTGCAGGGCTGCCCCACAAAGGCGTGCGCTGATATCAATGCCATCCTCTAGCCCTGCCCATGCCACATACCCCGCAGACTGCAGCATTGCTGGACGTCTCTTGCCGGCAGCAGCCGCCCGCTGCTCTTGCAGCTGTTCTACTGCAGGTGCTGCCGCGCCTGCGCACAGCACAGGGTCAGCTGAGAGCCAATACCATGCTGTTGCAGAAATTCCCAACACCGTCCTTCAAGACATCAATAGCCACAGCCTTTGTGGCTGCACCTTTCAAGCAGACACATGCGCCTTCTGTCATGCTGGAGTCTCTGAGATGGTGGACGTCGACCTTCCCAACACATTATATCTGTCAAGGCTCTGTTGACATTTTGATTGCACACCGTTACGCGTGTAGATGCTTATCGCCATGGGAATTAATAGATGATGCAGAGTCAGCCAGACTGTGCAGGTGAAGGCCCACCTGAGCTTGCAGTGCGCTGCGAAGCCTCAGCCAAAGCCTCGACTGCTGCGCGAGCCATGAGCCGCCTGACGCACGCCTCTGCAACGTCATCCTCGCGCTCTGCACGCTCTGTGCTGGCGCCGACGCCGTCTCGGGCTGGCCTGGCTGCTGAGGACATGCCAAGCGTCAATGGGGGCTGCTGCACGTCCATGACCCACTCTGGTGTCTTTCCCACCACCTGCACAACACTTGAGGAGTGAGCTGCGATACCAATATGCCAGTAAACTTCATGTGAGGACTACTCAGCACGATGGCACACATCCATACCACACTAGCTCACAGCCCTGGTCTGCAGGAGGTGGTCAGTGGTGATGATTCCTCACTGATAAGGGGAAGCCGGCATGAGTAGTTCTGGAGGAAGCCCTGCAAGCCTACCTGGCCACCATTGAAGCAGAGCTGGGATACCTCTGCATCCAGGTCCGGGTCGGTGTGGCTGGCAGCAGTGGCATCTGCCATGAGGGTGAGCGCTGCCTGACAGGGCTCCGCCTTATCAGGCTGCCCCTCCTCCCTCAGCGGCTGCAGGCGCTTGTACACCCGGCGCAGCCTCTCTGTTGTATCTTGGAACTCCTGCAGGCATCACTTTGAGCATCAGTTTCCATCCCCTCACCTGCCGAACATTTTGGGTAATATGGGGGGCACTATGCCTGATAAGTGCCTTGTCAGTCAGGTTTGCTCATAGGATCACACTTGCAATGAGAGTCATGCTCACGCAAGACATTGAGTGAAGGGCGGCCTAGTGCATCCGCATGGCACTGTACACATCTGACATGCAGACACATCTGTACATGCCATGTTGATGCACTAAGGGTGTGAGGTGCATGCCATGCATGCATGAGACGCTCGCCATGAGCTTGCTGCTCTTCTCCAGGCGGGGCTGCCATGGCCCTACAGCATTTTTCATGGCGGCCGTCTCCTCTGACAGGAGCTCGGCGTAGGTCTTAAGGTGCTGCTTTCCAGCACCTGCAGTGCCTCCCTCACCCCCCTGGCTGTCAGCGCGGGGGCTGTCCTCGTCAGCCTCGCACATGTGGCGGTAGTTCAGAGGGTCAGCGTCTGGCGACAGGGAAATGTCTGTGGGAAGGTCGTCCATGCTGCCGCCTAGGCAGGCTGCTGGCCAGTAGGCAGGCAGCTTGCCAGGTAAGTCCGCGTCATGCAAGGAATCCTGCATGACACACAAATGTCTCTGTGTATGTTTTTACATTGTACAAAGTCCGCAGTGTACAACAGTCAAACTGCTGCAGATTGGCAACTCTTTGTAACATGGTTTGCAATGCTGGGCAGACAAGCAGTCGTGTTGCGGTGGCGTCATGGCATATGCTGCTGCGAACCAAGACTTGAGTGATACACAAAAGCTGCAGAGCATTGGCTCTCAGTACAAGGGCAGCACCTTCCAGCTTGCGGGCTGCCCTCCCTTACTTTCCAGTATTGAGGCCATCAGTATGCCGTTCAAATCCTCGACGATGGCGGAGGTGTGAACCAAGGGAGAGACAGGAGAGCCTGCTTCCTCATCCTCTGTCCCAGACTCTCTGCAACAGGGCACACCATGTATCAGTCTTGCTCCACTGTCTTACTGTACTGCCTTGCCTCATACCTTCAGCCAGCTACAGCCCTTTGCAGGTAAGCTGATATCCAGGAAGCATTGTGTGCATGAAGCTCTACACACAGCTGCTCTATGACAGCAGTGAGCAAGATATGGGGGGTAAATTGTAGAGAGGAAGACGCTAGAAGTAGGGTACCTTTGCAGCGGCACAAGTGGGGTCTCCCTCTTCGGAGGGGTGTGTGGCTTCTCCACATCAGAGGGCTGTTCCTTGAGCCCCTGCTCAGCCACTTGCAGCAGCTCGGGGTGCATTGCTCTGCCCTCAAACTGCTGTATGAGGCTCGCCACTGCAGCCATAGGAGCTTGCGCCCCATATCTGCAGAGGGCAAAGGGCTTCTCAGAGGCTGGAAGCGTTCAGCTGCATCTTTGACTCGAGACATCTCGCTTAAATGGAAAGCGTTGTGCAAGGCACGTCGAGCCCCTCTCCGCACCCAAAACTGCACAGAATATATCCAAACAGCCTGCAGTACGGCTCTGTAGACTGCCAAGGCCTCACCTTCTGTCTTGCTGAACGGTTGAATTTGCTAGCTCCTGACGAGAACTTTCATCGCTCCGGGTCTGCGACACGGAGGCTTGCGTCCCGTTGTCTGAGGCACGCCTCCATTTTTCCAGAAGGCTAGCGAGCTCCCTGCAGCAGCCGGCAGAGTTTCGGCGATAGGCCACCCCTTAACCCACGTATGATGGTCAGCGGACGAAGAGGCAAGCACACTTTATCAGAAGGCTGGATCATCTCGCTAGGAAGATCTAAAAAGACATTTTGACCAGCTAGATGTACTGAGAGCCTCACGTGCATCCCTCTGTGTTGCTTGGCCCCACAACATCCTCCAGTGGAGGATTCCAACTCCTTCCAGGCAGCACGCGGCGTGGGAAGATCAGGTGGGCTTGAGTTCCCACAGCCCCCATTTTGCTACGCTGCTATCGCCTGAGCATCATCCCTCACTTGCTCAGTAATGCTCTAATCCTCCTGTGCAGCCTTGTACCTCACAGCCCTCACGTGCTACTGCTGTACCGCTCAGGGTCCGGCTTCTGCCTGCTAGTTTCTGCGATTGCAAGTCCCTCCTGTCCACCTGCAGCCGTGTATGCCTTGATCTGGCGGAAGATGAGTACAGGGGCTCGTTGGAAGCTAGAGTTCACTGTGTCAAACCCTACAAGGGGCGCCTAGGGTTGGATGTACACTATGCATGCAGGAAATAGAGCCTTCCTGAACGCAGACATGTATGATGAGAGCAGGCTCGTTGTTCACGAGAAGGTCATTTCTGCTGGGACTGAGTAGCTGTGCTGCTGGGCGAACCGTTGCTGCACCTGTCCACCGGACAATCTGGGCTAGCACTGTGGCCATGAGCAAGGACGGGGACCATTGCTACAAGTATGTAGCCCTTTCATCAACTTTACATATTTAACCCTTTACACGTATGCAAGAAGCCGCATTGTGTGGGTTTCTACATCAAAATTTGACACTACTGGCATGCCGAATGACATGCCATGCCCTATCCCTGTCAGCGCTTATCACTGCGTGCGGTGGTCGACTGCCAGACTTCATTCATGTTGCAACTTAACACGAATTGACTGCAGATATCCAAGGCCCTCTGTGACCGTGGATGCAGCCATCATTGCAAAGCCAGCTGAGGGCAAGCCTGCAAAGCTGCTTCTGATTCAGAGGAAGAAGCCCCCATGCCAGGTGCAGTCTAGCCTGCCTGTCTGACTCCTAGCCCAATAGTCCAGACATTCTGCAACGCAGTTGGTGTACTATTTGGCTGATACAGACAAGATTCACACTTGCGTACAGTATTACAGGCCCTTGCACAGCTTGCCACATTATGTGCAGCGCATTTTCCTGGCAGTTCATGTACACCAGCATACTGCTCGTTCTGCTGCAGGTATGCACAGTGCTCTGTATGCCAATGCAGGGACAGTGGGCCCTTCCTGGAGGCTTTGTGGACGAAAATGAGCCTCTTGATCATGCAGCGGCCAGGGAGCTGCAGGAAGAGACGTCTCTTGACGCCTCAAAGTCAGGAGTAGTCTTGGAGCAGGTACATTGAGTCTCACAAAGCCGATGCAAATTGCTAGTTTATGCAGAATCATGCGTTCCTGAAGCTGTGCTCATGTAGCATGCTAAGCACCACTGACGCATGTGGCATGAGCACAGCATCGGACCTCATGAGCCTGCATTGACTCATTTGCTATACACAAAACATCCACATGTGCCATCAATAACAGAACGGGGACAGGCAATTGTATATAGGAGACGCCAAGTAATCTCCACTGCTGGCGCAGATAGGAGCCTTTGGTGACCCAGGCCGAGATCCCAGGGGGTGGTGTGTGTCGGTGGCCTATGCAGCTCTGGTACCCTCTGGCCTGGACGTAGAAGCAGCGGTGAGCTCCACTGCATCCTTGAAACCATATGCAAGCTTCACGTTCTGCGCGGGTGCAACGTGCCGTTGAGACAGTGCAGCTTGCATTCCACCTTGATCACCGCATGGGCATCCCTCCGAACACATGGCATTTTCAGGGCTTACAACAGAGTTCTGGTGGTGTGCTCTCAGAAAGGAGGTACACACTGTTCCTGCTTAGCAGAAGGGAAGGCGGTAGAGAGGCGCAGCAGGGCCCATGACAGTGCCTTATTTTGCAGCTCAGCTCCTTTCACATGCAATGTCTAGATGTGCAGGATGATGCTGAGGAGGCAGAATGGTTTGATATGAGGAAGCTCCCCAGCAAGCTAGCCTTTGATCACAAAATCATTGTGCGCACAGCCTTTGAGCACCTCCTGAAGGAGCATGCTAGCACAGGTGATCCTCGTAATAGATCCACAATCATTGCCACATTGCTGCAACTTCAGTGGCCGGAGGCAGAATGAAGTGCTTTTAGGACTGTTTTTGAAGACAGCATGCTCTTGTAATGTGATGCGATGAGGGTCAAGCAACCTCCGTGCGGCTACACCCTGCGTAGAAGCCAGAGATTGAACTACATGCAGCTGCGATGCCAAATGTGGGGTGCACAGTACAGTTGACAGTTGCAGCCTAGGCGGGTCTGAGATTCCTCAGCATGCAGGCGAGCTGGCAGAGTCTTTGCGCGCTGGTGTGGAGCAGCTGCAGGGTGATTGGGAGCGTCCCAAGGAGTAACAGTATCTCACACACTCACACAAGTGGCCAGGGGGTGATGAATCTGTTTGGGGTGGCATGTAGGGCATTCAAAGCCGGAAAGGGCAATGTTGCAAGTAGGTGGAAGTACCGTGGGAAGCACTGCCCACAAGTATCAGTGCTGGGCCTAAGACTCCCAGGCTTTGTCTGTAATGCAAGCAAAACCACGTTTGGTGGTGGGAAAGACGATCTCTCTAAGCAGTGCATGCCATGATCAGTGATGGGCGGTGGAACCATTGCTGAACACATGTATACAGATAGGATGGGGAATTGGGGCCATGGCATACTGTGAAGCTCTGTCCCAGGATAGTGTTATGCAGTTTTTGATGTGAAAGATACATTGCTTGTATCACATCTGGGTGTACTATATGATGTCACCGTCAGCATGATGAGGTAAACCTTGGACTAGGGCAGAATCTTGCCTATCCCTTCGCGATCGATAACCAAGCATCGTCCTCTTCGTACAATATCTTTGCGTGTATTTAAGGAATACTTTATTTGCACTTGCCCTCCGCATGTCTGCGAAGTGCTGTTGGAGTGCTAGATGTCATGGATCACAAAGTGGCCTCTTGGCACAGCAACGTGATCCACCCCAGCCTACATTGTGTGCGAGTACATCATTGTGCTGAACTTCTGAACTGTCGATTGAGGAGCCACCAAAGGTCGGCAGAAGGTCTGCCTGTCAGCAGGGCACGATCTGGATGTTTAAGAAGCCTTTGCACACCCATCAGGGACGCCAATAGGCCCAAGTGTGCTCGTAAGAGCTCCCACGTAAGTCAAGCTGTGGCAAATGCGCCTGCAGCGCAGCAGTATCGAAGGCAAGCCGTGAAAGCAGAGGAATGGCTAGGGCAGCATCACCTCTTCAAGGGGGTGGAGGAGGCTGTGCTTTTCCGACTAGCTCAATGTTGCCAAGCAGAGGACGTACTGAAGGGGCAGATCATACAGTCTTCAGGTCAGAAGGTGCAGGATCTGCTGATCCTCAGGCAAGGCAATGCCCAGCAACAGGGTCAGCTCAGTGAGCAAGGTGAGCAGGCCTTATGCTGCTGTCTGATAAGCTCCTGAAAGCCATAGGGATACCCTGCCTTATATCCAGCCCATGCTGGGATCTACCTCCGCAGAAGGATACCTGCATGGCTGACAACTCATCCGCCATGTTGCAGGACCTGGCTCAGTGCTGGGGCTGCAAGACCACCTTTTGGAGAGAGGTCCTGAGCATGACATCGTGGCTGCATCCGACTGTGTTGTATGGAGGGTGCCGAGCAAAGCCTTGAAGGCATTGCTCCGCAGCTCTCCAGACCTTGGCCTCCACCTCTTCAGGCTGGCCTTCGGGCAGCTGGAGGCTCGGACAGAGGTCCTGCAGGTACTCTTCAAGTCATGGGATCCCAGAGCTTGTCATGTTGCGTTCCTGTTTCACTGCTCACGTTGCACATGTGCACGAGCATAAAGTCACATCAGGCACAGCCTAGCGCTGCATGTGAGGCATCTAGTGCTTGCTTTTGTACAGCTTTGACATCTGCATATCTTTGGCAAAGTTCAGGAGGGCCGTGTGCCATAACTAAAGCCAATGTAGGCATTGTATCACCCAACCACTTCCTCTGCTGCAGGGTGAGGCAGCCAGGTGGCAGGAGCTGAGACCTTATCTGGTCTCCAGCCCCAAGCGAGGAGTCATTGGGAGCTCCAGATACGCCAAGCGGCTCCGCACCCAGATCCTGGCTGCATCAAAAGCCGAGAACAGGTCCGCACACGGGATCAGAAATGTGCCTGTCTTACGCTGATTCTTATAGTTCTCATACAACTCCAAGTTGAGCTGGTGACCTGCAGCTGAGCGCTGCCAGAGCAAGTGCAGATGAGGATGGCAGCACACATTCACTTTGGCTCCGACAGGCCCTGCTAGCACATGTCATGACAGATATGTCGTATATTCTACCCTGCAATGAATCTCATGTGTGATATCGCTTGATGCAGGAAGCCTGTCTACATCTTTGGGGAGCCGGGGCTGGAGAAGGATGAGCTGGCGGCGCTGATCCACTTTGGCTCGGCCCGGCGCCGCCAGCCCATGGCGCAGATCGACTGCGCGCAGCTAAATGCTGGGAGGGCGGACGAGCTGCTGGGCAACACCAGCAAGCAGGGGCTGCTTGCGCAGCTGGATGGAGGGACCCTGCTCCTGAACAATGTCCACCAGGTGCCTCCCTGTCTCTTAGTCACGCCCTGTCAAGCTTATTTCAGTCTCTAGGAGCTGGCTCTGCTGACTGCCAGATCCTGCAGACTCGAGAGAGCTTGTTGTCAAGTTTTCGAAAATAAAAGCCACTGCTGCTGGAAGCTGTTCATGCCTTACACGTTGCAAGAGTCAGCTATGCAAGGACGCCCATGCCTCATAGCAGCCAGCAAAAGAGCACATGTGCAGGTCCCTGCCTATGCGCAAGAGCGCGTCATGCAGCTTCTGAAACTGTCCGGGAACCCCCTAGGTAAGCAGTTCTGTCCTGAATGAATTCTATCCATTAGCAAAGAGCCACCCTACTTGGTCCTTGCCATGAGCACCATGTCTAATTATGTGCACTGCACGTGATTATCCACTGATTATCCACTGGAAGCAGCTTTGGAGGCGTGGAACGTTGTCGTGTCCTGCAGGTGATGCTGCAGACATACGGGTGGTCATGACCAGCGAGCAACACTGTGCAGAGTTTGAGAAGCTCGCAGATGTGATCAAGGTCTGCACCCTGTGACATAGCATGACAAGCTGCATGCCCCACTGATGCAGGATGTGTGGCTATGTCAGCTCCGCAAAAAAAGTGCACAGTCTGTCTTTGTGACAACAGGAGTGCGCATATAAGCCAGGCGGGTACTTGGCGCTTGAAATACCAGCTGTGTTGTGCAGCACCTTGGTATTTGCAAGCGCAGCATTGTCCGCATGGAAAATATGCACACTGTGAGGAATTGCATGTGCAATGGATAGACGTGCATGTCTTAGCCCCAGCACCTTTGCTCTGGTCACCTTGTGCATGGTGTCTGTCCGATGACTTGCGGCAAGGTGCTGGACTGATAACCATTCAATACGTACATGGAGCGAGCTTGCTGGGTGTCATGCAGGTGCCGCCACTGCGACTCAGGCCAGCAGACATTGCTGACATGGCGGTGTACTTCTCACGCCAGCTGTCAAAGCGCAGCGCCGTGCGGCAGATGGGCCTCACCTCTGGCGCTGTGCGGCAGCTTGAATCCTATGACTTTCCAAATAACATCCAGGTACTGCTTGTCTAGACATTGCACCTCTAAAAGGCTCGTCTGACCATTGAATGTTATACATGCATAGCACTTTTGCAGACCACACCATCTAGTGAAGTGGTAGCTTTGCCACTACCATGCAGGTAGCGTGATAGCTTGCTCCTGCGCCTTATGATGGTCCCAACTTGCCTGGGCTCTCACTGGCTTCTGCAATGCTAATGCTTGACGCTGCTGTGGGAGGGAGTGTAATCTCATGGGTAAAACTCTGCTCATGCTGTGCAGGAGCTGGAGGGTATTGTCAGCCGGGCAATGCGGCAGGCCGCTCAGTCCCTGGACACAGCCCAGGTGCCTGAGGACGTCTTCTGGTATGCCCAGCAGGTCTGTCTAAGTCTTGCCAAGCCACTCTCACTCCTGCACAATCACGTCATAACATCCTGCTTGTCGGACATTGTTGATCAACAAGGCCACAGACAGACGCCTTGTGGCTGCATGCTGGATGCAAACAGGGCTCCTCTCATGATGTAATTTTGCTTTAGGCAAGTGTCCATTGTGTCCTTGGCTGGCGTGCCAAGTCATGAGCCACCTTAGCATGCTGCTGCGAACATGCAGGCGCAGGACCGCTTCAGAGTGAATCTTTTCAAGGTCTTCAGCCCTCTGCAGCAGTTTGCCCGTAGCAGCCTCTGGCCGGATGACATCAACTTCCGGCTGACTGCCTACATATACCCCGCCTACGTCCTTCTGCTGCTGCTGGGGCCCCAGGAGAGGACCACCAATTTTGGCCTGAACCTATTCTGGTGCTACTGGTGGCCCTTGAGCTTCATCATTTACCCTTTCCTCGGCCGCATCTGGTGCTCGGGTAAGCATGCAGCGCTGTCTTCCCACAAAGGGCGTGGGTCAACCTGCAAGGTTGCCCACACTCACCTGCGGGATCCTCGCCTTGCAAGCGCTGCATTTGCGAGAGAGACCTTCATCTATCCTCACATGACACCCTGAACAACAGCTTCAGTGCAACCTGAGGGCAGATGCAGGCATCTTGCAATGCAGCCCTGCATAAAAAGGGCACATGTCATGGAGAGGGTGTCAATGCATCAGCCAAGAGCAGCAGCAATACCCTGAGACTGTAATTGCGCATGCAGTGTGTCCCTTCATGATCTACGGCGAGCTGGTGCAGCGCTGGCGCCTTGCGCAAGGGGCTGTGCTCAGAAAGTGGCCTCACAAGTCAGGTGGCGCCTTGCTTGCTTGCCACTCCATTGCACTGTCTCATGTGTGGGAATAGTCATACCCAGCTTAATTCACCCATTGAGTCAGGTTTCACCATACCATGTATGTGCTAGCACATACATTGAGAGGTTGCAAGCTCCCATCTCTCATAGGACGCTGGATGAGCAGATCGCTAAGCTTATTGCTGGCAGAAGTCACACAGGGATCTGTCATCCCAGTGTGTTGGTGAGAATGGGAGTTTGCATTGTTCACCTGGCTCACCATGGCTTGCATCTTTTCTGAGCAGCATTGAGGTAATTAATTGTCTGCAGTGGCGTCTTGGGGCCCTTGGTTTTTGTGGGCTCTGTTCGCAGCCATCCTGGTGTGGGAAGAGGTCTGGGACCTGCCCAACACAGCCTACCTCTCCGCCTGGCTGCTCCTCATCATCACCGCAGGTGAGCTGTACTCTGCATCATGATTTTCGTGTCTGCAATCCGGCCAGTGCTCCTCGTCAACACTGCTTGGTCCATGTCTGGCTTCGGCTAACATCTTGAAAAGCCCACACAGCATGCGTGTCCATGGCACAGATACCTGCATAGGGGCGTCTGGGCGCCAGCTGGAGGCATTGCAGGAGGGAAGCTACTGAAATTGTTCTGTAGCTTCACTGGGATGTGCTTTTCAGCTAGCGTTCACACAATCCTATGTTGCACTGGTTGATTTATGACGGTTGGGATCGCACAGTCCTTCGGACAAAGCATGTCCTACTGTGCTGCTCTCCAGGTTGTCTGCATCTTGATTCATGATTTAGCCTTCTTTGAGATAGGAGTGCAGTAAGTGTTGATTGGCAGCACATGAGGTCTCTAGCATGCGATCCCGATCTTCATCCTTCTCCTGGGAGGATCAGCTAGATGAGGAACTCTCTCCTGCCCTGCAAACATAGACGCGCAAGGCAGGTGCTGGGTCTCAACCGGCTGATCCTCAGAGGAGTCCTCAGTGGGGTTGCGTACTGCCCGGGCATCCCTGTAAGGGTATAGGCGCTTTCTGAGATACACGCAAGTGCTCTGCTCGTTGATCGGCAGCTGTGGTACCACCATGAGTACCCCTCTGGAAAGGGCTTCTTTGAGCAATCACATGAAAGAATCTGTAAAGACCTATTCTGGACATTATGCAGGGGCCATGGCGTGCTCCTGGTTCTTCGAGCGGCGGCTGTGGTGCCGCCACCTGTGCCCCATCGGCGGCATGAACGGCATGTTCGCCAAGCTCTCCATGACCGAGCTGCGCGCCCACACCGGCATCTGCTCAGGTGACTCTCGATGGGTCATTGTTGTGTTTGCCATACACCTGACCCTGAATGCTACATGGCACCGATCAGAGCTGTCCATGATGGAGTTGCGGGCCCACACTGGCATCTGCTCAGGTGGCCTTCAATGTGTCAAGGTTGTGCTTGGTGTACACCTTCCCCCAATCAGACACCATGATCCTGGTTAACACATGTCATATCCGGGACCTGGCAACATCTTAAACATGTTGGGGGCACACTTCTGGTTCCTGCAAATTCAGCACTCAATGACAAGGCTGCCCGCCATACTTGCATCCGCTTTGAAGTAGTCCCTTGATGCTGCTGGCTTCACTGCTTTACCAACTTTCAGATCTTTTGATTCTTGTCTGTGCTCTGGTGTTCAGTGAAGAGGTGATTGGGGCTATTTTCGGTGCAGGGAATTGTTCCACATATCACTGCTACAAGGGCGGCCCTGAGGAGCCGCCAGCCGGCCTGGAGACAGCCGGCTGCCCCGTATACTCCCACCCAGCGCAGCTTGTGGACAACCGCAACTGCGTCCTCTGCATGACCTGTGACAAGGCACGCGCTCCACAGCTGCCGCTGAAGCACAGTCTCCGCCTATCTGATTCCCTTTCGTATTTTCCTCCTGTGCAAGACGCATGACCTCGTCGGCAGCTGTGAAGGTGAAGCGGGTCATGACCTATGACAGCGCAAGTTTTCACAGCTGCTGATGAGAGCACTCTCCACTTTTTCATATTTTTCCGTTGCCCCTCGCTGGTGCAAGGTGTCAAATTCCTGTTTTCAGATCAGCCCTGCAAGTCCTGTAGAAGGATGCGCAAACATGCCAATACATCAGCATTGTGATCAAACGAGATGCTTGGCCCCTACAGCAGAGCAGTCCTGACTCCAATCATGTGAGATTGCAGGCGTGCCCTCACGACAGCGTGGAGCTTAGGCTGCGCCCGCCTGGCATAGACCTGTGGACCAGCCACAAGCCCATGGCCGCTGAACTGGCACTCCAGTTCACCCTACTAGGCGCAGGTAGTCCTTTCCCTTATTACGTGGCACTCAGTCTTTTGCTGGGTCTGCTATACTTGGGAGCAGAGGCAGGCTGTGTGCTTTTCATCTACAGTGTACTCCTGTCCTGTGTGAAGAGAGGAAAGTCCACTTTCAGTGGAGCACCTCCATCTTACTAGGACCCAGGCAGTTGTCTCATGTGACTTGCGTCATAATTCAGTCATATTTGAGATGCCACAGCGCATGCGTGCAGTGTACCTGCATCACCTGCCGCAGCTTCTGCAGCAGCTGGGGCTGCAGAACGACATTGCCGCACCTACTCTGCAGCACTGCGCCGCCTCTGCTCTTGTCCTGCTGCTGCCTGGTGCTCTGGCATTGGCAGTGGACTGGGCATCACCTTTGGCAGATCTGGGCATGAGAGCATCAGGTGCGGATTGTGCTCTGTCCAGTAGCCTCTGTAGATTCTGATCACTGGGTAGAGCCAAGGGAAACGCAGATAAATCTGGAGAGCTAAGGGCACAGCTGCGAGCTGCACGCTCAAGGCTGTCAGTGATGGGAGTGATAATGTTTTAGGGAGCCGTCCACAGGATAACCCTGGTCTATTGTATTCAAGTGAGATTATGAGCAGTGGGGTGACTCAGTATTGTCCAGGTGTCTGATCAGAGTCTGGTCATGGTGTGGTGTAACTTGCATTGTCAGAGCATGTCGACTTGCATGCAGGGCTGGTGTCGGAGAAGCAGGGTGCGAGGACGGCCAAGCCCTTCATTGAGGTTGCATACGGGTACCTGCCCCTGGTTTGGGGCATCACACTGGCGCACTACCTGCTGCCCCTGTTTGACGAAGCTGGCAGAATCCTTCCGGTGCGTCCTGGAGCAGTGTGCACTACAAATGTAATGTCTTGCAGAGGGCAGAACGCATCTGACAGTATAGGATGCATCTGCTGCATGTATGACATCAGCCCTGCTTTGGAATCCCAAAGCATCGCAGGGGAGTGCACAGCTGCCACATGCAGTCATGACCTCATCCTAGGCACTTCATGATGCCTTAATCTTTCACTTCCGGTACTTGCATACACTCGCTGTGGAGATTGGCCATTGGTGCCAAAGGAGTTTAACACTGAAGAGTGAGTGGCATTTGCAGGTCACAGCTGTGACTGTTGGACTTGGAGCATGGGGCAGCAGCCTGCCAGTCTTTGTGGAGGATGGTTCAGTGATCGCCTTCTTACAAGGGTCTGTGCTCATTGCCAGCACAGCGCTCAGCCTCGCGCTGACTCGCAAGCTATCATCACGACCATGGCTGCGCATCCTACCGCAGTGCTTCATGACTGCTGCATTTGCTGCAGAGGCTTGGTTTGTAATCCTAGGACCCCAGGTGTAGAACACACTACAATAGAGTGCGCACAGCTGCAGGTTGATAGTCACAGCACAGCATAGCTTTAAGACTCTATGTGTCAATGTAGATGGTTGAGACATCAGTCAGTTCTGGTCAAGCTGTTTACAGTCTTGGCAACAGGCTCTCACACAAACATGCAAGGAATTTGCTTCCGCAGCAGAAAGTGATGTAAGGAATTGCTTTGCAATAAAAGTCATGTGCCGGGTGGCTGTAGCTGCTGCAGAGCAGGTGCTAGGCTCTTCAAAGAATTGAGGAGCTCTGGTGATAAAGCAAGCCCTGCACCCAGCAGGCTGCCCGCCTGCTGCCCAAGCGAGACAGGCTGCACCTTCTGCTGCTGCTGTTGCTGTACTGCGGGAGGCGCGTATGGCTGCAGATTGCTCTGCTGCTGCTGCTGTTTGCCCATGCCTGCATCAAATCGGGGAGCCTGTGCCCTTGCTGGATGCCCATGTTGCCTGGTGGCTGCTGCGTTGCCTTGCTGATTGGTCCCCGCTTGCATGGCATGCCCTTGCCGGGGAAAGGGAGGGGGACCCGGGTAGGGGCCCCCATGTGAAGCTCGGCCAGAGTATGCAGCTGCTTGTTGCCCATACTGCATGGGACTGCCGTGCATTCCGTCATTGGGCCACCCTGCTGCATACCCCATTGGGTAGGTCCCCCCTACGTGTTGTACGTTCAGAGGGCTGTGCTGTCCCCCAGCCTGGTACTGCTGCTGTGCTTGCATAGGGTGCAGGTAGGCTGAGGGTGGACCTCCAGGATGGTTTGGTGCGGCTGATGCATGATGATACTGGCCGTGTCGTGGTTGCTGCTGGTACGATGCTGCCGACCTGTGCTGTGGGATGGGAGGGGGAGGTGGCAGCTGCCTGCCATACACATGCTGCTCCCTGGCGGCAGGGATAGGCCCTTGGCTAGGAGAGTGTGCAGCCTGCTCCGACCATGCAGGATGCTGGGGCAGGCCTGGAGGGCTGCCCTCTTGCTTCACTTTCGCAGTCAGCTGCTGTGCGGCCTTGCTCAGTGGCTCTCCTGCAGAAAGATCCTGTATATACACACAGGTGCTCCTCAGCAACTTTGCAAGTTGACCTCTGACCTCCAGAGCCTGGCGATAGGCCTTCACCATTACAGACAATGCATTGGCTGAGAAGTCTTGCATTGCACATCATTATACCTTCCACTTATTCCGTAGCGGTGGAACGCCTGGAACGCACTCCGACGTTCAAATCGGGTGATGTCATTCGATTTCAGGCGTTTCACCGCTACGTATAAGTGGAAGGTATCCAGGTGTACACAACACAACCTTCAGAGCACAATAGAGCAAGTACAAGTGACATACCTTAGCGTCTGTTGCTGAGGCGACTACATCCTTTGGTAGCTTGATGCCCCGGGCATGTAAGATCCCCCTCATGAGGGCAAGGTAATCCAGGGGCCTGGCTCTGCCCACCAGCTTGATGCCCAGGCTGCCCATGAGCAGCCCGAACCGGGCGTCGTCACCCCCAGTCACATTCCGGAGCCTGCAAGATCAGAAATCTCTTCTAACTATACGATAAGAGAGGCTTGGCTCTGCGGTCTGATTATAATTACAGCTAATGGAAATCCAGCCTCCTGCTGTGAAGACGGGCTTCTGTAAGATGTCTGCAAGATCGATCTGGCACTGTAAGATGTGGGCCAACAGCCCAATTGAGGAGCAGCAACACGTCTAGATAGTAGCGCTACATGAGTGCCTTACCGCGTCACATCAGAGCGGGAGACGGGGATCAGCACAGGCAGAGGTTTGCCGCGCCCGGTTCTGCCCAGCCCAATGTCCACGCGCAGGATGGCCTGCTTCTCAAAGCTGGTGCCGCGCGGGCCGTAAAGCGCAGCAAAGCATCCAAACTCCGCGTCTGGAGGCTCCACGATATCAGCAAACACCTGGATAGCAGACACAAAGTGACGCTTCCAGCGCTGCAGAATTGGAGAACAAGACTCACAAGCAGCTCTCAAGCTGATGATAAACTCAAATAATCTAAATCTGGCAAGGCAACTTCTTACAAAAAACGCCTGTGACATGCAAACATAATGCCTGCAACTCTGCGGCCACTCCTACAGTGCCTGCTGCCTAGGTACGAACAGTGTAGCCGAGAGGATGACAGCAATCCCCAGCAAGGCTTGCACTGCACCTTGTGGAGCGCCTGCGCCAGGTCATACGCCTGGGAGGCCAGGCGCAGCATGTCCAGCCGCTGCTGCAGCGCCTGCTGCGCCTGAGCGGCCGCTGTCTGCCCGCGCTGCCGGCGCAGCGCTGCAGCCTTCTCTGCTGCCGCAAGCGCCTCGGCGTCTGCCTGCCTTTTTGCAAAGGTGGCATTGATGTTGGCTGCCTGCACACAGACAGTGTCTAAGAGGAGGTCTCAATAAGGCAATGCCTGGCCACGCCCGCAAGCTGCCTTACCACTTCACAACATCACTGCTGACGCCCACTCTTAAGGCAAAGAGCAGATGCAAAGAAGGGCAAGAACTGACGCAGCTGGCTGCGGCAAGCTGCTGTCGCCCTTGCTGCAGAGTGCCAGCCTGCTTCCAGCGATTCAGCTAGCACACAACCAGCACGGTAAAGTCAAGCACTGCACAAAAATGTGGCAACCAGGCTGAGAGGGAACAGGTGTGAGATGGACTCACCTCTCGGTGGCCGGAGAGGAACGCCCCATGCATGGTGGCCGGGTGCTTCTTGGTGGTGTGCTCGCCCGCAAAGAAGACGCGCCCGCCCAGGTTTTCAGCCAGAATATCGTATTCCTCACCCCCCTGCGCCCCGACTGCGATGCTGCTGTAGCTGCCGTAGGCCATAGGGTCTGAACCCCAGCGAGTGCATACTACCTGCACAGTGTGCACAGGCTGAGTGAAATGCAGATTCTGGCACATGACACCCAAGCTGAGTGAGGAGACACACAGACAGGTGCATGGCCAAGGTACCTGCTGGAAGAGAGTCCTTGCTGCTTGAGATCAGATGGTCTCATGGGCGGCAGGAGAATTACATGGAGAATGAAGTCAAGGTATGCACCAAAAGGCCCAGGCCGCGCCCTGTTCTAGCTGTGTCATGCATGATCTTGCGGTTTGTATTGCCCACGTGAGACTTTGAGAGGCGTCCCTGTGTGTCTGCAGGGAAGTAAAGAGCAGCACCTGGAGGGGGGCAGGAATATTGATGCCCTTGGGCGCGTACATGCCCCGCAGCACCCGCAGCACCTTCCGGGCGGATTCCTTGGGGTCCTCCTGCTCGAAGCCCTCCGCTGAGTCACCCGCCACGAGGGCCGCCAGCAGAGCGCCCCCCGAGATGTGCGCGTAGGAGTAGAACAGGAAGAACTCGCCACGCTGGTCCACGCTGGGCGCGATGCGCCCGAACATGTCCAGGCCGCCCCAGAAGCTGCGCGGGAACAGCATGACCACCTGCAGCCAGCATTGCTTCTGTTGCTGCCCAGCAGGACTATGACAAGCAGTGGGGCCAATTGGTGCTTCCAGTGGCATGGCAACTTGCTGTAGCCTGTTCATCAATGTCTCTTGAATGTCCTATTCTCCCTTTTGTCTATGAATGAGACTGAGGTGCACAATTCTCAGGGGGTGTGCCTCTCAAGCATGATGATTATTCCACCATGATATCTTCCAATCTGCCATGCGACTTGATCTTGGTGCTTGGGTGAGGTGTGACCAAGAGGGAAGCAGGCAGGCATCATGCTCACCTTGTTGAGAGTGCCAAAGCCCATGCGCTGAATGGCGCCCAGCTTGCGCTCGGGCAGGGGCGGGTCAAACTTCAGGGCTCCCTTCTTCAGCACACCCAGAGGCACTGTGACCAGCACCGCAGCCGCTGCACATCATCAACTGTTGTCATAGCCCGAGGCTGCAAGCTCTATTGCGGAGCATGAGAGATATTGCTGCTTGGCAGATTATGACAATTCTTGCATCTGGTGATCACCCACCCCAACATGCGCTCGTGCAGATCGCAAGCTTGGGGAGCTTTCACACTTTCTACTCAGGAGGTACGCAGGTGCCATGGGAGAGGCAGGACAGCTCACCTTCAATGCTGTTGCTGGCAGTGTTCACTCTCACGCGGTTCTCGCTGTACTGGATGGTTTGGACGACGCTGTTGTACACAATGGGCAGGCCCGCTGCCAGCCCAGCCACAAGCCTGATGTTGCCACCTGCAGGCACAGGGGATGGTTCAACACCTAGCTACACCATGCTGTGATAGGGCATGAGACATTCATGCCACAGAGGCAGAGCACCCACTGACTGCACCTGCAGGAGAGCTCTGGGTGCACTGCCATTCCTTGGGGCCTTGCTGTCCTATGTTGCGACATCATGTGGATATTGAGGTACCTCACGGCGCAGAGTGCAATGAGCGTCCTGCAAGTCTCTGGTACTTCCCTGTTGCTTGCTACCTTTAGTCGACACAGATGTGCCCAGGAAGCAGCATGTGCCATGAAGGAGAGGAGACACACCAGGGAGGAAGCAGTGGGCGCCCTGCATCTCGTGGGGGTCGTCCTGGTCCCATGTGCGCAGGGACAGCGAACGCAGGGGCGCAGCGTTGGCAAACTCCAGGTTGGCAAAGTGCCAGTCTAGGACCCGGCGCTCCAGCCTGGAGCCGCCATGTGCCACATCCTCCTTTGCGGCTGCCTCAGCCTCATTGCCTACATGGGAAACAGCTCAGTGTTTCACTCAAAATGCTCTGCACGTTTACTGCATCCTTGAAAGGGGTGTCTGAGCTGCAATCTGGATGCATGAGCTGTCAGCCTGACACTCAACCACTCAACCCGCCATAGCACTGAGGTGACAGACTGTGCTTCACATAGGCGCCACTGGCACCTCAAATTCTTTCTGCATTCTCTCAAACATCCTGCTGCCAGATAGCTCTGGGCAGCTGGGCAGTTTAAAGGCAGCCGACTTGCCTGAAGAGCTGTTCTCGATGCGCTCGCTCCACAGGGTTTCAAGGGCGACTGCCAGGGAGACATTGTCTGTGACTTCGCCCATGGACTCCCTGAACTGATCACAGCTGTCCAGCAGCTCGTTTGAGAGCTTCTCAACCTGCACACCAAGAAGAGACTCACACCGCCTGTCATGTTCTCACCATCTTGTGACGGTGCCTGTCACCGCGCTCTGTGTCAATCATCTCAGATGGCACCCTCCCCTAACAGCAAAGCGCTCCACACCTCACACACTGACACTGCAGGGCTCACTGCTGTGCACATCACTCACTCTGCTGCCTACTGCATGTCCTTAGTGGCTCTGACAGCTGCCATGCCACAGTTTCTTCACTTCAGTCACACCCAGCTTCATACACTGATCTGCCAGCCCTCAGACATACAGCAGCGAGCATGAAATTGACGCTATATAGGTGCTGTTGACAGTGGCGCACCTTCTTGTCTATGGCTGGATCCGGGACGCGGCCGTCCTCAAGGTACAGAGGCACTCCAGCTGTGTTGATCTCATGCAGAGGGATGTTCAGCTGAGCCGCCAGCACGGCGAGCGGGTTGCCATCTATCCCCGTGATGATGCTGCCGCCCAAGTCACCCACTGCAGCATGGCCTTGCCCCTGCAGGTGCTGCAGTTGTGAGACTTTCTGTTCAGGTAAGGCCGGGAAGGATACCACACCAATACCATCCAGCCTGCCACAAAGAGGCCTGGGCAAGAGTCCTGCTGAAGCACCCTCTGATGCACACCTTTGCTTTTGAGTGTCATTGTTGCTGGCTCACATACAGTTCTGCAGGAGGTTGGAAAAACATGACCAGGGTAGTATTTGCACTGCTGACGGCTGGCAAGACAATGCCCTGTGCACATGGCATCCGCATGTCAGGTCTTAGGCTGTCACCCGCAGCCTTGAAGGAGCACGTCAGTGGTGTACCTGCAGCTGCTTGGTGTACACGCGGCCTCCAGGGCGGCCTCGGCCCTCCAGGATGACCACCTTGAAGCCGAAGCTGCGCAGCTTCCTGGCAGCTGCAAGACCTGCACATCTTTGGTACTCAACTGCGCTGCCAGGCAATCATTGCAGGGAAATCCTCTCAACGCAGCCCATCACCCAGTCCTGCCGCAATGCATTGTGTGTGCAGCTCATGCTGCCATCTCTTGGCATGTACAGGCGTGCTGACAGTATCAGGAATCTCGCGATTGCCGCCAGGCCCCATCACATGACATCATATCTGACCTCGCTGGCTGACAGACAAGGGCATAAGGGTGGGAACCAGCTGACTCACCTGCCATGCCAGCGCCAATGACAATGACTGATCCCCTGGTCTGGGGCGTCTCCAGGGCGTCCTTAGCGATGGCTGGCGCCACGCCAAAGTTGATGTAGCCAGCATTGTTCAAGAATGTCCAGGCCACCCTGGCATACTGCCTCATCTCCAGAGGCACGGCCAGTTCTGCCTGCTCTGCGCTGAGCGACCTGGACACAGAGACTTATTGTCACTCACAGTTTGCTATCACGGTAGGAACGATTTCAGAGGCTGCACAGCAAGGCGACGCACATGACTGCATCAGCGCAGCAAGATGGCGCAGCAGACTGCCTTGCAAGGAGACCTACCTGGAGACATCCTCCCGCCACAGTGTCAGAAGACGATTCCGGATCTGCATGGCAGCACTTCTTTGTGGTGTGGGCTTCATATACGAGAAAGAACATGGTCCTTGGGCATTTCCGTCCTCTGTGGCCGGCTCAGCATTGTATCAAAGGCAGTACACTGTCAGATAAGGGCCTGAACAGCATAATAATTTGTATGAGGCCAGGACATTACCTCTATGTAGAGGCGCTCTTCGCTGCCTGGGGGCAGCAGGCCCTCTTCTTCCTCTGACAGGCCTGGCATGAAGCCGTTCGCCCACGCAGTCTCCAGATCCAGCTGCTGAGAGGGCTGGTCTCTGCCTTCTCTAACCAGCGCCTGCAGAGATGTAAGCACACCATGAGCTTCAGAAATCGGCCTGCCACAAGCCAGGCATCGCACCACGGCTGTGTTCTGACTTTATTCATACTTCGAGAATTTTGCCAGGTACACAGAGAGCCGAATAGTGCGCATCAGCCCTCCCAGAGTTAGCCACGGCTGCACACCTCATAGAGACTGAGTCCTGGAGTGGGCTGCCCTCTCTTCGCTTGCCTCTGCTGGTAGGCAGCTTCGTCCTCCTCAAAGTCATCATCGTCCCAGTCGTGTGTTAGGTACGCATGGTCGTACGAAACAGCCCTCCTCTTCCTCTTGCCTCTCCTCTCTGCTTCGCTCTGCAGCATCCGCTCCTCCAGCTCTGCATCCCTTCTGGCCTCATTGTAAAACCCAGGTGGTCGACTTCTCTTAGCTCTTCCAGCGGGAGAATCGAGCAGTGCGCCCTCATCCCTTTTTGTCTCCATGATGTGCAAAAGTCATCTCGACAATCGCAAGCGATACATCATCATGGCAAAAGTAAAAATCAAAGTTCTCTGAGGTCACGTCAGTGATGCAGACTCACAGTCTCCTGATGGCAAGGCTTTTGCACTGCAAAATTTGCAGAGGCAGCCCATGCTGTGTAGTTGACCGTTGACTGCCCTAGATCGGGCAAAGTGACATCATCCCATTTCTCTCTCTGTACTGAGGCGATCAGACATCCACTTTTTGACAGAAAGTTTCTGTAGGTGTTTTAATGCTATGTAATGCAGAGAGGGCACTTGTCAGTGCAGCTGATAATGTTCTTAGACGGTCAGCTTTGCAGGCAAACAGATGCATACGCGTGCTTGGCAGCGGATGTGAAGCTTCAGCGTTGTCACAAGTGATACACTGTCACATGTTCAGGCAGAGGCTAGTGGCCAGTCACTGGTAGTGGTATGTGTAACAGAAGACTCTGGATGCTAGTCCCATCACACTGTGTGCAGCCCTCTGAATGACTTCCAGGAGGCGCCTAGGCCCAGAAACCTCTCACTATGGCATTACTGATTCTTCAAATGGACTCTGCAAGACCTTTATAATGACTTGGACCTCCAGCATATCAAGCCCAGATCTCTAGAGCAAGGCCACCATCAGCATTAGAGTCTATAGTATGACATCACTTTGGATTCTGAAAGGTTTCTGTTGAGCTTTTCTGGAGTAGCAGTGGATCGCTAGCAGTCTCTACCAGGCATCTCACATCCACATCTTTTGGCGGTCAAGACATGCTTTTGACTCAGAAGTTCGGGGGCTCTGAGATGTCTGCAGAGCACGTGATATTGTCCTAGTAGTTAGAGAGTCCAGCGCCTTTCACATCATACAGTCCTGTGGTAGAGTCATCATGACATGATGTCCCTTTCCATGATGTCTGTCAGGCGCTATTGCCTGTGATAAAAGTAGCATTGGTCACCATGTTCTGATCTCTTCTGGTGACTTCTGTGTCTTCGATGCCAGATCCTGCTGAAGTTGCGCCACGGTTGTGGCACTTGATCTAGTAATACTCGGCAATGATCTCACGGATGCCCCTAAGGATGATGAAGCCAAAGACTAACATCATGATGTAGACCGACATGTGCAAAGTCAGCAACATGTATAAGTGCGATGTGCTGCCGGTGCCTGGCATGTTTGGGTAGTCATCTTTGGGCACGCCGGATGCGACAGTCCACACCAGCAATGCCAAGCAAATGGTGAGAAGGAAGCTACCGTATGCTCCAAAATACACAAGCCTGAAGTGCAGCGATTCGAAGTCCACCAGCTGCCCAGCCCTCAGCGGGTGCAAAATGCTAAGGAGAGCGATGTAGCAGATCACTGAGACTGTGCTAGCCGTGAAGATCAGGATACATAGCGTCCGCGTCACCTTAGCCTGATTAGGCCAGGGTGGGTTGTTGTGTTCGTAGCCCCAAAGCGCATTGAAGTCTTTGATCCAACCCAGGGTGCTCGTGCTATTTGGCGTCTCCTGCACATGAACACGCCTCATTGGTAAGTGCCCAGAGCTGCAGCGCTTCACTTAGCAATTACATCGCCTTTTTGAGAATCCAGTGCTGGCGCTTTGCACGACCTGATTGGTGATGGTACTTGCTTGCTCCTGATGCAACTATCCTCTGAGCGTCAAGCAGGTTGACAGTCTGGTATGGCAGGAAGATATGTGATGATATGATCATTGAAGTGTCTGACCTGCGAAGTCATAGCCGGTTGCAGAGTGACAGCGGCAAACAGTCCAGTGTAGAACATCCAGGTGTATGCCGTGATTCGCAGCCCCCGGTGAAGCCTCAGCACCTGGCGTGCGTCTGCATCCTGGGCCGAAGTGGTGGTCACAAGGATTGCGACAAGCGCGGCCATCAGAACCCGTTTGACTGACATTTTTGGTGCTTTGTCAACCTGCACAGCATGGTGCATGGCTCGGGAAAGGTTTGTGACATGAGCATAACGGCCTGGTATTCCCAATGGCAAGGGCATGCAGCTTCAGGCACAGTATAGCAGTGCCTGCCATCTTTCATTGTCAGGTTGTTGAAGCTGACTCTGTGAACATTCTAGAACTGGCATGCACGACAGACACTTGATCCACTGCAGCACATGGTGCTGGTGCTCCAACGTACCTTTAACGATAGATTCCCGAGGAGAAGCAGATGTACGTCAGCCCTGGGGGTGTCTCAGCAGCAGGTTTTCTTCAGACTGCGCCTGCACTCTGCCCGATCACCTGCTGCGTCAGAGTCATAGTTAGCCTCCATATAGCAGAATGTGCTACAAGTAGGACACATGCTCTGCGGGAAACTTACCCAAAGCCAAGTTAACGCGAGCAAAGCGGACTTGCAGACGGGACGAGGTACGGGAAGCAGTTGGAATCACCTGCGAGCTCCAAGCACGAGTGTGCGAATAGCCCGTTGGATAAGGATATACTCTCGCGGATGGTCAGCACTGTGAAGGGCTCTGTTGCTGCATCTCTCACCACGGTATCGCCGGTACAGTCAAACAAGGAGAAGCTGGCATCACATGCAGAGAAGCTGCTTGCAGCCATCATCAAAGCATCAGGAGCTAATGAGGCGAGGTCTCTCAGCAATATCATCTTCTTAGCAACGACACTACGATGGAAATTAGCATGTCAGCAGCCCAGGGTGGCTGGGGTATATACAAGTCCTGTCTCAAGAATTGTATTACACTGGCATCGATGATATCATGCTGATGATCATACATGATGCATGCCACGGCAATTGCAAAGTACAAGGTTGCTCAGCGGAGGACTTCCACTGACAATCCCGAACTTCACCAATGCCATCATGGTGATCATCTGCAATTGGGTCTGTAGCATCAGCATGTATGATACTTGAGGACTACCGCCTGTTGAGCCTTCTTGAAGATTACTAGATCACCAGGAGCTCTCTTGTGCACCTCACATCTAAGTCTCAGGGCTCTCTCAAGCCTGCTTTGCACATGTAAGCAGACTCATCCTGCTACTGTCTGTGCGGTCATCATCTGCAGATCTTGGACCATCATGGTATGATAGGATTCAGCAGCTGCCAGCAGTGCCATTGCCTGTGACAGTCCTACCATGAGCTTTTCTGTTCCACATCATATGTTTTCCAGGCAGCCTGAGAACACATGCTTGAGGGTCTTGACATGCGTTGCTCCCGCAGCCACATGCTGCAGATTGCCAGGTTGATTCTGTTAGAGCAGCCAGCACCGCAGCATTTGGCTGAGTATATGCGAGGTAGCCTAGTAGGGGTCCTTGATGCCAATGACAGCAATCATGGCACACAGACCTGCAGCGCCCCATATGCTGTATGCCCACCCAAAGAAGGTCATGGGAAGAGCATGCGCAACTATGTTTGCCAGCCATGCCAAGGCCAGGGCCAGGTAGAAGCCTATGTATGAGAAAAATCGCATAGCGAATTACTGCAGCTGCTGGCCCCCAAATGGATCAGACAGGGACAGGATGGCATAGCAGCATATGAGGCAGACGAAGCTCCCCATGAAGCTCATCGAGCACAGGGTTTTCACCCACACCGCCTGCTGTGCCCACTTGCAGCTTGCCTCGCTGTCCTCAACACAGCTGCCATGGCCCGTGCTGTTGCTGGGGCAGCTGCCACCTGGTGTGGTGTCCTTGACCTGCATCAGCAGCAGCATGCTTCAGCTCAGGTGACCTCATTGCTAGGCCAGAGCTGCAGCACATCAGGGAGCAGGGGCGCCATCAGAGTCTGTGTGAGGGTCCACCAACAATGCAGGCGCTCATGTGCTGCAATGATGATGTGGTTACTGTTGCAAACTGTCAGTACTGGCCTGCGTGAGAGCAGCCCATCAATGCTCGGCAGATTCTAGCCGAATGTGACAGGAAGAGTAACCTGACCTGCACCAGGGCCGGCTGGAATGTAGCAACCGCCAAGGCGCCAGTCACGAACATCCTGGCGCACGTCACCGTTTGAAGGTCTGCAGCTTGAGCAATGGGAGTTGTCACCAGAATGGCGACAAGCACAGTTAGCGTCCTGCTAGCTGCCATGGCTGCAAGGCTCTCAAAACCTGCACAGCAAGTGGGTGGCTTGGCAATGGACTTGAGACAAAGATTGGACGCTTTAGTCTTTACGATATCAGTGGCAAGGCAACTTGTTGAACTTAGGCACACTATGGCAGTGCCTGTTTCCTTTCAATGTCAGGACCTTATAGAGCTGGCACTGTGAACGTCAAGCAACTGGCATGCACGGCAGATGCATGTCCATAGTGATTACAAAGAGGCAAAATACCGTGTAGTTGTAGGTGTAGGTGTAGCTGTAGATGTTGATGTAGACGTAGGCGCCCTGGCGGCAGCTCGGCAGACCAGTGAGAGGCTACCCTCTGCGCGATCGCATCTGCTTTAGAATCAGCCTCATAAGCCATTACGTACATTAGTTCTCACTGAGCTACCAGAGCCAGGCTGGTAAGGAGAAAGCAGACTTGAAGACGGGACGTGACAAAGACGGGACGAGCTTCAATGAGGCAGTGGGCGTCACCTGCAAGCTCCTATGGCAACTTTGAGGACGCCGATGTCAACAATTCTGTACTCTTGTGGATGTTCAGCTTTGTACAGGGCTCCACTGCTCACGTCCTACACAGTGCCCATCGCCTGTACAGTCAACAGGAAGAATCTGATACCACATGCAAGGAAGCTGCTTGTAGCCTCCTTTGTTGAGGAGTTCAGTCATGCAGGCAGGCAGAGGGCTGGTCGGCAGTGTATTTGAAGCTCCTTTTTGTCACTGCAGAGGCTAATGGTCAGTACAGAGCAGTGGCGTGTTTAGCACAAGGCACTTGAGCTTGAATTACACCACACCATCATGTTGTGCACCGAGCAGGGTGACCCCTCTCTGACTGATTTGCATGAGGCCCAGAAACCCCTCTCGATGCAGATTGGTATTGTTGTATACATGCTTCTCTTACATGGACTCTGCAAGATCTTTGGGAACCCCAGGATGATTTGGACCTCCAGCATATCAAGCTTGAAGCTTAAGCCTGAAGCAAGGTCACCATCGGCAATTGCAATTGTAGCGTGATAGGACTTCTTGGCTGAAAGGCCTGAATTCAATTGAGCTTCCCTCAACACCACTGAATCACCAGGAGCACTATTTGGTAGCCCATGGCTCTCAAGCCTGTTACAGGGAGGCTCAGCAAGCGCATGATACTTTCTGTGCTGACATAACTTCCAGAACATCTTTTCCTCAACATCCGTCAGCTGGCATTGCTCACGATGGACCCAGCATCAATAAGCCAGCAGGTCCACAATTCCCAACCATGGCATTACCCTTGTTACAATTCTTGCAGATGCTGACACTATCACTGGTGAGCTTACAAAACCGATGAAGCTCCACATCAATGTCATCTTCATACCTTGACTATAGACGCTGGCAGCCGCTTGTTGCCGTCAGTTTCCCACACACAATGTACCTAGCAGCTAGAGCCCCTCTTCACGCAATTTGCGATGGTGGACCACCTTCAAGACTTCAAGTAAGCCTGCTTGAAGCTCTCTCAGTCACATGATACTACAGGCCAACCCACTAACCACATACCGTATGTAGTACTATGGTGATGGCTGGACAATTGCGATTGTCCTTCTGCAAAAGGTCGCTACAAGGCAATAGCAACCTTGGCTGTCTTGCTAATTTCTCCTCATCCTCTGAGGGGAAGCGAGCATCTGAGCAGCTCTAGCAGTCCGAACAAGATGCGTTACTTGCGATCATCTAGTGTATCGCCATGACTGTTGACTACTAGCACATGGAGATGGACCCTGAATCAATTATGCCCATGATAACCCTTTGACAAACATGAAAGCTTCTCAGGATGCAAGACCATACCCTTGCCAGAGTGTGGATGGTCATGTGATAAGTCTTGTAGCGGCCAACTCCGGGTCTGAAGTCAAAGAAGAGCTAGGCTTTTTACACAATGTAACCCAATACGTATTTCGTGTGATACCCAACAGGTCACCTCCTCACTTTCGCATGCTATCTCTGTAAATTTGTCGTATCTTTGACTATTGACAAGATCGACCATCTATACTTTGCCAGACACCTGCATACTAGTGTTTCCATGTAGTGTCCCTGTTTATAATATGTAGTACCTGCACTAGTTCAAGATTGTGACAATCAAGTAGGTTGCAAGCCTAGGCCTCTTGAAGCTCTCGGCATGCAGACTCTCCGAATTGCACTATCTCTGCCCAATAAGATGTCTTGTCCCGGGCCCCAACCCTATGCTCAGCGGCTGTCGTTTGCTAGCGTTGACACTTGCAAAAATGCCGGCACTGAAGCATTGACCTGGCTACCGCTTAGTGTGTCATCTTATGTACCCCCTACTGAGGTAGCGCATCCACGTTGGCCTTGCGTTTGCCAAAGCCCAGCCATATGATAATGACAAAGATGAACAGGACCAATATAAGACAGAAGACTGCGATATCTTCCCACAGCCCGCTAAAAGGGTTCATCATTGCAACAAAGGAAGTTGCAAAGGCTACACAAAATAGGGCAAGAAAGAGGCCACCAATGGCAACATCACGAGCTTGCACGTAGGCCCAATGATCTATTAAGCTGGTGCCCTCTATCTCATCTGGCATCGTTAAGATCACATAGGAGGCAAAAGATGAGAGCATAGATAACACAAAAGCTCCCACCAAGAATAATTGCACTCCACTGGATTTGTTTGCGGGAAGGTCCTCGGACGTGGTACCTTATGCCTGCTGATGGACATATGTTGATGGCAGGGTGGCAATTGCCAGGGCTCCTGACATCAGCATCCTACCTTGTGTGACAGAACGCATCTTCGCTTGCCAGGCGCTCACAGCTGGAATGAAGGTTGTTGAGGCCAGAATGAATGCCAATACGGCAATCTTCCTCAGCGTCATTGCTACAATTCTTATAGGCTGCGTCTTGCTACCCTGCACAGCGTACTCCTAGTAGTCTGTAGCTTGCAGACCACTAGATGGAAAAGTGGCTGCCGCATGACAACGCTTGTCTGAATTACTTGTTCCAATTGTGCGCTCAGCGTTAACTCAACAAGCAGAGTTAGCTTCAACAAGCCTTGTTGAAGCTAATGCTTCTCTGGTAGAGATGCAACAGTGCCCTTCCGTTGTTGGAGGTATGCTTTCCTGAGGGTCTCGCACTGAGTCGGGCACAACAGAAAGATAGAGCACAGCAGCGCAAGTGTGATGCTCCCACCTACGGTTGAACAATCCTGAGAAGAAGCACTGCTGGCAGGTGTAAGTCCACTGCACCGTCAGAGGCACTGAAACGGCTCCGATCCAAGACCAGAGCAAAGGCACCGATAAGCCTGCAGTTCGCAAGAATGAATGTATTTGTATGAGCCTGAACCTGACACAGCTGAGGCATATGAAGTGTAATTCTGAGCTGGTCCGGGACCTGAAGGCGGCACTGTACTAGTAGCACAGGTAGGGAAAAGCAGCTGGGATCACCTGCGAGGCAGACGTCCGTCTAGACGAGAGATAAGTATGATCGAGGCTAGCACTGTGCAGCCCTCACCCGTATAGATAAAGCTGGCGGCACAGGCCTATGAAAACCCCAGCCCCCTTGGGTGGGCAGCCCGGCTTGCCCGGGAGGATAGTGAAAAGCCATCATACTGACATAGTGATGAGAACTGCTGATGATGAGTGGCATTTCAGACCCGGGCATCAAGTTGTAGGACGCTTTTATACCAGTAGCTGTGCCAGTGGCCAAGACCACGTCTCACCCAGGTTTCACGTATAGATGGCTCCACATTCACATTCTGACTGTAAATGTCACCCATGTGATTCTCTCACATAGTATATTAAGCTGCAGCCAAGCTGGTACAAAACTTCTCTTGCAGCAGTCACTCTATGAGTATGAATATATTGGAGAGGGCTAGCAAGTGGGCTCACTTTAGCTTGTACGCCAGTCGCAATCTCTACAATCTTTGCATCGCATGCCGTCTATGCCCCATATCTCCCCAAAAGCTGCCAAGCTACTATATCTCTGCCAAACCTACCTTGTTGAATACACCTCTTGAAGCTGATGTTCAAGTTGAGCAAGTAGCTTTGACCTAGTAAAACCTCCATGTACGCTATAGTTCCCTCTTGATCCACATTCTAAGATCTCTTGCACCATGTTAGCTGCTCAACTTTGACAAAGCCTTGACTCCAAGTCGAAGTTCTGCGACATTGGGTTGATTGGCATTCAAGACGCTCCTCTATATGGCTCCCATCACGATTATGCAAAGCCATCCGCCAGCAACAATGACGAACATCAGGAGCGCAAAGATCCAAGGTATGAAAAGCCACAGGGCCAATGCATTTCGAAGGACAACATACCCACAAGCCATCAACGTCAGCAACAAGCCAGCACCGAGAGATGCGTCGGCTGCACACCGATGAAAAGCATAGAACTTATCGTCTAACAGGCATACGTCTCCCCTCTGATCAGGCATGCGTGATATCACAAGAGAGACAAACAATGCTGTTACGTAGAAATTCAAGGCTAGTAGGCACATGAACTGCATCACACAGGCCTGTTTTGTTGAACAACTGGCGTCCAAGGGATCTGTCTTGTCAAAGTTGGTAGTAGCATTGCTTGTCGTGGCAAGTTGCACCTGAGGCACAGAGAGCGTGGGGAGCTGCAAAGTGACAATTGCGAGTGCGCCTGATACGCATATTCTGTTGAAGTTGGCAGCGCGCAGCTTCTCTTGCCAAGCGCTCGCGGCTGGGAGTAGGAGTGCTGAGGCCAAGATGATGGCCAACTTGTTGAAGATGGCTACCTTGCTACCAGCCATGATTGATGCCCTCCTGTATAGTGTGTTGCAAGGTCAGTGAACCACGGACAGCAGAAAGATTGTCGACCCTGCCTGTCAAGCAAGAAGGCGCCGTGCAACAGTACAAGACTTCCTGGAAAAGCGATATGCTCTCTCCTGTCATTAGAGATATGCTGCTCTCGCACCACTTGGAGCTGGCAGGCTTCAGGGTCAACAGATAGGTGCAGCAATGCAACATAGTGCGAGACCATCTCAACTCACCTGAGTATGGGGTCGCTTGAAGGAGGCAGGTGCACGCCCACTCTGGAAATGCCTCAGCCACAGTTCCGAGAAGACACCGGGGCGTCAGAATTGCCGATATGCCTTCAGTCAGCGCGGAGGCCTCCACTTTGTAAGCCTGATCGTATCACGGCTACCACACACTACTAACAAGTAAGAAGTCGAAAAACTATTCTGGTTAAGGCACGCGGACATGAAGGCGACACAGTAACGCAACTGGGGAAAGCCTGCTGGGAACACCTGCGGGGCCCTAGCACGGCTGTGAGTACGCTGTTGTAGACGAGAGTGGACTCCTGCGAATGTTTAGCACTGTAACTTCTTCACTCTGTGCATTCCTCGCGCTTTTATCGCTCGTACAGAATCAGAGAAGCTGGCATCACAGGGAGGAAGCTGCTGGCAGCTTCCGAAGCATCAGGAAGATTGAGTTTCCAGGGTGTCAAAGTCTGCTGGACTGAAACATTGCTATCTCCTTCTTTGGAATGCCTGAACCAACATAGAGTTGAACATCGCTCGTGGTGAGGGGAGGGATACTTTCGCCAGGACCTCCAAGTTGGTTCCGGGGAAAAAGAGACATCATGATGCCTACTTCCTTAAATAGGACGCCCAATGAATGTAATTTTGGATTTTGACACTTCAGGGTGCAGTTAACATGCTGTGTGTAAAGGAGGGCGATTGTTGCCTATACCTTTTAAAGCTTTACATTCATGCGTGAATGCATTTACCTAAGTTAGGCCACAGCTACTGCAACCCTGATTGTTGCATCATCCCAACTTGTCTGCAGACTCGTGAGTCCGGAAACCTTTTCAACACTTGAGATCCTCACCGTGACAGGCAATATGTTGACTGTGGAAACTCATTTGGCAAAAGTGGGCCAGCTCTCACAACATTAAACATCACATTTTCCAGCTGTGCTGGTTACAAATCGTCGGGCAAACGCCAAACACAGTATGGTCTTAGCTGTACACCCATGTAAGCCGAACGTTATGTTTGAGCAGCCGGCACTGAATCGCTTGGAGCTAAGTGCTATTATCTACATAGGACCACCGGCAGGACCGTCCTGCCTGGTGACCTTGCGCACGATGTTAGTCCTCGACCGCAAGAATTAACGTGATAATATCCCTCTATTATCCCTCTAGTAAAGAACTTATTGTCCGTCTATTATCCCTCTGGTAGAGAACTACCAGATTGGGGTTAGGCCTCATATGGCTCCTATACCGGGTGTATAGATCCAGATATAGGCACCAACTAGCATTGCTGCTGGCGCACCAACGACATAAGTACCGTACACCCAGAGGTTGAAGGGATTCCAGGTTGAGGCGACATAATTTGCCGCTAATGTCAGCACCAGGGAAAGATAAAGGCATGTATTGGCTATCATACGACCTTGCCAGTAGTCATTGTGCTCTAACAAGCACTTATCCCCCACCTGATCCGGCAGGCTCAAGATCACAAAAGAGAGGAACATTGAGAATATGCTCAGGGCAAAGAATGACCCGCACAAAGCCTCCACTCGCTCTAGACAAGCTTGACGTACTGAACAAAAAGGGGTCCAAGTCCAATTGTCATAACTGGTAGTACCGTTGCTGGAGGAGTTGCCTCCAGAAGTGGTGTCCTGCACCTGAGGGGCATAAGCTGCGGGTAGCTGCAGATCGGCAATTGCCACAGCGCCTGACATGCATATCCTGGCCAGCGTCACAGTGCGTAACTTCTCCTGCCAGGCGCTTGCGGCTGGGAGCAGGGTTGCTATGACCAAGATGAAGGCCAATGTCCTTGTCTTGCTCCTTGCCATGACCAAATTGTCGCAGCTCGAGGCGCCTTAGGCTCTCCCCAACCTGCAAAGGATGGCGCACTGGCTTGTCAACTTTGTAGAAGGACCTCTCAAATCGCACAGTGCCTGCACCCTCATGTGCATGCCGGCATCATGTCGTCCTGCTGTCAGAGGAGCATAAATTGCAGAACACTATACGGCACTCTCAGACAGATCTTTGGGGTTGGTTCAGCAATACATCCGTTCGAGTTGGGGCGCCAGAGGTTCCTTCACTCATGCAATGGCCGCGAAAGCCTTGTGCACCAGACTGTATTAATGTAGCACCACAAAAGATGCAAATCAAGTACGAGTAATTCCCAAGAAGCAGGCGGTGGAGGGGGTTCGACTGGGGTCACCTGCGAGCTCCTCACACAGGCGTAAGCACGTCGGTGTGGCCTTTTGAAATCTCTCGAGCGTTCAAGAGCCCGAAGTGACCCAGTCCTACCAACTGCTCGCGTTTTAAGGTCAGCTGGAGAAGCCAGCACCACATTGCAAGAAGCTGCTCATAGCTTCCACCGAAGCAACAAGACAGATGCCTGATCAGTCAATAATTGTCTGAATATTGCTTCAGCACCAGGATAGAAGTTCAGGTCATCTGACAAGCCCCAGATGGCAGGAACAGACGTCTTACCGTCCTCTCTGAAGACGGACAGACCGTAGTAAGCATCTTTAAGATCTTCCACGGGCCATCACCAACTACTTCCAGGACATACTCCTGCCTGGCTTGTCGCCCGTGACTTGCAGATATTCTCCCGCTTGAGGACCCCGTTTCGGAGTTGAGGATAACCAGGTTCCAGGAAGTTGGAAGCTACCCAGCTCGACGAAGCTGCCCAAGGGCGCACTGCGTAACCAGGTGACGAAAGCATTTCTTTTCCTCAGGAGTCCTCTCTGTGTCATTTCAACGTCAGAAGTATCACGCGTCTGTGCGTGACAACGCATAGCCATGCAGCTCAGTCAAGCACGAATGCAAGTACTGCCGGCCTTGTTCGCACTGTTGGCTTTTCTGCAACTCTGTCACGGACTGGAGTATGAGGTCTTCAGCAATGGAACGTCTCCACAGGCAGTATACAGCAAGCAGAACTCCTCCATTACTGTGTTTGAGGACTCGGGATATGCCGACCTTGTCAGCGACTGGCTCACTACCCAGAGCGGGGGCATCACCCCAGGCCGCATCGACACGCATCACCACTACATACCAGATTTCTATGCGCAATACCTAGAAAAATACAGTGCGTGGCTTCTTTTATTTTGGACACCTTCATATCACTAGGGCTTTCAGATCATGTTTTGCAGCACACTGGGAAAGCACGCCATCTCGCGCCATAGCAAACTTTTGGTGATGCTCTACAGATTACACCGGTCTCCATCTGCCCTGGGCGAACATCTCCTGGAGCGCAGATGCCTCCCTCCATTTCATGGAGTCTCTGGGCATTCAGAAGGCCATCATTGCCATTTCTACGCCTGGCATCCCGTTTGGACCGCAAGCAGAGGTCAGAGATATCGCCAGAAGGGTAGGGTGCTACCTCAGTCAGGCCCACATCCTGAATGCAGGATGGTGGCTGTAAAACCCCACGCAAGCATATCCTGACTGATACCTGGCATGCTCTTTCATCTGCCGCCAGATTTACATCTTCTCCAGCACGCGGGCACCTAGTTGTCTTCCTGTGCAAGTGAATGAGTGTGGCGCTTGTAAATCCTATATCGCTGCAGCTTGATTCTGTATTAAGCCAGCTCTGTCGCCTCATGCCGCGCATCACTCATAGATCTTAAAAAACACATCCTTGTCTTCTACGCAGGTAAATGAGTATGGCGCAAATGTCACCAAGGCGCACCCGGGCAAATTCGGATTTTTTGCAGCGCTGCCCATACCCCACATGAACGACTCTGTGGCCGAGATAGGACATGCGCTGGATGCGCTCAACGCCTCGGGCATCACCGTGATGGCCAACCTGCATGGCAAGTACCTTGGGGATGAGCTGTACGAGCCCATGTGGGCTGAGCTGGACAGAAGAGGCGCGGTGAGTGACATCACCACTCCCTCTGCGATCACGGTGTTGGTCCATCTTGAGACCGCCAAACAACTGGCGTTGTGAGTATTGATGAGAGGCTCCCATGCCCATTTCATGTGTGCCCTCATAGCGTGTCTCTGTGAGTCTGCATGTGCTGGTCATCTCACGGCTCTGCTGAGAGTCTGCAACAGAATCGGAGGGTTTGCCTCATTCTGGTCAGGGCCTGACCGTTAGGGTGCAAGCTGCTTAAGTGCAAACACCTCAGCGGGTGCAGACACCACATGGTGAGGGTGCACAGCACAGCCAATGCTGACGGCCTTCCTTCATTGGCCAGGTGCTCTTTGTGCATCCAAATAGCCTGCCCTGCCCGCTGGCTGAAGGCATCTCCTCCGGTGTGGTGGACTTCTTGTGTGACTCCTCCCGCACAGTGGCGAGCATGGTGAGCATTTGGGACGCTTCTGGCCTTTGCCGGTTTGGTGGCATGCACACAGTGCGTGTGGGACGCTTGAGCAGCCACACATACTAGCTTTCCCTGCCAATGCCGTATTTCTTCTGTAAGCTGAGCGCAACATGGGAAAGATGAGCAAAGGCTTTCAGCTGACAAGTGTTTAGCACGAGCATCTGGCTCTGGATATCTTCTCTGCGCAGCGCTCATGTTTGTTGATGCTCAGCTGAGCCCTTCCTGTGCTGATGCAGCTGCAATCCAACACATTGGCCCGGTATACCCGGGTCAAGGTCATCATCCCACACGCCGGGGGGTATGTTCCCTACCAGGCAGAGCGCATCGCCACATCCGGGCCCGGAGGAGTGGCAGATGGGCCGCCGCGCATGGCGCAGCTTAAGCGCCTCTACTTTGACACAGCCATGTCAGGTGAGCGGAGTCGCACTGTCAGGAGATATCTCATCGATGCACCACAATATGTGCGATGTCAGGAGCCTGTAAGAGCTATACCTCTAGCATGGTGGAGCCTAAGCGCCTGACAGTTGAGGGGACCTATCAGAGTAGGATCTTGAGGATGTGGCTATTTTGGGCGAAGGCAGCTTCCAGGACCCCCACATGCTTTCATGAGCGCTAGCCTGTGCACTCTACTGTCTGCATTCTACTTGATTAAGAAGGCAGCATGGCAGGTTGTGGGCAGTCGTGTGGTACCAACACAATTGCAGCAACCCCACCACAGACAGACCCCCTTGCTACTGGTCTGTTGTTATTGCTCACCGCTCACATGCTATGCAGGGAACATGTACACACTGCCCGGCTTGATGGCTTTCACAGACGGCCACAATGTCACCTTTGGATCAGACTTTCCATTTGCGCCCAATGGCTCTGCCACAGTGACGGTGAATGGCCTCAACGAGTTCTTCGCATCAGACCCCATGACCCTCTGGCGTATTGGCCGGGGCAACGCGCTGAACCTCATTCCCAAGGCATCGACACCGGCTTCAAGCTAGGGGCAGCATAGCTAGACTACACTGGGCCAGTGCTATGGCCACAGGACCTCTCTGCCAACTTCAGGCTTGTGGTATGCCCTGAGTCAGGTGTGATCATGAGCAGTAGCCGGCACAACCTGCTGTGCCTTGCCGCTCACACCAGGATGTCCACATGCCCACCACTTGCAAGGAAGAAAGCAAGCCAGAGATACAATGCAGCATTGCAATTGATTTGCCTGACAGGAAACCTTGCACATCGGCGAGCTTTCCTGGAATGTGTGCAGCTGCACCAATGAACGAGGCCAGATAATCTGTCAAGTCTGGAACGCCTTCTTGCATCACATAGACATATTCTTTCCATATTGTAAAGCATGGCATTCCCTAGACAGCAGCCTCATGTTACTGTCCCATCAGCCAGACGTTGGGAAAGCCTGCCCCCGAGGAACATGTCTGACAATAGCTACCAGCAATGTCCGCTGACGAGCTGCAGTAACATTGGCTCGACGGCTCCAGAGGGGTCCTGATTTGGGGTTTCTGTTCATGCAGCTAGTACAGCAGCACATTTGCTGAGCCGCTGCTAGCTCAAGACGCTTTCTTTGACTGCATGGCTTTCTTGAAGTCTGGTAGGAGCGGGGCCATCAGCGCTGTAATTGTGGCCATCAGATTGTAGTCCATAAGCTTCATTGCTAGGCGGAAGCAGAGGGCAGTTGTTCCTGCAGTGTTCAGCGCATGTTTTCAGCAATTGACAGTAATTGGAGATGGCGTCAGCAGCACCAAGCAAGGAAGATGATTCCCAAAGCAGGGCCCCCATCCCTTCATGCTTGCTCACACCAAAGCACTGTCCTCAATCCATGCTCAACAAGTTCTGCGGATAAGTACCTGACAGTGTGATAATGCTGTTATGGTCATGCGTGGCTCAGCACATACTTGATTCTGAGGACGTGGAAAGAATATATGCAATTGAGGACATTGCCAGAAGCCTTACCTATGTCTGCCCACACAGTGCGCCCTATACACCTGAACACTGCATCCGGGACTGCATCTGGGTGCACTGCCTGGGCCTTGAAGAAGTCCAACACGTCCAACTTGTGAGCCTTGTCATAAAACCTGCAGCATTGCAGCTCAGCTATCAGTCCAACCCAGACACTCCTCTCAAAGGTGGGCCACAGGCACATGGACAGCGCTCCCCGTGTATTCAAGGAGTACTCACCCGGCAAAGATATGCCTGGTAATGGCTCTAGCACTGCGCTGTCACCCTGGCTGCATAGATGATGCCTTCGCATGCTGCACAACTCAGGGTATGAAGGGTTGCACCTTGTATTGACAGGTGAGGGGTGAAAGACCAGGACGTCAATGCCATGATGCCTGACCTCCACAGCCAGGCTGGCGCCAAAAGAGGAGATGAAGCTCTTCGTGGCTGCATACAGTGCTGTGAAGGGAGAGGCAATGGCCGCAGCAGCGCTGGAAGTGAACACTATGCAGCCCCGCTGCTTTTTCTGCACCTGCGAGCATGTGCGCAGCGCATGTCAGCGCCCTCGCCGCTGCATTGTCTTAGCGCCAGCCATTGACGCTGCAGAGAAGGTGGATCTTGAACCATGCAGCCACCTGTTGCTGGCTCCACAACTGTCAGGCTTGATACAGGGTGCAGTCTCTGCCTGACAAAGCCATGAGGCAACTCAGTGAGGGCAGCACTCACCATCTTGGCTAGGAAGTGATGCGTGATGGCCACCCCACACACAGCATTGCACTCCAGGTTGGCCATCTGCTGCTCCAAGGGCCTGCACAACATTCACACATCGCATTTTGTTCTTCTCCTCTACATGAGGGACTGTGTGAATGGGGTTCTGTAGGTGGCAGTGAAATGGATCCCCAGGTACTTTGACATATGTAGAACTGAGGATGGGGTGATGCAGGAGGTCTTACGTGCTCTCAAAGAACCCAGTCAGCATGTATCCGGCATTGTTGAACAGCAGCTGAACGTCAATGTCTGCGGTCTCCTTCTCGATCTGCTCCAGATAACCCGGCTTGCCCAGGTTCACTCCAATCTGCAATTATACATGCAGGGTCAATCCCGCTGATAACATACGGGGCTTAGCAAGTCTGCATTGGATCTGTACAGGACGAGTCTGCTCTGTTGTGAGCGGCACTGTCACAACCTCATGCTGGTGAATTTTGGATGACAGTATGCACCTTGCGGAAGCTTTGCTGAGGGAACTGAGCTTTGAGCTCTGAGAATGTTGCATCTAGGAGCCCGTCTTGCAGCGCCACAAGCACTACGTTCACCCCCTGCGACGCCAACTTGACTGCAAGAGACTTCCCAATACCTGCGTGGCGAGGAAGAGGTTGAAAAGAGCCTCATGCAAGGGACAAGCAGGGGAAGCAAGGGGACATGTTCAACATCTATCAGAAGAAAGTCAGCCCCTACCACTGCTGGCGCCCGTCACTAGGGCCCATTTGGCGTTGTATGCCTTCTTCAAGTCTCTAGGTTTGAGCAGCAGCGCCACAATGAAATGCGGGATCAGGTATGACAGAAAGATGAAACATAGGACATAGCCAGCCAGCGTGCCGAGAAACGACATGACTGGAGTTTGCAAGCCCTAGTTAAGGCGACAGGCTGACAGGCCTGTTGTTTTCTGTCTTCAGGCGCACATGGGGGTCCAGATCAGCCTTATGATCAGCAAGATTGATTGGGCAAAAGAGGAATCATGCACGTCGATGACGCTCACTTTGGGCGATTTGCTACCTTTTCGGCAGCGCAAGCGCAGATGAGAAGCCTAAATTGAGCGTTTGCGCTTCGCATTGAGGTAAAGCACAGGGGCCAAATTTGGCAGCAACCATCGCGAAAGCACCACAGAACGTGTGACCTTTTGCTGTGAGAGTAAGGCTGCGATTTCACAAGCATACTTGTATGGAATGGTAGGTCTTAGCTGTTAAAAAGTCGAAAAGCTGTCGCATGAGGAGTTCGAGTGGGGTGGAATGCTGGGTAGCCACCGTCTTCCAGCTTCCGTCAACGACTCTCACCCATCATATACTGATTGCATACATAGAAAACTTGTATTGAAGCGTTTGCAACATTTACAATATAGCCTATCTGCAGGGCACCACGTCTGCATTGACCAGCAGGCCATCCTGCTACATGCAGTGAGGACCATTCCCCACATATCGCGCTCCCCCTTCGGGCAGCAAAAGGATATAGATATTTAGGAAGAATTCGCTCATCTCCAAGTGCGTAGCTCACGAGGTCGCGAGCTTTGCACCGGAGATCGCTGCAGACACTCACAACAAGTACTGAGCAAGCCCTTAGTCAGCAAGACATGGCCATCCTCTCCTTTGAGCCTGGATAAGTATTGCTGCGCTCTTCTTGTTGTAGTGCACAGCAGCAGGGTCTTGTATCGGATGTGAGGGTCTTGGACAATGAGAGGCAGGCATGTCCATCTCGCGCTCGCCATCATCTCAGTGGCGTCCCTGTGCGGTTGTGAGGACAAGCGCACAGATGTGCTAGACAAGTGGGTTCGGCAGGAGGGGCGAGCATCCCCAGAAGATGAGCAATCTGCAGTCCAAGGAATAGCTGCAGAGACTTTGTACAGCAGCCCTCAGCCTTACAATGGGTCTCAAAGCAGTCGGTTCAGCATAGGCAGCCCTCAGTGGTCCAGCAACAGCAGCAGGAGCCTGTACAACGGGTTTCTCAAGGCCTTTGGCTTACAGCAAAGCAAGCAGACACCCAGATTCCTCCAGACACCTCAGAAGGACAGCAGCGTTGTGAGACGCCGATCAGCCAAGGAGATCACTACGCCCCACATCATACACCAGGTGATGTATCCATCCTGCTGCCTATCGGTGCTGTCACCAAGTTGCAACACTGTTGAAGATCTCAAGGGTGAGTGGCCCCCTGCAAGGGACCTGTATGTGCGGTCCACGCAGTGCTGCCAGCAAGCAGGAACAACTGCGATATGTCACCACTGCGTATACGCTGCACAGTGCTTACCCTGTAGCTTGGTGCTTTCCAAGCACATCATAGACCAGGATCATGGTATCATGTCTTGCCAGTGACAGGTTCTAAGATTGTGTCTTGTGCGTGAGCCCTCATGCACCTGCAGGTGTTCCTAGATGGCCAGGCTGCACTAGAAGAGGAGGAGAGAAAGGAAGAGAAGGCGGGCAAGGAGTTCAGGAGATTCAATCACAGGCATGCACCGCAGACAGCCTTCTGCCATGAAATTGTTTCCCCCTATGACAATCTCTGATTCATCCAGAAAACCATGGTGTGGGTATGGAGGCTGAGGGCACGTGCAGGGTCAAACGCATGCATTAGGGCGCTGCTGCAAACCATTGCATGCAAGGCACGCCGTGCGTGCTGCTGACAAGACGCTGACTTATTGCAGGTGGAGGGACTCATGCCAGAAGTATCATCCCACATGGAAGCACATGTTCTGGGACAATGCGGCTGCTGAGCAGCTGCTGGAGGAGAAGTACCCCTGGTTCCTGGACACCTGGCGCATGTACCCTCGAGTGGTTCACAGAGGTGAGGCACGCCGGGCCCTGCGTGTCTGTGAAGGCCACAACAAGGCATATACTTTTTGGACCAGCCATCAGAGTACTGCTCGTAGAGCTGTCAATGCAGCAATGCTACCTCAAGCTCCTCAGGGTAATGCCCTGTTTGGTATCTGCCAGGGTGCCATCCAGGGCAGACACCTGATAGGCACCAGGTGGCATTGCAGTTGCTAACTGTGAGGACAGACCTTACAAAATGTACAGTGATGATCAAGTGAGACTGACATGCAAATATCATAGCCTGCACGGATTGGATGGGTGGTTTCTCCTGCAGGGTATGCCATCAGGCCGACCTTGCTGTGTGCATACGAGGGCCTGGTGCATGGACGCGAATGTCCAGCACTGCAATGCCATGGATGAGATAGTGGCCGGTAAGGGTAAACAAACCCTGACAAGGGATCAGAAGAGAGTGCCACATCTGTGCTGCCCTTGCAGGGGATGCCATTCGGCCATTTCTGCTGGATGCGTACGGGGGCCTGTACATGGACGTGGATGTCGAGTGCTTCGATGCCACAGATGAGATGGTGGACGGCTTTGACCTGGTGCTGCAGCTGGAGGACAACGGCAACAAGTCCCTCAACAATGCAGTCATGGCCGGGGCGCCGGGCCTGGAGATCTGGAACAACATGCAGCACCTGCTCAAGGACAGGTGACACTGCAACACCAGCCTCCTTTGTCAGCTTGTCTCACATGCACTGCAACTAGGACTCTGAGTGCCAGGTGTGCAGATCATGATTGATTTGCAGCACTGGCTCTCTGACCGCTAATCTCAGTATAATTGGCCAACCCCTCTGGCCTTTGCATGGACACTTCTGACTACCTGGGCCCGCACATCTGGGAGCATGTGCAGCACCTGCTCAAGAACAGGCACAGTGATGTAGGTGATTTGCGGCCATAGTGGCATAGTGTGCTCTTGGCTGCTGTGGAAGGCCTCTGCGGGCTTCACAGAGGCAGGCGGCGAGCTGATTGCAGGTCTATCCTGGGGAGTGCAAGGTCTGATGTGCCGACCAGGCTAAGTTCCTGAGGACTGAAGGCCTTGGGACTTGCTGTGCAGGGCGCCGCACCTGGTGGCAATGCACAACAAGTCGCGCTCGCAGCGGGACATGTCCCATGCGGTGCTGTTTGCCACGGGGCCCTGGCTGCTGCGAGACGCCTTCAAGGCCTTCACCGGGGAGGCGGGAGAGCTGTCTGTGGGCTATGCTGGCGAGCATGAGGTCAAGGGCACCCGCATCATGGTGTACTCCCTGGGGCAGTGGTATGCTCTCACTGCTTACACAGCTCACCTAGCATGGTGAAGTGCATTACAACAACTTGTCAATCTCTTACAGCAGATGCGAGTACTTGGTCGTCAGTAGCTCGGGGCACTTCCTGGGCTGATGAGCCCTGCACATCTATTGCAGTGCCCAAAATTCCTTGTGCAGCGGCCCCGTACACTGCTGCGTAGTCTGCCAAGGCAAGGCAGCAGAGGTGATCGATGCGCAGGGCGGTGTCAGGTTCGTCTCTGCACAGGATTTTGGGGCACTGGAAGAATGCGGATATGGCCAAAAGAGCGCAAGTTGTATTGCAGGTGCCTTGCATACCAGACATGAATCTGACTGCATTCTGCGCCCCTGTGCCAGGTTTGAGCCCTGCGAGTGGAGTGATCTGTCCTGCCATGCGCTGGTGGACATTGCAGCGGTGTCCGGGACGCCTCTGCGGGGCATTGTGGGGCACCACAAGAACGCAGGGACCTGGCTGAAGGGCTATGGGGAGGCCGATCCGCCAACTCTGGCTGTGCGCCTGCGCCTGGGGCTGAACGGGAATGTCTGGCCCACGCTGGTGATCCGCCTCCCTGACCTCAACAGAATCTTGCGGTGACAAGGAGAAGGGCGTGTCTAAGCACTTCAAGGGACAGAGACTGCCTGCCAGGCATGGAAGCTTTGTTCCGAGACCTGCACGTGAGAACTAGAGGTAAAGAGATGGATGTGTGCATGTATACCAAATGCTCTCACCCGTGAGCAAGAGGCCCATCCTTGCTGCCCAGGAATGGATGGGACAAGTAATGCACGGCTCTGACTGTACTCCCTGACATGCAGGCTCTGGGCGCTACTATTATCACACTCATAGCCATTGTCCTGTGCGTGCGCATCCTCAGAGGGCGGAGGCGCTGGAGAGTGCTGAGCAGCAGTGGACTTTCGAGGCGGATGGGGTCCCTCAGCAGCTTCCCAGGGTTCAGCAGCGGCCTTGGTAAGCCCTCGTTGTGCACCCTACATCCGTCTTGTGCATGCAGTGGCTTGCAAGGAAGGATACTCAGCGTATATCTCAAGAGATGTGGGAAAGGTGCTCTGTATGTGTCTGCTGTGAAGAGATTGTTATCCTCTGGTTGTAAGACGCTACAATATCGTAGTGTGACTGGAGAGCAAGCAAGCAGAAGTTGCATCAGTTAGCTCTGGAAGTGTCTCGTAAGCAATGTGAAGGAAAGGGCATATGTGAGACTGCAGCCAGTAGGGCACTCTGGTGTCCTTGCAGAGTTGCCAAGAATGGAGCGGAGGTCGATGTCAGTGGGGTCCCGGCTACACTCTCTGGGGGGCCCTCAGAAGTCCAAAACAGGCAGAGCGCTCAGCTACCAGAAGTTCTCCATCCTCAATGAGCTGGAGAAGGGGCAGCTCTGACTTGCGTTCAGGGTATTCAGCTAAAGCATCCAACTTAGAAGCTATTAGGACGTACCGTACATGGGCGGAGATGTACATAGGTGTTTGCAGGTTACATGTGATGGGTATCCTGGCGTCTATTACACCCCTGTTACATGGCTACTGCACAGCTGAACAAGTTCGCAGAATCACACACGAGTCACTTTACAGCTTGCTGACTGCCGGTCTCTGCGCAGAATCAACCATTGTATATATTTGCTGATGCTTGTAATCTGACGGATAGAACAAAAGAACGGCTCGGGGCAATCTGCAACCTATGCTCTGATTACCTTTGGACCCTTCCATCATGGATGTTCCATTGGGCTCAGGGGCTCTTGAGTTTGGAGTCCTGCTTGCAGAAGGTGCATTCTCAGAATATAGTAGCAGGATCTGTCATCAGCCTCTTGCGCTGCCGCAGCAGATGCTCTTGAGGCGCCTCTCCAGGTTGGAGATCCCGCAGCGGGTCTTGTCCAGCTCAGCCGCCACGACTGCCATGGGATTGTGCAGCCGGGCCACACCCAGTGCCTGAAGGTCTGCCATGGTCAGGACGTCTGGGTGTTTTTGTTCCAGGGTCTCCATGAGATCGTCCAAGCGCTCATCACCTGCAAAAGCATCTGCCTGTTACTGGCTGCCCTGAGGATCAGCATGCGGTTGTGCAGTGCCCATTGCATGTATCTGCATGCGCAGCCCTGCGCTGCACCATTACTGCTCCATACTCAACAGCCAATCCTAATAGCAGCAGTGGCCCAGATGGTATCGTGAGAAAGCACTATCATGAACTGCGCGCTGTGCTGGCAATATCGGGAATAGACAAGTCATTCTGGCTGAGTGTGCTCAGAATCCTCTGAAATAGAGCTGCTCAGATGGCGTGCTGACCTGGAAGCCGGCTTACAAGACGCATCTGGTGCAGCTTTCTGTTGGTGGCCGCCATCTGCTGGCGCAGCAGCGTCATGTCGCTCGCCCACCCTTCTATATCCAGGAGGCGTCTGCACGCCAGCATTCAGATTCCTGTCTCGTCTAGCACCACATTCAGTATGTGAAGTCTGCCCTTCACCTATAGTCCCTCATCTCCAATGTCAACTTCTTTGCGACTAGATTTGGCAAGCAAAGGAAGTTTTGGCAGATGTGCTGGCATAAGGTGCTGCTACAGAGCTGCCCTCATGTAAGGCGGCGCATGACAGAGTCTGGGGGTCACCTGTGCTCTAAGTGGCGGCACTGCTCGCTCTCCCGAGCCAGGCGGCTCTCAGCATTGAACAACTGCTCCTTTAGCAGAGACACTGCTGCCTTGTGGGAAGCTTCCATGGCAGCTATCTCCCTCTCCCGCTCAATCACCTGCAGAGCATTGCAATTCCATCAGCTTGGGGCGTCATGATCGCAGAAACTGCAGGGCTGAGTAGCTGCTCCTCCAGTGCTGCTACTACGATGCTGCTACTATGACGCTGCCTTTGTGGAAGCATGCTACCCCTCCTGCTCTTCTGCTGAATCACTTGCAGAACATTGCAATTTTGGCGTGTCCCTACTTGGGGCTTGCACCCGCTCGATGCTGCACCGTGATGGAATGCAGTGATGCTAGGTCCATCTGTGCTGCAGCATCAAGTACCACAGCTCCGAGGTAGAGACACTGCTAACTATATGCCAACTGTCTCCTGCACATGGTAAATTCCTCCAAAGACCATTGCAATCCCTGCTCAGCCTATGCAGGGCCACACGTCTGCAGGCACTGCATCATTTGAGCGCTTGCATCTTCGGCATTAAAAAATGCATTTGATGGGTTGAAGTTACTATAGACAGCCTCACATGGTGAGGTGTGCCCCAATCGTCCTTTAGGAAAGCCTGCTCAGTTTGTCTGCAGAGGAAGAGCTGGCACTTGCATTATTCTGCTCACCTGTAGCCGGTATTCCTCAGTGTGCTCTTCCACCCTCTGCTCTGCAGTGGCTTGGGCCTGCTCCAGACGCTCCAGCAGGTCCTCCCTCGCCTGCTGCAGCTCCTTGCTGGTGTGCAGCTTCATGTGCTTCAGCTCCGCCTCCGCAGTCACTGCTCGCGTCTCTGCAGCATCCCTTGCCCTCCGGGCTGCAAGCACACATCATGCATACTCACAGGTGCAGTCACATCCCCTGCCACTCTCCTCACATGGAACCCATACATGCGTGAGGTGTGGTATTGAGAGCGAGCTCTGCATCACCAAGCCAATGCGCTAGGTGACTTACAGGCAGGAAGTGTACACGACATAACGTGTGCATGCATGCTTGGCAAACATTTGCCTTGCAATGCCATCCTCGCTGCAATGTGATACCCCTTTGGAATGCATGACAGTATTGAGCCTGCTCAGAACGCATCCAGCAGGCTATGTCTTCTAGGAATTTTCTGGAGACAGAGCCCCAGACCACAAACACTGCCAGGTGGTCATCTAGCAGGATGAAATTGCAGGGCAGGCACTGCTTGCCAGGGGGAGGACGCCTACAGAGGATGGAGTCTCGTGTGCTGTGCTGCAGGGCCTCCTCAGCCTTGTGCAGCCGCTGCATGAGCTCCTCCTGCTTGCGCATCATCAGCGCATGGCAGGCTGCCGCATCCACCTCCTGGCTCCGCCTGATGTCCATCAGCGCCTGTATCCGCTCTGCTGCAAACGCCTTCTGCAAGCGGCCATGTAAAGGGTCGTCAATAACGCGCAGCACCTAGGAACGCTCGCTGTCTCACACTGTCTTTTCGGGGTGTAGGTAAAGTCAGCAATTGTCACTCCATCACAGCATGACATGTGGTGCTACTCCAGATATATATGGAGTGGTCACAGTATCTGTATTGTTTGTGGGATTGGATCGCTTGTACAGTCACTAGCTGTATCACTGTGGATATCAGGCCAGGAATGTGGGTAGAATGTGCACCTGCTCAGCCAGCTGGTTCTGGAGGCTGGCAAGGCGCAGCTTCAGCTCATCGACGCTGTCTGAGCTGCATGCAGCCCTGAGGGCTTCCCTCGGCAGGGCCCCACCCGTCCTGCTGGTCCCTAGCGTGGCCGCAAGGCAGTCCATGCGCGTCTTATCCTCAGCTTGCTGCAGGCGCAGGTCCTCATTCTCTGCATTGATGGCCAGCAGGCGCTCCCTCTCCTCATAGATGAAGGTCTGAGAACTCGCCAACGCCTGTACCCACGAGCTCACGTTCATCCTCCAATAAACAGGCTTAACGTGATAGAGCCGGACGTAAGCCCTAGACCTCTCTCAGGCTCAGCAGACCAAATGGCATCCATGAAGGCAACCAGAGAAAGATGGCCCCTGGGTTGTCGTACCTGCTGCAGCTCGCGGACCTCCTCCGAGCGCTTCCGTAGTTCCCACTCGAGCTCGTGGAGCTGCTTCCGTGGCGCGATGCAGGCGTCCAAGCGGTCCAAGATTTCTTGCCTATCTTTGTCAAAGTCCTCTGCACCAGAAAGTCTGATCACAAGAGCCAAGTCCAAGCGTCTTTTCGATGATAGTATTGGCTTCTGCATGGTTCCATCCCTATGAAGGCGATGTAGAGCTTGAACGATGATTGCAGCCCGGTACACTCAGGTGGTCAACGGACATGGGCGATCTGCACATGCATGTCAAGTGTAGGTCTCACCTATGCGCAACTTGTAATGCTCTATGACCTCTTTCATTACATGCGCGCGATCAGGCTAGCGTGCCATCTACGTCAGGGACGGTCAACTGAGAGGGCTGGCAGAAGCTTTTTCCAGTCTAGGTGTCATACTACACTGAGGGTTGTGCTGCAGTACCACATGATATTACAGACACAAAGGGGCTGATACAGAGCTCGGCAACATGTGTGACAAGACGATGCTTGCTCGGCAATGAATGTTGTGCCAAAACAGGCACCTTGCTCGCAAAACGCGCTTTGTGTTACTGATGCAAAGACTGATGTTTGCCGCTAGAGATATTCATCTGTTCTCTTATTGAGATAGTATCTTGCCCCGGCAAGCCATCCCACTGGTGCCGTGCCCTATCACGCATCGTCCCGCACCGGGTGCTAACGTGGTGTCTTGTCCTTGCCTCGCGTTGCCCCAGGCAGAATCAGCCAAATCTTGGTGGGGTGTCGTCACGGGGTGCCCCTCTGACGCCATCTTCGAAACTGCTCCGGAGATAAGGAACTATGGCGATTCCTTGCTGCATCGATGCGTGATGACTAGCGCGGTGGTGGACGCAGCCTGCGCTTTGGCCTCCCCAGCCTGTTCCGAGCTAGCGAGGCAAAGAGCAGCAGCCTTTGATAGCTTTGCAGAGGGCATCTTACTCACAGGTGTGGACAAGAATTAGACCTTGTGCCTCTTATAGACCAGACGCTGGGTGCTAGACTGTGGTGCAGCAGAGTCACCGCTAGAGCAAGGTCATATCTTGGCCCAGATATGCGCAAATTGCAGAGCTGTATTATTTTTCTCTGTCAAAAAACGTAGCAGGCAGCGTCTAGCCGTAATATGCAGCGGTGCCAAGGCACGACCTGTACTGCTCTTCCTGAATTCCACATCTCCCACTTTTGCCATAATCACAGTCTTCTGCTCCTGTGCGCAGGCGTTGGCAGTGAGGCTTGCGTGGAGTACGCCAACAACTGTTTCCTCCGCATCACAGGTGCGGAACAGGCTGCAAAGCCTCTCTTGCCAGGCCCAAGCCCTTCATTGCCTGACAAGCCTGCACAGCACAATCAGCCTCCCTCTAGGCGCATATGCAGCAAGGCACACAAAAGGACAAGCCTTCTTACTCAGATGCATCCTGTTGAGGACAGGAAACTGCACTGTGCAGGCTATCAGCGAGAGGAGGTGATCGGACAAAAGGCAAGCACCTTTCTGGCCGGGATCGGCACAGATCCCCAGGCACTGCAGGCGCTTGATCAGGCTGCAGCAGAGGGCCAGGACCGCACCATTGAGTTGCTGCACTACAAGCGCAATGGCAGCGCCTTCTGCGACCAGGTCAGACCACTGTGATGCCTTTGTGCATGTCTAATTCTGCTATTCCATGTCTGATGCTGCAGGATCGAGCTCGTTTCGGCATGTGCTGTGGGTGGCTGGAGGCTTCCTGTGATCTACACGCATGGACGTCACTGAACAGCACTGGCGGGAGCGCCTATTGCATATCCAATGTCCTCAAAAATATAGCCAAGAACTGGCCTGAGCACATGTGAGTGCTGCAGGTGCGGGTGAGCCCTGTGATGGAGGATGGGGAGGCAGTGAATGCCATCTGGACGCATGTGGATGTGACAGAGCGGCATCAGGAGGAGCGCCTGCTGGAGCTACGCAACCGCGCGCTAAACTACATGAGCGACGGCATCTTCATCTGCGACCGCCAGGGCTCGGTGCTGTACACCAACCAGGGCTTTGCGCGCCTGACGGGCTATGAGCAGCGGGACGCTGTGGGCCAGCCCTGGACATTCCTTGCGGTAAGAAGCGTTCAGAAGCTACTTTTCCGCACCATGCCTAGTTGCCTCATGACGACATATAGGACTGCACATGGGTTTTGATGTGCACTGGTAGGATTCAGTGCTGACAGAGGTGGTTCTGGCATTTGGCAAACAATGCCATCCATGCGCAAACAAGGACATCCACTGGGCATGCATCATATCTGACTTACATGTCAAGCTGCTAGCGCATAGCACTCAATTCTATCTTGGGCTGTGGCAGGCCAAGGATGCGAGCAGGGATGAGCTGCAGAGGGTGAGCCGCGCCATTGATGAGGGCCACCCGATCAGCGCGGAGCTGCCGCTGAGCACGAAGCTGGGCGGCCGCATCTGGAGCCAGATGAGCATGACACCTGTCATGTCTGAGTCAGACCCTAACATTGTGGAGAACCACGTGCGCCCCTCTACTCACGTGCATGCCTGTGTGCCAAACCTGGCGCAGGACCCCTGAAAGTGCATGCACACTTTGCAAGAATGCCCACATGCAGCTGGAGACTGCTTACCAAAGGTCCTATCTGGCAGTGCGGCCCTTGGTGCCATGTGGTATGGTTGCCCTGGTTGCACATGAGCTCTCAGTATACCGCAGCACATGCTGTAGAAAGGATTCAAACATACCCTGCAGGGACATGTGTTGCATCCATTGCAATGAGTTAGACCTCACAGCTGCTGCTCATGTGAGGGGATGCTGTGCAGGTGGGTGTGTTGACAGACATCACAGCACGCAAGTCGACTGCAGAGGCGATGCACCTGTGCGACAAGGCGCTGGCAGCTACCTCAGAAGCAACCCTCATCACCGACAGCAGCAAGCAGGACAACCCCATCATCTACTGCAATGAGGGCTTCAGCAAGCTCTTTGGTGATCTCACCTGCTAATGCTCTCTCTTACTGCATGAGACGCCTGTGACACTGGCAACCAAGACCACCCCAGCATCTGTTGGTTGCGCACCGCACACAGAGCTTCTCATCAGCCCCACACATGTCCCGTCGTCCCTGTGCTTTACAATTTCTTAACTGCAGGGCCTGCATATACAGCTGTGCCCTTCAGTAGATGCTACATACTCTCTGTCATCCTGATGATGACAACAAGATGTGGCGCATTTACGAGATTGCTGCGCAGTATTTATAGGCTGTGCATTTTGATGTGTACAAGATTGGAGTGCCAGAATGTGCAAGATCTGCACTCGAACCAGGGAACAGGCGCATGAGATGAGGCAGGGGTGTAATGCATATTGCGGTTCCATGCAGGATACACAATGGAGGAGGTGGTTGGGCAGAACCCCAGGTTCATGCAGGACCCGCAGTCGGACTCAGGAGCGGTGGCGGAGATGCATCAGGCCATCAGGGAGGGGCGCGCCACTGTTGTGGAGGTCATCAACGTCAGGAAGGATGGCTCCAGGTTCTGGAACCAGGTCAGCTCCCTCTGCGTGCAGAGCTGCAGTACGCGCAATGTGAACAGAGCATGGCGTCCATAGCAGGTCATTTTAAGGCACAGAGTCAGGTGTCGCATTCTCAATTACCAAATGCCATCGGTCTGGCCAGCCAAAGCAGCTGGAGGGAATTTGGTGATGAGGGCTTCAAGCACTTGACGGGCTGCCTTGAGATCACCTTCTTGGACATTGTTGTGGCTCTCTAAGTATTGTGGCCAGCAAAGTGCTCGCTGAGTCCATCCTTGAGGGCTTGCAGATGTGTGCTGAGAGGTTGCCTCCTCTGACATGGTCTTTTGCAGGGCAAGAGAGTGATGCTTTCAAATACTAGATTGGAACCAGATTTCAGCCTTGACGTTCGTGAGATCACTGCTCAACAGTCCTGCTCAGGTTGTGTGGCCTTAACAATGGAAGGCTAATGGTATGTCCCAATGCTTGCAGGTGTCGCTGACGCCCATCAAGGATGCGGGCGGCTTCATCACAAACTACGTGGCGGTGTTGCAAGATGTGACAGAGCGCAAGTCCTCCGAGGCCGCCTTCAAGCTGCGGGACCACGCTTTGTCAAACCTCAGCGAGGCAAGCCTCTGCATCTCTATAGCTGGATCTCCCAGCTGTATGCCCCTGATTCAGACTGCAGACCTTCAAGGGCAGGGCTTCGGTGTCAGGCCTGAGGTTGGAGGATGCTTGTACCTGAACATGACTGCCTCTCAGACCTTCTGTCAGGTCTTTTGTACTTGGTGTTTGGCCACAACGCAAGCTGCTGTCCCTCAAATGTCCACAGTTCCCTCCTCAGAAGGGCTCACGTCTGTGCTTGCCTTGCAGGGGATTACCATTGCTGACCCAAACCTGCCGGACTGCCCGCTGATGTATGTCAATGAGGCATTCTGTCGGATGACCGGATACGATCAGGATGAGATCCTGGGCAGGAACTGCCGCTTCCTTCAGGGCCCAGAAACTGACAAGGCAGCCCTCGCTAGGATCAAGATTGCCATGCAGCAGGTGAGACACCTAGAGTACATGCAATGACATCAGTGTGTGCATCTCCTTGAGGCTCAAGGTCTTCAAAGAAGAGGTCCAACCTTTGCATGCAGTAGCCAGCCTTTGCATGCAGAGGTGAGGCAATTCTGTGAAGTCTTTGAGCCGCAGCGAAATGGCGGCAAATCTTGCAACTTCCTCATCTCCTGTTGTTATTTTCTGTCAGGCCTCTGATGCAGATCTTTGCATGCTTGCAGAAGCAGGAGATTGCCCTGGAGATCCTGAACTACAGGAAGAATGGGGAGAAGTTCTGGAACCTGCTCAGCCTGATGCCCGTCAAGGACGCCTGCGGCAACGTTGTCAGCTTCATCGGTGTGCAGAGCGACATCACTGAGCTCATACGGCGGAAGCATGCAGAGCGCGAGCTCCAGCAGGCCAAGGTAGGCAACCCTGGCCTATCTGTTGCCTGCTGCATGCACGCCTGCTATCGTGCATGCCGCTACTGTACATGCCTCAAGAGGCTTGGTGTCAGTGACCTTCAGGGTTCTTACATCAGCATTGCAGCACTCATGTTGAATAGCCTTAAGCTGTGAGAACGGTGCATGGAGATTGTGGTCTAAATTACAGGAATTTGTGTGCAGGTGGCTGCAGAGACAGCAGCTGAGGCCAAGAGCATGTTCCTGGCCAACATGAGCCATGAGATCCGGACGCCATTGAACGGCATGATTGCAGTGGCGCAGCTGCTGCTGTCATCCAACCTCAGTCCTGAGCAGAGGTGAGCAGCTTCTGAAGTCATGCTGTCTTGGTCTGGCCGTCCTGTAATGCACTTCCCTCTTGAGGTTCCCTAGAGGCTGTGGGTTCGCTTCAGCTCTGCTCACTGATGGCTTCGTGTGGCAGAGTTGGAGAGGGGCAGCGCCTTCTAGGCTGCTTTGACTGAGCTGAGGCACATGTAATAGGCTGGGAAACTTTTGTTAGGACATGTGTTCATGTTGGCGCAAGGAGTATCGGTAACTAATGCCTGATGTAAGTTGTATGGCTGCAGAGAGCTTGCAGAGACCATTCTGGACAGCGGAGACACGCTGCTGACCATCCTGGGAGACATCCTGGACTTCTCCAAGATTGACCACAACAGCATGGTCCTGGAGTCTGCCCCGGTAAGCCCTCCCTCTATCGTGATGTGCAATGTTGGTGCCTTTGCATGCACATCCCACACTGATGCCGGGAGCTTTGCCAAGAGCTTTTGTCACCACTAGTGTCTAGGTCTGATGTGTGCGATATTATGTCTCTGCATGCACATCCCACAATGGTATCGGGAGCACTGCAGTAAGCCCATGTGCCAGCATACTCCTAGACTGACTGAGGCATGGTCATGTGCAGGTGTGCCTGAGAGATACGATAGGAGCAGTGGTGGAGATGGTTGCTGCAGACGCCAGCAAGAAGGGCCTCAACATTGCCTACACCATCGATGAGGTCCTCCTCAGGCGGGCTGTGCTGGGAGACGCCATCCGCATTCGCCAGGTGGAGCTCATGATCCATGCACATGCTCTCATGCCACTCATCAGCTTACAGCTTGGAAAGTTGCAGTTGCTCAGCTCATTGCACTTCACCAAACGAAGTGGAAGCGGCGCGCATCGCAACTTTGTAAGCCTTATAAGGTTATGCATGTGTTTGGCCAAGTAAGCTCAACCTGCTTTCCCTTGCCAGCCATTCTCGACTACTATCTTGAGAGCATTAGGACAGTCTCGTCCTTGGATTGAAGTGTCATGCGCATGAGCATCTCTCCCCATGTTTCCAGGTGCTGGCCAATATCCTGGCGAACGCGGTCAAGTTCACGCCCTCCGGTGAGGTCGTCATCCACGCCTCCTGCAAGCCGGCGACGCTGGAGGGGACGTGCGCGGGCGGGAACGCCGGGAAGCAGCTCGTACACGTCAGCATCCGCGACACCGGCATCGGCATCAGCGAGGAGTCCATGAAGAAGCTGTTCCAGTGCTTCCGGCAGGGCTCCGAGTCAATGAGCCGCAGATACGGCGGCACAGGTTCGCCATTTATTCCCAGCCCGCCTCTGCCTGCAGCAAAGAGACCTCACCATCCACTCAAAGGCCACACCATCCTGCCAAAACACTGTGTCAGCATGCAGGAGAGTAGCTGCGTGAAAGTGACTGAGACCTCGTTCAGTGCATCGGCCTGGACCTTGCCTGGCCACTGAGTGCCTGCCTTCATATTAGGGATCACTGACGGCAGGGCATGCAGGATATTGTGGCACGTGAGCATGTTAGGATTCTGCAGCGTGCACCCCAGTGCTGTTGTCCAGGAAGCTTTTGGGGTAATTGAGTCTGACTGGTGCACAGGGCTGGGGCTGGTCATCTCCAAGCGGCTGACGGAGCTGATGGGGGGGACAACCTGGGTGGAGAGCACGGTGGGCAGGGGGTCCACCTTCTACTTCACCATGCTGCTGTCCTGGGCTGACGAGGCGCCCTGCGAATCACCCCGGCCCCTGGGCCCCCTCCACCCAAAGACCGTCTTTGGCGAACTGGCGGGTGCCCAAGGTGAGAACATACCTCAGCGCCCTAGCATTTCCAGGCATGTCATGAGAAGCGCTTCCTCGGCCATGGCAGTGGAGAAACTGCTTCCCATGACATGCCTGTGTGTATGTGCCTAATGAGGCATATGTTGCAATGCATGCTGTATGCCTGCACTCCATGTCATTTGTGGAGGGTCTCCACTAGTTGCAAGGCCGGCAGGCAAGATCATCCAGAACATTTGTATTCACTCCAATGAGTGACATATGCTATAAGAATTTGATTGGTCCCTGGCTGACGATGCAGCTCTTGGTGCAGATGCAGGCTATGGCCATGCGTACAGCCACTCAGCCGCTGGAGGGTGGCGGCAGCTGGATGACAACGCCCAGTGGACGGGGCCCAGCAGTCTGGAGTGCTCCACCATGGAGGGCAGACGCGTGGTCATCGATGTGGACCACTACCCCACTGCCCTGCAGGTCTGCCCTTGCGTCCTGATCTGAGTCCACAGCAGGGAGATTCTCTGCTTGGTGCAAATGAAATTGCTGATGTCAACTGGCTGAGGTATTCCTCATTAGCAGCGTCTCTTGTCAGCGACACTGTTGGCCAGACCGTCTGCTACTGAGTGTCTTCAGCCAGGCTGACATCAGCAAGCTCAAGTTTGACGCCCCTTGATGGTAGTAGTTCTGATCCAACCACCTTGGTAGCTCTGCCTTTATGCTGATTGCTGCCACATCCTGAGGGCTTACCCTTGCACTTGTCTAATCTTAAGTCCAACGTTGCGCATGAGTGAGGGATGCATGCTCGAGGGTCCTGCACAGTGTGGATGGGTCGTGGTACCGGGGGTGTGACCCTGCCATGTGCCCACCTGTGCTCTGTGATCATTGCTGACGTTTGGCGTGTGCATCTTGCGCAGGTGGCGCAGAGCTGCAGCATGCTGGAGATGCACGCAGACATCAAGTCGGCACCTGGCACCGCAGATGAGTACGACTTTGCAATCGTGGGCGCGCAGGAGGCAGTTGCAGCCCTCAGGTACAACCCACCCGCCCGAGGGCCTCTACTTCCCAGAATCTTGCACTCGAAACGTCTTGCTGCAGTAGCGTATAAGCATGTGCTGTTGCTCTGCCTTCAAAGAGAGCCGGATAGGGCTCATCTACAACCAGCCTGCAGTTTCCCAATCAGCCGTTAGTGCATGCGCATTGCCCTATTGGCTGATTGCTGAATTGCAGGCTGATTGCTGCTAGGCCGGTGCCCTCTGCTTGTGGTGCAGAGAGTCTGTCTTCAGATGGAATACTTGCTGAGACAGGCTAGCAGCTGAGACAAGCAAGCATTATTAATGCAGGGGTGGATGGAAAGGGAAGCCTGTGGTGGTGCTGGGCCGCAAGGAGGACATCCCCATGGGGCTGCTGCCTCTGGTCTCCATTGTGGCTCGGCCTGTGAAGCATGCTCGCCTGGTCACAGCTCTGCTGAAGGCCACAGCACTGATGCGCTCCAAGGCTCAGGTGCACACCTATTTAGAGAAGCATCTGTATAGTGGATGCTGCATCCTTATTATGCAGAAGGTCATCTCTGAGTTCTTAGCATGGGACGTGCTTGGAGGGGCATGTCGTGATTCCCTCGTCTCTGTCCTCCCAGGCACGTCTAACGCTAGGCCAGAAGAGCTGTGCAATGAGTCGGAATGATAGTACATGGCTGTGGTCTGGCCGCTCAGCCTCAAGCAAATGCCCCCAATACCTTGCCGCACATACGTATCAGAGGACCACTGTGTCCATCTCTCAGACAACAAGTTAGGTGCCCATGAGCATGGTTGCTCAATATTCTCATGTCCATGCAGCATGTTCCCCTGCACAGCACAGCCAGCGCGCGGGCAGCTGCCGCAGCCATCGACGCCTTCCACATCAGCGACGGGCACGCCGGGCTGGGCAGCCGCCGCAACGGCGCCTTCGCATCGAGCCGGGACAACGCGCGCCGGCGCATGAGCCTCGACAACAGCGTCTTGGAGCCCGCAGGCGGTTGGCCTGCCAATGGACAGGCCATGGACGGGTGAGCTTTTATAGTCTGCAATCATTTGGTTCCCCAGAGACCCCTCTGTGCAATCCTGCACAGCTGGGGTCGGTCTCTCAGAAGGTTAGCCAGGGTGTGCACCAATCCAGGATTGCGCCTTACCAAAATAGAAAAGACCCGCAGTGCTTCTACCTGCGTCTGGGTCAGGGGCATCCATGCAGGAGGTCAGAGGAGGCTCCAGGTAGCTGACGCCTGGGCCTGGTAGACTGTTTGGGGGAGCCAGGGTCAAGCAAGGGCTTTTGTATCGGTTGCCTCAAACGCTGTGGTCTGACAAAGTGCAACGGCTGTCCAGGGTCGCGCTGACGAAGCGGCGGCGGAGCCTCAGGAAGGAGCGCAACAGCTTCAAGTACGACACGATTGAGGAGGAGCGCGGGACGGGCTGCAGCCAGCAGAGCTCCTCGCCCTCCAAGAGCAAGTCCGGCTCAGACGATGCTCTGGCAGACGGTATGGCCCCGCCTCTTGCAATGCTTCGCCTGACGTTTGCGTTCTTGCTGTGCTCAGCATCTGGACAGGGGTCATACTTGGTCTTGGAAGAGCCCAGTCTCTATCAGCATGTAGGCTGAAGGATTCTTCAAGAGGAACAGTGCAACAGCAACTGCCATGTGTGCTGGCTCTCCATGCGCCTTGCATGCTGCTTTGGTTTGGTGTGGCCTGGAGCATATAACAGGATCATTTTTCTGGCAGAGCTCTGAGGGATGTTGCATGGCGTGCAGGCCAGCAGCAGCAGAGGTCCAGCACAGAGGAGGAGCGGAGGCCCAGGTCCAGCATGGAGGAGGAGAAGGGCAGCACCTCCAGCAGCGGCAGCATGCAGTCCTGCCGTACGCATGGTAGCAGCAGCACTGACGACATCACCACAGTGCAGCAGAAACGGCCACCAGGTGCGCAGACCCTTAGAGCAGGCCACACCACAGACACAGCTGCAGGTCCTCAAATGTGTCGATTCCCCTGGGACCGCTTTAGTGCCTACATCTTTCGCAAGAATATTCAGTTGTGGCCTGCTGTCCAAGTCGATTCCAGGCACCCTCTTTAGGCGCTCAAGGCAGTGTTTCTCTGAGTGGGTGGTTGCAGCACAAAACAGGAGCTGAGTAGACAGCGGCTCTTCTGGCATGTTCAATGATGTCTGTGCTGTTCTGACACCATCTCCGGGATTCTGATGTATTACATTTGTGGATGTACAGCGCCAAAACTGGACCTACAGAAGGCGCGGTCCGAGGAGCTGAGGACGAGCACGGAGATGGCTCAGCGGGCCAACTCAGCGCCGCCAAAACAGGAGCTGGCCACTGGGGCGCTGCGTGTGCTGGTGGCAGAGGATAATCTGGTCAACCAGAAGGTGCTGCAGAAGGTGCTGCAGCGGGTCACACCGGAGAGCCCCATCTTCATTGCCAACAATGGCCAGGAAGCCCTGCAGGTGATCCCTCACAGCCCCTCTGTCAACTGATATCTATAGCCTTGTCAGGGCACAGGCATGGATGCTGACCTGGCGTGCCAACCTACCATTGCCAGACAAAGAAATCCACAGCACCGCGTCTAGGCACTCTCAGCCAGACAATCTCATGTCATCTAATGGGGCAACCCTCTGGGCTAAAAACGGCATCTGCCAGCTGCTATTGGTAGACAAAATGGAGATACAAGCAGATGCACCGCATGCTCCTGTTGCCTTGCTGCACAGTCCGTTGAATTGCTGAGGACAAGCATGTGCAAAGCGCTCGCATGCTTGCCTGAGACTGTGGCAATGTTGTGTCTTGGTCACCTCAAGGTGAAGCATAGCGGGCCAGTGCTCTGAACAATGTGCTCTCTTGCAGGAGCTGGAGCAGAGGGTGTATGATATCATCCTCATGGATGTGCACATGCCCATCATTGATGGTCTAGAGGCATCGCGACAAATTCGCGACACATATCCTCCTCATGAGCGGCCGAAGATTGTGGCCCTGTCTGCTGATACCACTCAGGTATTGCCTTCAAGCCCTACCAACTTCTGTCATATGCCGTCTTGCTGGACATCATATCGTTACATCGCAGCGGACAATATTTGCAGATCCATAGGATCTGGGAAGGCTGCTGGCAGCTGCCAATGAAGGCGGCACAGCCTAACTATATGCACTGATGCGCTGTGGCGCAAAGCCTGACGTTGAAATGTGCCCTCGAGTCTGACAGCTTCAGAGGTGGCATGCAGAAAGTAACGAGAGCTGAGGCTTTTGCTTGTGTGTGCAGGCAGTGCATGAGCAAGGGAAGGAGGCAGGCATTGCTGACTTCGTGTGCAAGCCCTTCCGGATAGAGGAGCTGCAGCGAGTTCTGCAGTCTACGAGACGAGTGAATCGCACCGTCTGAAAGCTGCTCAGGTGATGAAAGCATGAGAAGATGTTGTGAGAGAGCGGGAAGTTGATGTGCTTATAAAGATTTTGAGCCAGTATGCCTGATCTGGCTGGGTGCATCCACCATTGGGTGCTACTCAAGCGTCAGCTTGGTTGATGCTGGATCTTTTAAGGCTCTCAAGCCTCTGGCGGCTGTAGCCTGTGTAGAGCTGGAGCATCACAGCCAAGGAACAAATGAAAACACTTAGTTGCTGCTTCCCCTTTGCATGGGAACTGCTGGAGCAGGTGTGAATTACAGATGGTGAATTCATTCGTGGGCGGGTGTACGCTGTTCAATAGGCAATGTCCAATCTGGTTGCACCAGCAGCATGTATACAGCAGAGGGCCATTTTGCTGTACCAGGCAGGAAGATTGGACGCTGCCACTTTAGGCCATCCAGCGTAGCCCCTCATGAAATATGATACTGGAATGCACTCCCGCGGGATGATGTACGCAAGACTTTGCCAGTTCATTCTTACTGCCAGCCTTCTGTGCTGGCAGGATTGCCCCTCCTGCTGAGGGTGACATCAGCATTCTATCTGTGATTGTGCTAGCACATCATGATTCTGAAGAGAGAAGTTGGGACGAAACAGCATGAGCAGGGTTGTACTGTCCTACACCAAAAAGGTGTTTGAGGGGCAGGTTGGTGTGAACAAGCGTGTCGAGAATTATGATTGCATGCGCCTTTTGCGGTGCAGTGCTTTCCCTTGAACTGGCAGATGCCTATAGTCTGGGGGGTGAGACATGGGTCTAATTTTGATGATTTGCACCTCCGATAAGGGGGCAGTGACTGGCAATCACATGCCATGCTGGTGCCATTTTTGTGAGTATTTGTTCCTGCTGCACATAGACGCAGGGAGGTGTGTCCTTGAGCTGTTAATTAGACAACGAGACTTGGGAGTCAATTGTGAATTGCCATCTCTTGGGCCTTACTGGGTCCCTTCAGAGCAGGCATTGAGAAGACAAGACGCCCAGCACAATTGACAGGAACAGAACTTATATAATACGCCACTTTCCAGGTGGCAAGGCTTGCCATAAGATGTGTGAGGTACTGTAAGGGAGCTGTTACAGATGGTACGTTGGGGAACCTGACGAGAGTACTTCACGCCCCGCATTCGGATCATATTGTGTTCAAGTGAATTGCGCTGCATGGGCGTACGCGTATAACCCTGACATGCATGTCTTGAAATACATGAGGACTGAGTCTTCATTCTTGCACTGCATACTCTGCAGCCTGCACAGGGCGAATGTAGTTGATCATTCTGCTGTCAGTCTCACAGCATAGGTCTCGGCAGGAAGATACATCTGTAGCTTGCTGCATCTCCCAATAGAGTTACACGAACAGCACGCACATAGGGGCATTGCTGCATGCCATGAAACCCATCTATAACGTGCCCTTTACTGTTTCGGAGGTGAAGTTGAGCAAACAGTTTTGCGATGTACGCTCCCACTTCCGGAACACGCATGTGACTGTCGACAAAGCTTTGGGGAAAAGCTGCTGGAGAGCAGGGAAAGCCCAATTGGCTGTAGGCCTCTCGTGGCTACAAAAGTGTGTCTGCTGTCGGTATATGAAGAGCCTGCTGACCGCCATAAGCGATCAATCTGCTGTCTGCCGAGCGCAAGATCTGTACCTGGTGCTCTAGACTTGGCACCGCCCTTGGATGATGGGGACATGGGCCCATGATTTCTGGATTTTGACAGCAGTACATTGACGCAAGGTTGCATCGAGCTCCTGCCAACGTAAGCCCTGTGAGTATGCAAGCTTGAGACCCACCTTGGAGCCTAGCACAACAAGTGGCATGTGGAACGTCGGAGATCTCGTCTTTGTGCGCATCAGCGGCTATCCATGGTGGCCAGGTCAGGTAGGGGGATCGCATCGCGCATTGAAAAGAGATTTGGGCAGAGGCCTTCCCCATGGCAACTCTGAGGTACTAGTTGGGCACCCTGCTCTGCAGGTAATGGCCACGGACAAAGTCGGCCATAAGTTCATGGCCTTGAAGAAGGATGGCACGGCTCCTGTCAACTTCTTTGGGGACAACGAATTTGGCTGGTGCCTGAGCGAGGACATGGTTAGCTTCAACAAGCACTACAGCGAGCTATCCGAGCAGAAGATGACACGGCAGTATCGGGTGAGCAGTCAGCCTTGACCACATGCTGATGCACGCAGAATCACTGACAAAAGCATTGATGGGGCACCTGCAAAGAGACTGTGCTGTGAGTGCACAGGATGTCCCCTGTGTAGACATGCAGAGCAATGCAGCATTGAGTATGTGGACTGTGATGGTGTCAGATGCCCATTGACCCTGTATGGGGGCACATACTGCGCAACCAGATGCTTATTTGTACGTGACATAGGCCGGTAGCAGCACCTAAGGCATGCGCTGTACCGCATCTCCTACTATTCTATGCTTGCAGACATATGCGATTGTCCGCAGCATTGGCATGATGCAGATGTTCTGGGGTATCTGAGCGAGGGCCTTCTGACTCTGATCTCACGGGATCACAGCCAGTGACTAAGCACAGTTGCGTGCAATGCTGCAGAACTTCAGGAAAGCTGTGGAGGAAGCCAAGGAGGTGGCAGACAGGCGGGAGGGCAAAACGCCAGTCACCTCCCACGACCCTGTGGACTTCCTGGACCCTAGCACGTACCCTAACAGCGACAGTGAAGATGCACAGCCCCACGAGCCAGATAAGGACCTCAGGTACACCCACTCTCTAGCATTCATCAGTGCTTTATGAGCCTTGCCCCTACTTATCCCCTGATCTGCAAGAGAGATGTGCAACATCTTGTCAGTCAACTTTGGTCTCTCCTTCGCTTTACTGGAATGTGCACCAGACTGCTCGGACTTTGATACCCTGTCTACATTTTATATGAGCTGTTTATGTGCAAATTGGCCGGTCTCATTCTGGCTATTGTATGGGCGTAGGCCGCTGCCTCTGGATGCTGAAGCTGCCAAGGAGACCACAACTCAGCACGCGCTACAGCTGCTGTATAAGGCAGCCAGAGAGCTGGGCCAGACACCTGATCAGGTGTCCTGTTTAAATCCACTAGCAAGCACCCCATTGTCAGCACTGACATTCTCAGCTGATGAGACTGGACAGCTGCCTAAGTTGTCTTACATTGGCTCTGTGGCAACAGGACCGAGCATGCTTTTCAGCTCTTGGCTTGTCTGATTGACCATACTTTCCAGCCTCCCAACTAGGCTGTACAGAAAGTCAGCTGATTCTTGTGCTTGTGCAGGTGGCCCGCCATGATTCGGGTGCGCTGAGGCAGCTGCTGTTCTCCTACATCAGGCGCCGGCTGATTGTGGCGCAGGGGGTGAGCAGCCCTCCTGTGAAGGCTGCAAAAGAGAGGCCTGCCAAGCGGAAGTCCATGAGCGAGAAGGCCCCACAGAAGGTACGCCCTCAAAGCTATGAGAGCTGTAACGACAGCCATTAATGTCTTTGTATAATGAGGTGATCCTTGACCAGTGTTCCAACTTCTCAGCAAAGCAGTCGCACGAGGTCAGTTGCAATTTGCCTGTGCATGCGGGGTAAAGGCAAGCCTGCACCTCACAAAATTGATGCAATATATCTAGGTTGGGCATCAAGAAAGAGGGCAGGTGCTAAGGCCAGAGGAGCCTGAGCTCCTGCCCACAGCCTTGACGATCCTGTTCTATGTATACTCTCCTTGTGTCTGATCACAGCCTTCACAGCATCCTTCACCCCCTTCTGCAACAGTGCCTTTCTTGCAGAAGAAGCAGAGGCTGGTCAAGGCTGGCAGCATTGGCAGCGCTGAGAAGGAGAGCAAGAGGAGGCTGTCCCTCAAGAGGGAGAGCACTCTGCTGGAAGACCTTGAGGAAGAAGCGCTGCCACAGAGCCAGCCAAGCGCGCGCAAGCCTCAGCTGCCTCCCAGGCATGAGCTGGAGGCGCAGGCTGCTGACTCAGATGATGATGACCCAGCTCCTCTCATCACAGGGTACTTTCCTCTCGCAAGGCTGTGTGCTCCATCATGCACACATGTATGACCAGCGCATGGACAATGTGAGGGAGGGACTCCTGTGGGGAATGCACTCTGAGGCTCACTGCCCAGCGCTCAAGGCGATCTACAATGACTTGTAAGCTGCATGTGCAGAGCTGAGGAGATCAAGTACCGGGCCCAGAAGCTGCAGGCGTTTTTGCTGAAAGCGCGAGCCTGCGCAGCAGATGAAGGGCGTCAAAGGCTTCTGGCCAGGAACGCCACAGAGTTTGCAGCCTGCCTGCGCCTCAGGGAGCAGGTGCAGTCCACTTGTGTATGCCTTTCATCTTGACACCACAGAGCCATATCTCACTGTTTAATTTGGTCAACGAGATCTGAGGCAGCTTGGTGTCACAGTTTATCCATGTTCCTATATCAAACAGTGCCATTTAGAATGTCATGGCATTCTGTCTTTGAGCTTTGAGTTAGATGCAAGCCCGGCTTCATGTCTGAAAGCGGGCATTGTTATCACGGAAGCGGCTCCACTTGACTTGACTTGACTCATGCGCAGTCAGATTGTGACGCCAGGACCTGCTGGTGTTCTCAGCCTATCCTGGGCGGCCAATGTGAGATCACGAATAGATATTTGTCTTTTGTTGCGTGTCTTATGTCTCATCAACAATGCTCTGCTGCAGGTGTATGCACGCAGCCGCCATCACCTGTCCAAGCACGAGGAGTGGGGATTGTGCCTGAAGGAGGCCATGAGCATGCCCGGGATGCAGTTTGAGCGGCCGCCAAAGCCCCGCAAGGCCAGGAGGAAGTCTGGAATCCACGTACCAGTGCCCGAGCCTCACGAGACAGCGACGTAGGACCTTTCATCCAAGATCTGATCCTCTACTGCCGCCCAGGCTGACCTGGCTGGTCGATTGCATGAGATATGTATGCATGCTTTCCATGGCAGTCCAATCACCTGATTCCTGCATTTGCTGGACGCTGCGGAATCCTAACATTCGGCTTAACCCTCTTCCTGTGGTGATGTGAAACACACACACTTTTGTGGGGCTGCCATCTATTGTGCTGCTTTGCAGCTTCTATGTGTACGATGGATTGGTTTCCGAGGACAGAGCGGACTTCATGGCAGACCTTCTGGAATTCTATGCCAGGAAAGATGCTCTGCTTCACGTACCACAAGTGAGTGAAGACACGCTCCTTGAAACTGCTTTCCAGTGCGCCATCTGAAAAGGCTTTTATGATACGTGACTTGCTGTTGAGCTGAATGCTATTTGGAACATGGCCAGTGATCAGGGCGTGATGTGCCAAACCTGAGCTTGCATGTATGTCTACAGTCTTTTTGAGCTGTTGAGTGAAGAGCACCTCTAGTGACAGGGATGCAGAGAGTTACCTTTGGAGGTTGCATGCTCAGGTGGACGGTCAAATGGTGGACTTGCACAGCCTCTTCGAGGCTGTGGCTGAGAGGGGTGGTTGTGAGGCTGTGATGCTTAGAAGGCAAGACCTGAATCCTCCTTTAAAGGCACCCTGTGGAGTACCACCTCCTGCATAGCCATGCTTCTAAGCTTGCTACTTAAGCTTAGCTGCCCACCCTATGTGCCGTCGGGCCTATGTTTCAAGAGCCAGCAAGTGTCCTGTAGATACTACCACATTAGTTGCACCGCAGTGCTGGGCATGCATAGCTTTGCAGCAAATGAGGAATGTGTTGTCTGCAAGTACTCCCGCACTCTGTTAGTAGTGAGGCCAGTATCTCGACATCTTGATGCTGCATCCTCACTCGTGGGGTACATAGTAGGTGACACTTTTGGCGCTCGCTGAGGCTTATGCTCAAGTTGATACTCCTGTGCGCAGGCAATGGCGGGAGGTCTGTCTGGCTTGCCACCCTGATGAGAGCAACAAACAGCTGCCGGGCCTGATCAGGAAGCACTACTGCCGCCTGCTGCTGGCCTACGAGAGGGAGCTGACGCAGGGCGTTCCCTCCCGCACCGTCTCTAAAAGGCCCGGGGTTGAGGAGAAGAGGAAAGACAAACCAGCCCAGGCTGATGTGGCAGCCCACATCAGCAAAGCTGCTGCCAAAAGGCCTGCGCCACAGCATCAGGTAGGTTGACAGTGCACAACTCTTGACCTCCCATTATCTCATGTCTGACAGGTATGTCTAAGAAGTGTCTGAAAAGCCCCGTCTATCATCCTCCATCTGGTAAGCTGACAGCGCTAAGAGCAGCCAGGGAAGGTGACATGAGCATATGCATAGGCGTCGTGATGATGCTGCCTGTTTCATAGGTAGCTGAGGTCAGTGAGGACAGCGCCTCTGGAGCTGCGGAGGAGGACGCAGAGAGTGCAGAGGAGGACTCAGAGGATGAGCCATGTATGATCCACTCATGTTGCCTTTTTGCTTTTGTGCACGTTCAGCTCCAGATAAGGGTACTTGCCCTCCGCATGTCTGCAATCTGAAGGTGCGAACATGCGGAGAGCTTAGCATGTTCATTATCTGGAGCTGAAAGCACCCAACAATGAGACCCTGAACGTCATTGTATCTGACCGTCGCATGTCCAGAAACTGGGGTTCAACCCTTAGAGAGGCGCCTGCTGCAGCTTTGCAGCATGATCTTGACGTAAAACACCACTATGCACTGCAGATGAGGAGGCTCGCCCTGCTGCAAGTCTTTACGTAAGGCCCAAGATAGCAAAGCAAAAAAAGCCTAAGCGAAGGCAGGTTGAATCTCCAAAGGAAAGCTTGGCCTCCAACAAGGTAAGGCCTCTGAAAACCCAGCACACTCATAATGCATCTTTGCCAAGCGACAGCAGAATCTTCATGAGCTTGGAAAGCAGTATGCCTTGACAACTCCCCACCAAGCACGTGCTGCGATCAAGCCCCTGTCCAATCAGCATGCTATGCTCTGCCATGCACGCCTTAGACTGAGACAATGCAGACCCATGACATGGTTTCCAAGCGATCTCACATGCCACAATCAAAGTCTGCACTGCTGAGAGGGCATAGCCCTGAACCCGCAGGTGCTTCAGAATGCGGCCAAGCAGAAGCGCAGGCCAGAGAATGGTCATGACGCTTTTGCTGACCTGGATGATGAGCCCATCCCCAGGCCCAAGAAGCCTAAGGAGGCAACCGACTTTGATGTGGTGGGCGAGGTGCTGAACAACCTGCGCCCCCCGGGTCCCCCACTCAAGCAGCTCAAGATGAAATTCAATCAGGTGCGCAGTGTATATCTGGTGCATCTGCCTGGCTCCACCTGTCATGACGATAGAGATGGCTGCGCTGCCAGTGCACACATGCTGCTATATCGTGCACATGCCACTCTGGCTGGATGAGCAGCCACACCCTGACAGAAGTGGCACAGCAGGCCCTGAGACAAGACAAAAGGCAGTGCGCCCGTGCCTGGAAATAGGAAGAGGTCTTACACAGGGAATCTCCCAAGCGCCTGATGACAGCACTGCATGGCTCCGGTGTTACACTGCCAGGCCTGGTGCTGGTAGCTTGGAACGTAGGCTTCTGCCTTGCGTGGTCGCTTCTACAACCCAGAAAGCGACCTGGCCAAAGAGGACTCTACGTTCGAGCTACATATGTGCGACATGCGGAACTCTGCCATGCTCCCTTGGCCAGGCCTGTGCTGGGTCTCAAGGGGTGAGCCTGAATGTGGTAAGGCAAGAGTTCACACTTGTCGCATGCCTTGTGCAGGAGTTTGAGCTGCCGTCGCAGTCGATTGTCTGGGCGATCATGAAGGAGGTCACAAAGGACTGGGAGATGAAGAAGGAGGCCATCCTGCTGAACCACCTGACCAAGTCTGTGGTGGTCACCTTCCGCACTGAGCGCCACGCCAAGACAGTCTATGACTTTCTCATGAAGAAAAAGATCATTTTCAAGGCCCCAAAGGTAGGGCGCCATGGCATCGTAGAATTATGGTCATTGGCGCAAAGTGCTCTGTTGTCAGTACTGGATGTCAGTGTCTGATGTGACCTAAGAGCCCATACTTGCTGTTGCAACCTCACCTCTCGCTATCGCAGCGCAGAATAGGACCTGTGTTCTCTCCGCGTGTATATCACATGGCCCAGGCGTTTGTACGGGCTGCTGTATGCCATATAGTCAGAGGTGATTACACTCCAGCCTTTGCAAGCCTTCACTTTCTTGCAGGCTGCTGTGGGGCTGTCATTGCATGCGCCGGGAGACAACAAGAGCAAGCCTGTAAAGCGCCAGCAGCATGCAACGTCCTTCCGCAGCAACAGCCGCCCTGTGCCGGTGTATGCTGCACCGGCGGCGCCTGTGGTCCCCTACCAGGACCCCCGCAGGCCCCCCGCTGCCCCCCAGCACACCAGCCTTTTCAGGAGCCTGGCGGCTGACTCGCGCACCTCACAGCCCACCAATGTCACTCCCATAGGTATAGCCCCCACTGGGAGGAGAATCTTATACTGCTTGATTGGCAGAACTGCTGCAACTGGGTTTACAGCTCAGGATCCATCCTGCATCTCAAACGTGCTACCGATGGAACTTGCGACACGCATGGCATTATGTGTCAATCAGCAGCTTCCAGGGTGCATGTGAGGTCACAATGGGGCCATGTGAGGTGTGGTCATTGGCAGAATGGAATTTACAGGTTGTCAGTACATGCAGGTGATCCACGTCTGCTGTATGGGCGGCCAACGCAGCAGCCACAGCAGCAACAGCAGCAGCAGTACAGTGCATACAACTCTGCCGCACCCGCAGCAGCCTCAGCACAGGGATATGCGCAGCCGGTTGACCCTCGCAGGGCGATTCCCTCGGACCCCCGCCTCAGCTCTGCCCCAGGTATGGCGCGTCTGGAGTTGACCCAGACACATAGTTCATACAATGACAGCTTGGATGCTCAACTCAGCGTCCCGACTTGCTGTAAGCCTGCCCAAGGCGATGCCCTCCAGCACCACCAGTCAGATCGCATCCTGGCGCAAGGCATTCAGATGCAGGTTTCAGCTGTGCCAGAGAGCATCCATGCTGAAGAGTCTCCTTTTGGGGTCAGCTGCACGTGATAATGCCCAGGATGCATAGCTGGGCAGCCTGAGCCTGATGGTCATTTCTGCACAGCTGCGCAAGGGGCACTCAGCCTGCGGAATTTTTGCACCCCACAGTCTGAGGTGACAGTGCAAGGGTCTGGGTGTGCAGGCGCACCAGGCAATATGCACCAGCCTCAGGCGAGCAGCGCGCCAGCTGGCGCACAGCTGGGCGGCCTGGATCTGATGGCGATCCTGCAGAACGCTGGCGTGCGCCCAATACCGCAGCCGCAGGCCCACCCCGTCAAACAGGAGCCCCTGTCTAGCATACAGGTCAGTCTGCTATTGAGACTCGTATTCCGATCAGTTGCCTGCCCTGCCTGCGTGCCAGTGTGGTGTGTGCCAGGCTTTGCCAGAAGCGCTAGCATAGGCTCATGAGCAATGTGGAGCCACTGTCTGATCATGAGGGTTACTGTTACTGCCCGCTGAGGCGAGTGCATGCTATGGCATTTGTCTAGAAGCGCAGGACTTGGGAGACCATGCAAATATGGCTTTTGCTTGTGTACAATCCAGACGCTGTGCTATGCATGCAGGCTCCAATGCTTGCGGGAGAGATGGAAAACATGTATGCAGCCCCCATCAGCAATGGCCAGTGGCCAGGTTCGCAGGGCGGCACCAGCCTATCACACCCGCAGCTGAAGAGTGAGCAGGCGGCGTCCACACAGGATTCAGCACAGCATGATCAGACAGGACCGCAGGATAGCAGCGCTGCAAACATGTCAGATCAGATGCTGCAGATTCTGGAGCAGCTGAAGAGGGGAGGCTAGGGAAAGGGTGAGAGGGCACACTACACCCTCAGGAGTAAACAGCCAAGCAGCGCTCCTCCATAGGAGTCTGCACACGGCGGTGCATGAAAGCAGGAAAAGAGGGAATTTTCCAGACCAGTCCAAATTGATGCTGCAGATACTGAACAAGATAAGCAGGGCCGTCTGATGAGTGCGAGATCTTGTCAGGCTCAGGCTGCGGCTGTTGCTATTGAAAGGGTGTCAGACTGGATCAGGGAATGCTACAGACTGGAGTGTGAGCTCGCAATTGCGGGAGAGCTCTCAAGAACTAAGCTGTAAGGCATTCAGGACTCCTGCACACAGGCGCGCGCGCGACACCAGTGGGTTGTCTACAGAACGGAGATGTTTGCAACCTGTCACACCAAATATGCTTCGCTTGATCGCCTTCAAGGGAGCAATGATTGTATTTGCAAACCCATGTGTGGAGCCTCAACCAGCAAAGGTTGCGCAACGGGTGCACAGGGATGAAAGATTCTCGCCAATGACATGCAGAAGTAAAGCTGTTCTGCTCGCCCAGATGATTGGGTCCGAAAGGATGTACTCTCTGGCAATGACAGTCAGCATGCCTGCGGCATAGTATACGGCTGTAATCAAGTCAGTGGCTGAGGGAAGCTGGTATCGTCTTGCACTTCTCACACAGTCACTCGGTACTAAAAGCACGATCTCTTTCGCACGGCGAACCGGCGTCTGGGAGCCCTATCACAAGTGTGGCATTTAGGGCGACGCGTTACACAAGGAGAGGCAGGGTGCTAGGCGACATCCCTCCCGCCCTGTCCTGCCAAAATGCCGTGTCATCTGCAATACGTCATAGCGCGAGCCTTTGTGTACTGCCCATCTGGAAACTTCTGAGAATGGGCAGCAGATTGCCATGAAGGCTTGACGAAGCCAAATCTGGCATGCCGCTCGGGTTCCGACACCGTGGGTCTCAAGCAGATCTCAGTATCACAGACGCACCAGCTTTCCCCGCACTTCACAACAGCAGTAATACAGCAGGTGCATATCGTTTAGCATCAGCGGGCCTTCATCGGAGCTACATCGTACATCGGCCTCTGGACTGCACGCTTTCTGTCACCCAATCATCCTCGACCTGGGAAGCGCCATGGACTCGCCAAAGGTGTATATCTAGTCTCTGCAACCATGTATACTTGTCTCATGTCTTCCTAAATGAACGCCCGTCAGGTTTCAGGACAGATGCATCTTAGGCATCTTGGGCTATACATTAGCATGACAGCCGTCAGCCCGGAAGGCCCGTCACGACGGGCTTCCCGAGAACGGGTTAGCACATTTATAAGATGCAAGTCCCGCTTACAAGGGAAGCACTGCACTCAGCGCGGCACAGGCTCTTTTTGTCAGCCCAACTGGGCCAAGTTGTCGGAAGTTGTCCCGAGTGGTCATGACAATCAAGCTCTTCAGCATCTTGACTTCATGTGTTGCAGGCTCTCATCTTGCTCCTGTCGACCGTGCTGCTCGCAGCGGCCCCATCAGCAGCGCACAGGTCCCTGGCGCAGCTGTCGTCTCTGGGTCTGCCCGACATCACCATCAAGACGCCTCAGGTCCCCGCGTCCCTGCCCGTTGACAAGGAGACCAAGTCCCTCCTCCAGGGAGCCATCAACGACGTCTTCAGCGCCTTCGCATACTCAAGCGACGATCAGCAGAAGATCACGCAGACACCCAAGCCTCAGCCAGGTGTGCCTTCACCTGCCACAGCCTGCATCACCCCGGCATTTCATCTTCTGAGACCCTCCTGCTACACCTACAAGTCGTCCAACACACGCCTGTGCACCATGGGACTCTGATGCAACTGTGGCCATGCTGCAGTGTACTGTGGAGCCAACAACCATGCAGTGCATGTCCAAGCCACCGGGACCACCTGCAACGTCACGGTGTTTGACGTCAACAACCCCCTGAGCGTGGCGCTGAACCCTACCAAGCCCTGCGACCACTCCGTCTACAACAAGACCTGCACCGCCTTCCAGGGCGCCCTTCTCATTGACATCTCCCCCGCCCTGGGCACTGACGGGCAGCTCCTTAAGCAGCAGAACCCTGACGTCCAGGTACTCCTCACCTTGCTTCTATAACATATCTCTCAAAGCCTCACACCATAGAGAGCGCTCTTTTAGCGCGGCAAAGTCCTCGAAGCGTAGTTTCTCCCGGTGACTTCGCAGTCAGTGTATCATGCCTTGGCAGCTGCAGTGCTATGTCCAAGCATGTCCAGGCTTGAGAAGTGCTGTTGCCGATGGGCTCGTCCAGCAGTACCCTGACTCCAACTTTCCACTCACACCGCAGATGACATTGCAGGGCTACCTGACAAAGCTGGACATGGGCAACCTGGTGTCCACTGGCATGCTCTCAGTCAACGTGCTGTTCAGCAATGACATCCAGGTGCGGCACATTCCCGCCCACACTGCATTGCACATGGGCATATCCTAGCTGCCTCTCCACTGATTCTGCAGTGTCTCGGGTCTCCTCATTGGTCTGAAATGCTCGAGAAGTGCTTCTGGACCTGAGCAGTCAACGTAGCCCTACCTAGCACCATATCCCTACAGCAGGGTCACTCAGAGCATGGTAGCAGAATCAGCTCACGAGTGTGTTGCACAGGTGACCAACATGACCTTCCTGCCCGCGCTGGAGGCCACAACAGGCATCCCTACCGGCATCTCAACTGACTTCACCAAGCCCTTCATCAGCCAGCTCAAGATCAACGGTGAGCCTCACATATAGCCTTTTAAGCTTTCTGGGAGAGTGTACAATCACATGACCTAATTTCACCTCCACTGACTGCACAAGCACTTCGTCAGCCAGCCATGATCAACGCTCAGCCATGCGCTCATACCCACAGCGAGCTCTGAGCTCAGCAATCAGAGATATGCCACACCTCTGAGTGCAACCCAGCACATGACCAGGCCCTGCCCTTGGCATAACGAGCTGTCTCAGAAGCTGTCCATGTCTCTGCTCAAATCAGGAAGAGAGGCATCTGAGTTGAGCCAAGTTGGGCTTGGGCGTAGGTGGCGGACCTCTGCCAGGATTTGGCGCCAGCAACAAGAACCTCATCCCATCCTTCACATCCCTGAGCTTCAAGCCCAAGAAGGTACACCCTTGCTCAGAACCCAAGCTGCCACTTCCCAACCTTCTGATCTCACCGGCGTCCCCTGTGTTTGCTCAAGGATGAAGAACAGGTCCTGGGCGCGGCAGCTTATTCCAATTGTGCTGCCAGACTTTGGGAACCTCTGGCCACGTTATGTGTTTGCTGCCCCTGATGGACGCTGAGCCACATAGGAGCGCATCTGAGACTGTTGGCAATGTGCAGGTGATGGGCAACCTGCAGATCACAGCCACCGCGCTGCCTGACGAGGCCGGCTTCGACCAGCTGCAGGGCGTCTCGGGGAACACCCTGATCGCCAACAACAACGCCATGCTCGCGTTCAACTTCTACTCCCTCAAGTACATCGGCTCGGGCATCACCCTGTTCCAGAACCCCGCGCTGACCTCCTTTGAGGCGCCCCGCCTCCTCGCCATCGCCTCCGACTCCGGCAGTGACATCAGCACCGGCCTGCAGGTATGTGCCATCTACAGTCTTCGCCTCTCGCCTTGACTGAGCACCTTCCCCATGACTGACGCCCAGACAGTTGGGGAGCATCAACTAAAAGTATGCATGGCCTACACTCATGAATACAGCGAGCCATGACGAGCAGTCCTGAGTGTCATTATTTCAGCAAGATCGATACCAGAGAGATCCACCGCCAAGCAGATGCCGGTGCAATGGTAGCGCCTGCGCATGCTGGCTCTGAAGAGTGCTGTGCTGCCGGCACATATCAGCCAGAATTCTTAGCACACCCAGCTAAATCTGCCCATGCTACACGTCCTGTGCTCCAAGCTGCATTGGCGCTCGCACCAGCGAGTGTCGATGCACCTGCACATGTAATGGCGCCGCTGTCCATGCGGATGCTGACTGTGCTGTGCTGCCGGTGCAGATCAGCCAGAACCCCAAGCTGACCAAGCTCAACCTGCCCATGCTGGAGGCCATCGGGGGGCCTCTCATCATCCAGAACAATAGCGCCCTTGCCAGCCTGGAGTCTCTGGAGCACCTGGCCGCCGTCAATGCCACCGGCAAGATCCCCAGCGTCACCATCCCCGGCCTCTCGGTGCGCCTTCTGTATACTCTTGAGCAGGGTTCATCTCATGTTGTAGACTGCAGGGAAACCACTTGTGAGAGGTAATGCAAGATAATCAGGATACCCATCAGATAGAACGCCAGGGTCTCCACTGTCAGCCTGCAAGGGTGTACCGCTGTCTCGTCAACAAAGTCAGCGCAGCACATTTAGCGTCAACAAAGTCAGTGCAGGACACCTTCCTATTGTGCACCCAGGTGACTTTGCGCATGCAAGGTCTGATCTAATCTGCACCAGATACACTCCGCAGGAGCAGCACCCTCACCGTGGGGAGCTCTGCCATTGCCGCCGTGCTTATTTCCGCAACAAAACATGGCAACAACACATGGCAGGCGATGTTAACGGCTGGCATGCATGCAGGGACCTCCCGGAAGCAGCACCCCCGCCACGGGAGGCTTCACCATCCACCCCCCATCCGTGCTCATCTTTGGCAACCCCAGCCTGCACGACGTGGCGGCCCTGTCCAGGCTGGGCCAGTGCGGCAGCAACCCCTCCAGCGAGGCCGGCAACATCTTCATTGAGGTATACATCGCAACATAAGATTCATACATGCACAAACCATCCAGTATCAGTGACGGCGGTAGCTCCATGTAGAGCACACACTATGCCAGGCTCGAGGTATACATCACTGTATGACAAGCACAGTGGACCTCCTTGCAAATGCCAGCGACGGCGCCGGCACCATGTAGGAAAAGCAGCAAGTCAGACTTTAGAAGGTCTGATGGTCAGAAACAGCAGTTTCAAAAGCAGTAGCTCTTCCGCCATTCCCATTTGATAGGACTGTGTTGTGAGGGGTTGGGGCCGAATCTGCTCCTTGCATGTCGATCGGTGGTGACAATCCTACTTAGCAAGCCGACAGCTTATCGATGAATGAAGCATGCGCTTGACTCGCTGCTGCTGCTGGTGCAGGTGTACCCCAAGGGCGCGCAGCTGAAGTGCACCTTCACCTCTTGGGCGCCCGTGTGCCAGTACATCCTCAACCAGATGGTGGTCGACCCCACCTCAGAGTGGCGCAAGAATGGCATCTGCATTCCCACCAACTAATTTGCAGTTCTCGGGGACGTCCCCGCTGCTGAGTCATCTTTTCTCTAGCACCAGATGGTCATTGACCCGATCTCAGTGTGCACAAGAGCAGCATCAATGCTCCCACCGCCAGGCTTGAATCTTCGGAAGATGACTGCAATGGCTGTTCCAGCCAAGCAGCTGCGTCACGAGCGCTCTCAGAGCAGCTTGTGTGCGGAGCTTGTGTGTGGAGCTAGCAGGACAGGGAGGTGAGGGCGGACATGCCATTGGCGGCTTGCGGGGAAAGTGACGCGCCTGCAGTAGCGCTATAGACAGAGTGCTGAGCAAGGAGCTGAACGCAGTGCTAGTAGGGTTTGCTTTGTTGGGTTGTGCAAGTAGGAGTAAACGCTTCAGCTAGCATGGCATGCTACAGCTGCAGATTGTACATTAGGAAGTTTGCTTCAAGCAGGCCATTTGATGAAGCTGTATTTGAGCCTCATTTTGTGCATGGCTTGGGGATAGAGTGACATAAAAACCAGCAGAAACTGTGCTCCACTCCGAGATAGGAAAGAGCGCAATGGATTACAGACAGCGTGGGATCTGAGTGCAGTGTTTTACGAGTAGATCTGAGAAGCAGCCGTAGTGTGTTGACAGGGTTTGCAGCACAGACGCACCCCATGTAAGCGTGATGACACCCGTAAAATCTCCAAAGCTTCAGCCCTCTTGACATTCCACCTTACCAGCTTCCATGACGGGCTGGCATACCTCCAGTCTGCGCATCATTGCATGCAGATGTATCATACATAGAGGCACTGTGCGTGCAACAGCTTGACCTCTAAGCTCACATGGTATACATTGCCATAGTCACCAATTGTAGCACCATTCCATTGGGCCAGCCGAGGGCTCAGACAAGCATGGTGCGCTATATTAGCGCCGCTGATGATCGCCTCATGCCACCCATGCAGAGCTATGCCCGGGCACTGAGAGGCGCTCCTCCTCTTCAAGCTGCTCATCCAGACCGCCCAGATCCAGCCCACCTCCGCCATTGTCCACTGCTTCAACGCCAAACTCTCTGCTCAGCACTATACCAGAGAGCACACAAGGCCTCAGGGTGCTTGCAACACATGAAGCTGCTTGTGACTGTGCATGCATTCGATGACAGACTCGCTGACTCTCAGGGAAGCATCACAAGTATTTTGTGAGGCTCCCACATACGCCATGACAGCAAGGTGCAGATGCCACACACAAAGGCTCATGAGTGCATAGGCAAGGACATGCCACATCTGAGAAATTTGTACAAGCTACCATGACAGTTTACTTGGGTGCAGGTATGCTGCATGGGACTGAGAAGTAAGTGCTGCAGCTTTCAAGGCATGCGCATCGGGGCGGCTGGAGGATGGACTGAGCCTTCTGAACAGAAGCAGTGCAGATTTACACTATGGAAGACTTCAGTGCTTGACACTGCAAGCTTGTTCCTCCGGATGAGGCTGATACAACTGTTGCAAATTGCTATGCCTTCATTGTTACTGGGATGCCTCTAAAAAGCTCTGAACCTGTCTGAATTTTGGCTAGAACGAGCACTGAGTCCATGCAAAGGCTTCTTCTGACACTGAAGGATTGCTGAAGAGGAATACATCTCAGGACAGAGAGCAGGCTTCCAATGCGTCACAGAGCTTCCAGGCTTGCAGGGCATTGATCCACCATTCTGGGTCTTCAGCTCTCGATGTCCTCTGCTGCACCAGAGTAGGCTTGAGTGTCGCAAGCTGTCTTGACGGCTATTTCTAGGATACCAGCGAGAGAACTAGATAGGAATATCCATGCGGAAAAATTGAGCCCAAACCATCTAATCTGGCTACGCATGTTCAATGCCACCTGGAGCCGACTATTGCCCCCTTCGGGTCTGTACTGTACAGTGAGAACAGAATTGGATCCCAAGAGGCGTCTAGGTTGAAGACTTTAGCATGCTCAACTAATGCTTGGGTGAAATCTTGAACTCTGAAGTCAGGCTGATGACTGGCACATCCAGGACTGGGCAGGCTGCCAATCCCAGAAGCGCCCAGTCACCAGCCTGCTCAGAGGGCAGGCAAGAATGCGGGGCGCCTGTACCGCCTCTAACTCATCTACTCAGGTGACTCATGTCCTTGTCAGCCCTATGGCTGCTGGGACACCCTACATGCGTGCATTGCGTGCTAGCGTGGCGCCCTGTATGCAGCCGTCCCTGGGTGTGCATGCTAGGCCAGCATGGCTAGAGACCTGTATGCAGCCCTCCCTGGTGTGCATGCTAGGCTAGCATGGCTAGAGAAGCAGCTCAGGAGAAGTTAAGCCTCACTGTGGGTCAGCGCCACGCGGTCGAGCGCCTCTGCATCCTTGTCGCGCCAGAACAGGAGCATCAGCGCGAATATGAGGTTCAGCGCGGCGCTCATGTATCCAAACGCCACCCTGCGAATTGTTGGGCCAAGCTGAGAAACTAAAGTATTCCTATACTCATCAGCTTCAGCAAGGTCGCAGTTGGATAGAAACACTAGGAATCAACTCTTGACAACCATCAGCAGATCAGCTTCAGCTGCGGCAAGGCACTGGCATACATCTATTTCCTGCACGTCTGCTCTGTATCCTGAAGCAGGGCATTGACATGCGAGAGTCGTCAGGATCAGTGCTCCCAAGGGCAAGCGCAAATGTACAAAGAGGGAGACGTACGTTGCAGTGAGCAGAACACGGTTGAAGTGGACCCCATAGTCATTGACCCAGTGCTGCATCGATGGGACGAAGCTCAGGAACTGCAGGGCACAGAGAGCACATCAGCAAGAGCCCCTATTGATGCATGCAGGTCTTGCATTGATTGTGTAGGTCAGCGCTCCACAATGCACTTAAACATTAGTGACACTGCAGTGTCCTCCAGGACCTTGCAAAGTTTAGGGATAGCAGATGCCATCCTCAATAATGCCAAACAGGGCACACAAACAGCAGTGGCAAAGTGACCGCATACAGGGATTATAAAGATGCAATGCCTGAAGAAAGAGCTCTGCAGAGAGTCAAGCAGGCAGTCATCAGTAAGAGAGCAAGTGCCAGGTAGAGGCTCACATGGGTGCCAATGTTGATGAAGTGCAGGGCAGCGAACAAGCCCGTGGCCACCATGAGGCCGCGGCCAAAAGAGGAGCGGGGGTGGCACAGGGAACGCCGCGTGAGCAGCATGTAGCGCAGCGCCAGCAGCACGGTCAGCGCGACGATGATGACTACGAAGAAGGCGCTGACTGCTGCGCCATCAAACAGCCACCACCTGGCAGCCACGTCAGCTCTCAGCACAACACTGCTCAGACATGCAAGCTCTCGAGGGCATCTCGAGGACCTCATCTGTAAACGGAAAGAGGCATTGCCAGAGACGTAAGCGGCTCATCGCCGGAGATTGCCAGGGATCCTGATGTCTGTTGCTACATGCTTGCTTCCAGAGGAAAGCCCTTTGTGTGTGCATGAGCAGCACAGCCCAACTGACACTGGCACGTGTCTGCAGGCTTTGCAATAAGCTATCACAAAGCGGATGAGCATAGCAAAGAGCCTGACAGGCGTCTGCAAATAGTGGAAAAGCAAGGGCAATGTGAGACAGCATCGAAAGCCTGAGAAGAAATGATCACCATGCGTTGCTGTCAGTTCCTGCTGGGAGCACAGTTGTTGCTGTGTGCATGATCTGCCGGAAGCCCTGCATCATATGTCAAAGCTTACAGCACATCACCGAGCGCTAGGGTCCTGATGCTTACATTGCTGGCCAATGCTGTGTAAAGAGGAGCCATGAGCAGGGTGCTACGGACTCACGCTGAATGTGGCCCATGACAGGATGGCAAATATGACTCCGAAGAGGGTGTTGAAGGCGAATATGGCCCAGACCCAGGGCTTCCATGTGTCTGGATGGGCTGCCATGACCTTGTCCTGTAACAGAATACCCATACTGCTTATCAGCGTCTGCAAAGCCTTGGCGCCTGTTAATTTTCCTATGAATTTTCACATGCAACACGACCATATAAAGAGCGTTGCCCCCACTCTCGATGAACCTTTATCAGCCCTTATGATTTGTGATAGTGGGGGCATCGTCTGGCCAGGTCACCGCCGTAGCCGATCACAGAGCCAGGAAGCTACCTCGGAAGGGTGGTGGTCTGTGGCAACAAAGCGCCTTGTCAACCCGTCCGCTTGTAACGACGCCACAGTAGTGATAATGCAGCAGGTATCTAACCTGCACTCGTCTGTATCTGCTTGCCGCCCGTCAACAGGCTGTAGCAGATCCTGAGTTGTATATATACAGAGCGCGAGCTATAAGCTTACCCGAGGAAGAAGCATAGGCCCTGGCCATCGAGTGTACCGGGTCACGTGACCTTTCGAAGAATCCTGACGCAGCACTTGGGGGTCCCCTTGCACCGATAAGAGATAGCAGTGCGCATCTGAGGCGTAAAAAAAGCATTTAAGAGTAGCAGTTTCCCTTCATAGACAGCGAGCGCAGCACAAGCCACCATGTTCAAGAAGAAGGCAGAAGTCCTGACCAGCAGGCCTCTCTCTGGCAAGGTGTTCAGCATTACCGTCACCACTTGTCTCTGGGTCTTAAAAACTCAATAAGGAAACTATGGTTGCGAGCAGTGCGGAAATTCTGAGAGCTGCTAGCTCGATGCATGCAGGATGTGAAGGCATTGAAACGCAGAGTCGAGGTTAGCTTTCCAGATCTGTCGCCGGAGGACATAGACCTTCTATTTCCGTCAAAGGTGATCTACTCCCATCAAGACCTGGGAATTCAGTGCGCAGAGTACAGTACAGAGGACCATGTCGCGCATGCAGTCCAATGCAAAGTGGCTGACAAGCCCGCTCGATGGGTATTTCGGGTATATGACACGGCTTAACTGTGCTGTTGTTGTGGTGCAGTCGGAGGTGCAGCTTATCAAAATAAAGAACAGGGCGACGGCCTACACATGCAATGGGCCATCTCCGCTATTCTTCGACCCTGAAGGCCGTGGAGATCTCTTGGTGCCAACATGCTATGCCATGTGGCGCTGCCCTCACATCTTGGACAAGCTGTACACCTACAGCGAAGTCTCGCCCAAGGTATGCCAATCGACTGCATGCTCCCAATGACACCCTCCCCTAATGTCTGCCTTCCTTAGTTCCCAGCGCAAGGTAATGTCAATGTAGCTGCATGCGAAAGTCAGGGCACTACAAGGTAAGGATGTTCTTGTCCAGGCAGAAGATAGCCTTGGTGAGAGACCCCATGCTGTCTGCAGGTACTTGGGGGAGCGGACCTGTTCCTGCAGGGCCTCATCACACCTGAGGGGGGTCTGGGACACTTTAGCGCTGAGGATCTGCGCGCTGTCAGCATCCAGCAGAACGCCTTCCCCTTTGCTGTTGGGACAATGGAAGTCAGCAGCCACGATGTGGCAAAGACTGGGTAAGCCAACGCAGTCCCCATCCTGTACTGACTATCCCCTTTGCACTATCACAGCATGTGCTATCCTCCCAGCCATGCCTCGCTCGAGCTGTCAAAGGCCACTGACAATTCGTGAAGGTCCACTGTTGTTGGCGTTGATCAGAGGTCTGGCTCTCATGTGAAGCTTGCTGCATGCCTGGCTGACAGCGCTTGCATGGTGTGTGGCAGGCTCAAGGGCAAGGGGTTGAAGCTGCTGCACCACTATCCAGATCAGCTCTGGGCCATGGGAGATAAATCTGTGCCCAATGCAGGCTTCACCCCTGTGCGCATCTTCCCTCAGGTCAGCCTCAGCCTTTGTCTCCCTGCTGTATCTTCATGCTGACAGAGCAGGTCGACTGTCCTGCCTACGCAGCTGACTCGTGCAATGACTCACCAGCTGCATGTGAGGCCCCTTTCCAGCACGTGTGCGTGTTGCCCAACACCGGCTCTGCTGATCATGGCAAGCTTGGTAGTGCAGAGGCAGCAAGCTTGTCAGAAGTTGCGAAGTGGTGGGAAGCCTTAAGAGTGCTTTCACTCAACCAGGGCTGACATGGAGCTATCCTCTTGGAAGTTGTTCACCTTCACACCTGACACTGAAGCCACCACTTGCTATGCAGGCTGATGCAAGCAACGGCAGCGCTGCGCCTGCAGAGGCAGATGTGGCCGGCCTGAGTCTGTCTGACGACAGCAAGGCTCAGGCTACCAATGGCCATGCACAGGCTGATGGGGCAGCAGCTGCCAGCCCTGCAGCAGCTACTGCTCCCAGGACAGCAGACCATGAAGCAGAGGAGCCCAGCTCTGAACATGCGTCCAGTGCAGCTGCAGCGGTACCGCTAACTCAAGACGAACTCATTGAGGTGTGCACGTCTCTTACGTGCCCCATGCAGCAGCCAGAATCTATCCCAGTCCCCACAAATTCCTTGGTGTAAGAGGGCAGGCCAATCCTTCGTAGTCTGCGTGCTGCGGGGGTGTATCAGTAGGTGGCAAGGAATAAGTGCTGGTAGGCTGGAGTGCAGGTCTGTCTGCTGGAAGGACTGCATGCGGTCACTGATGGCGAGCTCCCAATGCTGACCAGCGACTTCTATGCCAAGTACATGCTCCCTGCTAAGCCAGAAGGTGGGTGCATGCCCCTTGGCTATGGTGGATTGAGGCATACCATGCTGCACAGCTTCCTGTGCTTGCCTGGTCCGCCATGAGTTTTGCCAGGGAGCAGGACAGGAGCTGATGCCAAAGCACTCGCGCACATGGGAAGCAGATCTGATCACTTGAACAGCCTTCTGATTACGCTAGCGCTGGTCACAGCAGGTTGCAAGAGCTGCCTGTGCAACCTGGCATCCCTTGAAACTTGCTTTGGCCATCTTAGCCGCATTGAGAAGGCTAAGAGAAGGCAGCAGATGCTCTTCAACTTGACGCATTACGCATGTCCAGAATTGAAAGTATATGCAGGAGCCAGCATGGACATCAAGAAGACATCATACAAGAAGCTCTCCAAGCTTCTCAGCACCTTTGAGAAGAAGGTGACTTTTTGGCTGAAGCCTGACACACGCACATATGTACATTGCTCAATCATGACCTAGCATCGCACTATTGACAGTGCAAGGTCAACCTGCATGGCTCGTATGATCTTCTGCGCTGAAGGGCAATGCTCAATTTCCCTGCCTTGCCACGCAGGGTCTGTTGACTGTCAAGGTCATACATAAGCAGGACAAGTTGGCATCTGTAAATCGCAAGCATGAGCTTTACCTAGGACATACAAGCACCTCGGCACCTGCAGGCGCCTCAACCGGGCCCTCGCCTTCTGCTGCAGCTGCTCGCGCAGACGCAGCTCCCTCCAGCAGCGGCAGAATCACCGTCTCTTACTCTTACAGGTGACCTCCTGTGTGCCCCTCCTATAACACTCAGCTTGCAAGAGTGCCATCACTAACTGACTGTGTGAGCTGGTAGATGGCAGCAGGTGGACACTTCACGCCATTGTGCGGTATGTGGCCTTTTTGGCAGAGGTATCCCGGTGGCACTGACAATGCCAAGTGCAGCAGCTTGAAAAGATGATAGAGCACTCAGGGATGTGCAATGTGCACATGCCGCAATGCCTTCATCTGTACAGGTTAGTGTTGCAGCGCGCTGTCAGGTGCAACTGCAAAACTCCCAGGAGGCAACATGAAATACAAAACGCTGAGGAGCTCTGCTGTGCAGGGTGCCTTCGTCCTTGAGGCCCATCTTTGGGCCCTCAGCAGAGCAGGACAGGGACGCTCTGTACAGCGAGGCTCAGGTGCAGCAGGCACTGCTCGACTACCGGGAACAGCAGAACCTGCCAGCTCCTGGCGGTCGCATCAAGCTGGACAGGTGGCTAATCCTGGCATCCCCTTTGCATGTAAACTTTTTCCGCGTGAAAACTCCTGTCCCAGCAACAGGCTTGTTGGGTGTTGCCAGCAAGCCTTAAGCCCCAATGGCAGCTTGGAAATCCAAGTTGGCCATGTGGAAGTACATGAGAGGCAGTGTCCCTGTTCTGCTCGGAGAGGAGCCTTCTGAATACTGCGCGAGTGCTTCCCAAGAACTGCCAGACCAGAAATGATTGTTTCATCGTCAGAAAAGCACCGCCAAACATTGGCTGCTGCTGCAGACTGTTGATAGGAGGCCTGTTCAACAAGAAGGAGGAGCAGAAGGAAGGTGATGTGCACCCCTTGGATGACACCCTCAAGAGGCTCCTTTCCAAGCTGCAAGTCTACCACACCATCTCCAGACCCACACCCACAGTGCGTCTTCTCTCCACAGCCTGCTGCATAACTCGAGCAGGTGCAACAGCATCCAACTAGAGCTGGGCGGCAGTTGAGAGCAACCCGCAAGCCAGATCTCACCACCTATCAGTCTCGTGCGTGGCCCGGACCATTGTTTTGTAGCTACCCACCCATCGGGCTTGCCTAGGAGGGCAGCATCAGGCAGATGCCAGTTAAGCAGGGGGCAGTCAGGCGCCTCATCTAGTCGGTGTCTTTGCGCTAAACATGTGATCTCTGAGAGGCACAGAGGCCGTAGCAAGGGGCGACGTAGAGAAAGTGTTTGCTGACATAGAGGCTTGCAGAGATTAATGCTGAGGGATGGCAGACTGAAGATCCAGGTGTACGCTGTGCAGGGGGTGAGCGAAACGCTAGCAAGGGGCAATGTGAAGAACATAGTGATCAGCATGGAGGACCGCATGGGAGGCAGGAAGCATCTGACACACCTGAGCCATGTGGAAGGGTTTGGGCTGGACCCGGATGAGCTGGCAGCAGTGCTGCAAAAGAAGTGGTCGACCAGCTGCAGTGTCAATAAACTGCCCGGAAAGACCGAGACTGGCAAGATGCTGGATCTCCAGGGTAACCTGCTCAAGGTGCTGCTTCGAGTGCCCTTCCCTGGAGCCCCTTACGTCACACTTCTACAGCTCTGCATGTGCTGGCTCTTCATGTGATGTGGCATGGCAGCCAGATTTGGCACTGCTTTGAAGTGATCACAGCATATGCTGACAAGGATCCGCTTGTGTGCAGGAGCTGCCCAAGTTCCTGACAGAGGAGTATGGAGTAGACTTGCAGTACATTGATGTGAAGACAAAGTGAGGAGAGTTCGTGTGAACCCCTGGCCAGGCTTCTGTGCCAGCTCTGAGAACAGGCTCATGTGCAATTACATATCCCCACAAGGGATTGACGTCCCGGTACAGTGTTATAACTATCCGCATGGAGGCTGCCACACCATGGGGAAGTCATACTCTCATGCACGGCAATTGGCTCTCAATTGGCTCACATATTGCCGGCAATGTGTAAATCATGACTCATCCCAAGTACCCTAGCTAGCTATAGCTCAGACATCACCGCTTCTGAGACCAACCTCCTAGTCCCGCACCCCTGCTGGTCACCTTGGATGTGGTCTCTGTGGCCTGATCTACCATGCAGTGAGACGAAGTCAGGATTCCTAGCTAGGTGCTCCCACCATGCAAGATTTGCTGTTTTTCGGACATCCTTGCATGCGTTACTGGGCAATACTCTGCTAGGCGGCCAATGAAATGTGGAAGATATGGGCAGTCTGAGGAAGTTTGCAGTCCTCTCTAGAGATCTCTACTGAGCAGCGCCTCCTGCCTCAGAGTAGGCTTCTCTCAGCTTGCTGGGTATGAGGTCTGCTATCTGGAGCATTGTGAAGGCAGGGTTTGGCGCCTGCAAGGCCTCCTGCAGAACACACAGGCAGCCTCAGAAAGAGGTCAGCACCTGCATTGCCACTCTTCTTCCTGTGTGCAGCCTCTACTCTAATAGGGCTGGGTGTGGGCGTACACTTGCACGTGGGCACTTTCAGAAGCCTGCAAGCTGCTGACACAGATGAGCGCCTCAGAATGGTTCTGGTACAGGCTCCTGATACCAGGCACTGCAGTGTCTTCAAACTGCTAGGTGTCTGCTGCTGCTGCCCTGACATCTCAAGACTGTGCTGAGCTACACACAGCCGTTTGGACATGGGACTGCAGTCAGGAGAGGCAAGATGTCAGCTGACCTGGAAGCGCGAAGTCGGGATGATTGGCTCTTTCAGGGTGCCGGTGAACTCCTGCCAGGCGTCCACAATATTCTCAGGAGGGCCCCGCGCCACAGAGACCCAGTGCCCGTCTGTCAACTCCTGGAGGTGGAACCTCCACCTGCAGCACCATTTATCCCTATCAGGTGATGTGTGAAGGTAGGAACAAGCACAGCAGGACAGCTTGAGGTTGCTCATCAGGTCCTACCAGAAAACGGGCTAGCAATTGACTGACAAACATGGCGAGCTGTAGACGTCCTGCCATGTGTGCCAAGGCTCCCATTCTGATGTGTCACACAAGTCCATATCTCCACAAAAGTTTCCGGTACAGAAGCTTAGAACAGAATGCTTCCAAGTGCTTCCCCGGAGGCCTTACCTGGGCTGCTTGACACCATCTATCCACACAGTAGCTGTGTTGCTGCTGACGCCCTCCTCGAAGTGGAACTCCGCCTTGATCAAATCATATCCCAGACCATCTCCCCGCGCCTTCACAAACGCCTGCAAGCAATGCTGACTATGTCAAGCAGATTGCAGCAGAAGCCTATTCTGCCTGGTCCTCCCAGTCAGCTCGGACTCGAGCATGCGTCCTTCTGCACACCCATCAAGTCACATGTCTGGAGGAGCTAAGCGTGATGATTGCCAATAAATTCGCTGGAGACTGGCGTTGACAGGCACTGCTACATATGATGATGCAGAAAGGAAAGCACCATACCTCTTTCAGGCTCCACAGCCGTCTGAACATGCCCTCCTTTCCATCTGTGGACGGGCCCGCAGCGTCTACAGACGCCCACTGCACCACGTATACACTGTCAGACAACAGGTCCCCCTGGTGACATGCGGTGGTCACCGTTGCAGCCGTCACTGCAAATAACACGGGCAGTGCAGGAATAATGCCCGTGCTGGGGGGCCTCAGGTAGAGTGAGAGCGCAGCAAAGCAGAACAGCGAGATGCAGATCCTGACACAGGAGATGGGGCGGGGGGTGAGAAGCTCTGACTGACCTCGTACTCGGTGAACTGGCGCGAGAAGATGCTGCGCAGCTCCGCCATGCTCATCTTCTGCTGCGAGTTGCGCACGCGCAGCTGCTGCGGAGCTGCCACATCCACGCCGCAGATGCACACAGGCTCTGATGCCAGCACCACAAAGTCGCCCTGCTTGCGTACATCTCAGCTCAAAGATAGCTGTAGTGGCGCGGACTGCCGCTGCGCTCATTGCCTGGGAAGATGCGACGCTCGGCTAGCCATTGGAGTTATTGTTCAGCAATATGAGCGCCCCACAGCTGTGCCTGCCCATCATGAGCTGATCCGGCATAGCACAGACAGGTCCAAATCGGGACAGTGGCATCTTACAAGCATCATCATGGCTGCAGAGATAAGGAGAATGTGCCACTTATCACACATAGAGCATATTTGGAGTGCGGTGCAGACCTCGTGAGAGACATTGAAGTTGAAGTTGGGGGCGCCGCTGCGGTCCATTGTCTTGTTCATGACAAAGGGCTTGCGGCCCTTGGTGCGCTTGATCTGGACGGTCTCCCAGGCCAGGCTCATGGCTGCGCTGACGCACTGGCGCTGCAGCAGCCGGCTCACCAGCGCGCGCTTCTGGTCGTCCTTGAACCTGAACGCCTCCACCTGCGCGCAGCAGGTAGCAGGTCAAGTGACTTTGCGTCATCTTCTTGCCTGTAAAATCAAGACTCAGGGCAACCCTTGTCCAGAGGTCCACAGCTGCGCTGACGTACTGGCGCTGCAGCAGCGCGCCTCTGGTCGTCCTTGAACCTGAACGCCTCCACCTGCGCGCAGCTGTCAGGGTCAGATAAATTTGCTTCATTTTTCAGCCAGTATAGGCAAGAGTAAAGGAGACTGCCGTAGAGAGGCACACTGCTGCGCGGACGCACTGGCGCTGCAGCAGCCAATTTATCAGCGCGCTTCTGATCGTCCTTGAACCTGAACGCCTCCACCTGCGCGCAGCTGTTAGGGTCAGATAAGTTTGCTTTGTTTTTCAGCCAGCATAGGCAAGAGTGAAGGAGACTGCCGTAGAGAGGCACACTGCTGCGCGGACGCACTGGCGCTGCAGCTACCAGCTTATCAGCACACGCTTCTGATTGTCTTCTGAAGGAATGCCTCCACCTGTGCACAACAGACAGGGTCAGACGACGTTGCTTCTTTGTTCTAGCCTGTATAGCAAGGATCAGGGCAAGCTTCGTCCAGGCTCACAGCTGCACGGACGCACTGGCGCTGCAACAGACAATTTCTGATCGTCTTGGGACCCGAAGGCCTCCACCTGCGCGCAGCAGTCAGGGTCAGCTGGACGCACAGCGCTAAAAACATTCTAACAAGATTGCAGCAGCCCTTGAAAAGATCCGAGCCAGCGCTGCCGTGCTGGCGCTGCAGCAGCTGTCTGAGCGGAGCGCTCTTCTGGTTCTCCCAGAAGTTATGCCTTCACCTGTGCGCAGCAGATAAAGCCAGGTGACACAGCCTATGCATCATGAATGATAAGTACAATCCTTCGGAGCAGCCTCATGGCTGTACTGACACACAGACACTGCAGCCGAGGGCTCACAAGAGCAGCATGCATCCCTGTCAAACCTTTCAACCTTCCACCAGTGTCTTTCCAGTGCACCCTGACTACTCACACCTCGAGAGTTGAGTGCAGGTACAGAAGCATCGGGGCAGAAGCCAGGAGAACGTTGCGTGATAGTATTTGTATACGACTGTACTGTGAGCTGCTCCTGATATGGGAAGCGTGGCAAGCCAGGCAACTTCAAGGCCGAAGTCAAAACGCCTCACCTCCTTCTGGTCCTCCTCCGGCAGCAGATCCAGGAGGAACAGCCACTCGTCGTCCCATGGATTCCACTGCTTTATGTTGACCGCCCACCGAAGGCGGTACCTCGCATCACTCCTCTCAGTTGTGCTAGCTTCTGACTGGCCTAGGCGACTTGCTGCTGGCCGCTCCCACGCAGGCTTTACCTCTCGCGTGACGGGTGTGGTTGGAGTAAGCGTCTCTGAGTCCACAGAGGCATCAGGCGCTCTGCCAAACAACCCCTGTGCTTCCAAGCTTTTGAGCTGCTCATTCGGCTCCTCGTCAGGGGTGGCTGTTCCGCTGGCTGCGCCGATGTCTAGATCAGCCATATCGCCTTTCCGCTTCCCAGTGAAGCAGCGGAGCATATGAGGAGCACGCCCCTCCTTCGTCTTATGGATATTACGGCCCCAGGGGTGCCGGTCTGACACCCAAAGAGTCGGTGCTACTTCACTGCAAATGTTACCTAGCACCCGCCTAGCCAAGTATATCACGCACGATAGGGTGCGTAGGCTGCAGCACAGTCCGATTTTGCAATTTACATAAATCTATGGCTGTCAGTAACTATTACATCAATTCCCCTGACTTCAAAAAGTGAGGAATGCACCATCACTATGCAACAGCTGTCCCAAACCTTCATAGACTTGTGTTGCTAAACAAGCGATGCGATCGTAAAGGCTTGGAGAACCATCATACCCAAGACAGTACGACCTGGCCCTTTCCCAGAAAATCCAGACTTGGAAACAACTTGTCAGTGCCACAAAACTGTGCAAAATACTGCACACTTGCAGATCGATTGCCACGCACCGTATTTGACAGGCAGTCAATGACCTAGAGCTATTTGCGAGAAGCTAGAAGTTGCCTCTATGTTCGGGCAGATGGCACAGCAGATCGCTACCCACTCAGCTTGCACAAGGTGCAGCCTGTACATGCGCATGTCCCTGCACATTGGGAGGAGTCGTGCTGCAGCGCCTGTGCGCCCGCGCCAAAGTACAGAGGCTTCAGGCAGGCTTCAATGCCTCTGTGATGCCAATGCTGACTCAGAGAGAGGGCCTGTGTACCCACGCTCCCGTGCGCTGAGCATTCCCTCTGGCATGCAATCAATAGCCTACTGCCCTGCAGATGGGCCTACCATTGGCCAGCGTCACCGGAGGAGGAGGTCAGCTGTCAAGAGCACACAGTGGGGAGCAGGCATGGACGAGTGCCTAGGTGAGATGCAACATGACTCCACATCTGTGGATGACTGGGGCGTCAACAGGGACATGCAGAAGGCTCACAGGTATCCTGCCCTCAATGCTTTCGCCTGTTGTTCAGAGAACTCTCGTCCACTTAATGGAGCAGGGAGGGAGCAACAGGAGAGTTGTCATGTTAGCATGCCCGGAAGGTGCACATGTATGAGCTTTGTCATGATGAGGTGATGGCTGCATTGAGCCCTCATGCCGTTGCACTATTCTGCAGTTGACTCCCATGAGTTGTGCTGCTTCTTTGTGTGATGAGCATACATATGCCTGCTGTGCAGGCCACCACTGGAAAAGGAGTTTGATGCCTGCAAAGCGTCCGCAGCAGGCATGCTCGCCTTCCGTCCACACACGCGCAGCGAGCTCACCACCAAGCTCACAGACAAGGGCTACGACAAGGCCTGCATCGAACGGTCCATCAACCGGCTGCAGGAATTGGTAAGGCCCAGCCTCACCCAAACTCTCACTACAGGCTGCACCCGTTCTGTGCAGCGTGAAACTGTCATCTTTGATGCACAGTTCATCAAGGCTTGTTGTACAACAAGGCCTGCATCGAGCGCTCTATCAGTAGGCTGCAGGAGCTGGTATGGCCCTGCGTGATCCAAATTTTCACTGCAGGCTGTATCGCTCCTACAGAGCAAGGCTCGTGATCTTGAGTGCACATCTGACGCACACTGGTGCAGAGGATCAGTATCTAGCTTATGCTGCATGTGCATCCCACCCCTGAATACACTGGGAAGCATGCCGTGGCTAATGGGCAACCATTGAACCTCTCGTAGCAGTCCATCCCAAGCCCACTTGTGGTGGACTTCTCAAGCTGCTCCGCATTCATGCAGCGCATCCAGTCTGTGCATATGGTTGTCAGCCTCTGACCTCAGAAGGCGCACACTGGCCACTGCTCGGTGCAGCTCAGCTTGAATTCATCCATGAAAGGGCTTGGGACGGACCGCAGCAGTGTGAAGGGAGGCTAAAGCAAGTGGAGGCTGACGGCTGGGTGGTGTCTTGCAGGGGCTGCAGAGCGACAGCGAGTTTGCCGCGGTGTTTGCGCGCTCCAAATGGCGGCAGTCTCGATGGGCGCCCTCCCGCATCCGCATCGTGAGCGCCCAATCCCTGTGCTGCAACCCATCACATGATGACCCATTTGTGGTCCTATTGTGGCATCTTGAGGACATGACGGGTGCCCCAACGGTGCTGCAAGCATCTCATGATGACGCATTTGCAGCCTGCGTTGGCACTCTGCATGTCCTCAAGATGCCAGGGCGTCGCACACTGTGCCTAGCGCAAGTTTCTGGTAAAAGCTGCTCCCTGTCTGATGTACCCATGTTGATCAGCCGGAGCATGTGGTTTTAGGTGCATATGCTTGTCATGCAGGAGCTGGTGCGGAGGGGCGTGGACAGCCATGACATTGACGTGGCCATGCGGGAGGCCTTCGGACCGGACACGCAGAAGCTGCACATCCACAGCGACAGCGCAGTCGATGACGGTGATGCTGAGGCAGCAGGCAGATTCAGTGAGCCCTTCTGCCTTGGTGCCTATGGCGTCATCTGATAATCTGTAGGGGTCATCATAATGATTACACGCTTTGATGGCTGCATCACAAGAGGTAGCACGTGCCCATGTGCTCTTGCAGAGTGGCGCACAATTTTACAAAGCCTGCGCATATCGCGGGACTTCCCATCTCACGCTCTCTATGTATTGGTGTTGGCTGAGTGGCTGCATCCCCAGACCCCAGGGCTTGGGAAGCAGCTGGAGGTGCCCTCATGGCCATGGCCTTCTGGTCGAGACATGCAATGAGCTGTGTGTGTGCTGCCGCAGAGCTGAAGCAGGATCTGGTCGACTCAGCCCAGCGGCAGATTCACCTCACTCGTGGCTCGCCTCTGGAGACGCGCCGGCGGCGCCTCGTGGCGTGGCTGCAGCGCAGAGGGCACAGCTGGGACACGATTTCGGCCATCCTCAAGGAGCTTGCCTTCTGAGGAGGAGGCCTCAGGATCGGTCCATGAGTACTGGGAGGGCAGGAGTTTCAGTTTAAGCCACATGCAGACTTTACAAGCAACAGTCAGAGTGGGAGACCATTGTGAGAGCTGCAGGGGCCACAGCCTCCAGATGAGTGGCTGTCGAGGCTATGCATGGCCTGCTGCATTGTATCATATCTGAGGGGAGCATGTGTGGACACTTAATAACCTTAATTGGAAGACTCTCAGCCGCTGCCTACGAGGGTGTACATTGTACAATGTTGCTGGATTACAAGGTTAGATGAGGACTTCGGCGTATACATAGTCCCTTTGTTAACTTGCTGGGGGCAGCGCGGCTGAAGAGAGCGGCAGTGTTGTACAGCCCATGTGACTGATACCACAGCCAGAATATGAGCGAGTCTGCCATTCGCAAGGAGCAAGATAGATTGTTGAAATCCTAAGGATCCCCGTAGGGCTGCTTGCAATATCTGTATTAGCAGCTGTTGTGGTACGTGCGGCGGTAACTGGTCAGCTGGCACAAGAACCAACCTCTATGCTTTTGCAATGTGTTGTAAGTCACACCTTGTCACCCCAACATGCGGGATGCTCACTGTGGGTCCAACCTGAGTCAGACAAAAATGTTATCTCAACATAGAACCAATAGATCACGATGCACATGCCAAGGCCTCGCCAACACCAGAACACTGTAGGGCATTCTGCTCTTCCCCGGGACCTGTCCTTCACATCTGTCAATGGCTCCAATGAGGAAAGTCTAAGGGCCTCTGCCAAACATTCACTTGCTGGGAAGGTGGCTGTCGAGCAGGGCTCTGAAGTCATGGTACAGGTCAGCATCAGGCCCGGCAAAGATGTCCTCGGCTGTCTGCAGGGTTTCGCTGCGGCCCGTGATGCCGGCGTTCATGTCCTTGATGGCTTGCAGGAATGCGCTGAAGGCCTCGTTTGACAGCCTTGCTCGCGCCCTGCATGCACGATGCAAGGCAGACTTGCTTCTCTGAGACCAGACATAACACTTCAACGCCTGGTGCAATGTGTGTCAGAGGAGGTGCACTGGTCAGATGAAACAAGAAATTGCAAGCATGGCACAAGGACTGCAAGCTTGGCATATGATATGGGGCAATGCGCAGCCTGGGACAGGAGCAGGTGGGCAATACAGGTCAGGGCAGATATCAGCCTCACCTTCTGAAGAACTCGCGTCCTTCACTCCTGTCCTTCGATTGCGGAGCCTCTTGAGCTGGAGGCGCCTGTGCCGAATGAGGATAGCTTTCCCTTGGAGGGGGCCTCTGTTCATCAAAGGCCACATTGTACACAGGGTGCTGTGGCCGCGCAGAGCCTGCCGCATAGCTGCCAGGAGCCTGGTAGCTGACATCGTGGGCGTCGCGGGGTGAACGATCATGGTTGCCATGACCGTGATGATGCTGTCTGTGGTCACCTGCACATTGTACACATGCTTCAGCCAGCTGGCCAATCGCCAAGGGCAAAGGCCTGCCGTCGACTCAGCTTGCACCGGTTGCACAACGGCTGCACCACGGCTGACATCAGACATGTCAACAGGAGCTGCACTGCGTTGTGTCAGGTGGAATGCAGTCTTCGCACATGACACGCTCTGTTTCGCAGCCCATCATATTGCAGCGGAGACTGAGAAGTCAGCCGGTGAGCAGCCTTTCTAATGCAGCCTGAATAGGCAGAGTTTTCAAGGAAGCTGGTCTAGCTGCTGACGCACCTCGCCCATTTGGCAAAGGCATTTCGTGTCCAGGATAGCTTGCATGGCCCTCAGCACTGCTCTGCACATCTGACGGGATGTGCAGCAGGCTGTCACTCCCTCCGCTCACGGCCCTCGGCTCAGCCTCAAAGTGACTCCTACCCAGAGGCTCTTGGTATGACCTGCTGAGCCCTGTATTACCAGGGCTTAGCCCGGTCACATCTCGGGCCTGGTAGGTGCCGTCATGGCTCGCTCTCCTGGCTGCATATGGGTCTGGCTGCTGCTGCGCTGCGCTGCGCTCTGCGTGCTCGCTGTGCCGGGCAGGGCTGACGTGGCTGCCACCTGGAAGTCCAAAAATGCCAGCAGCATCACGAGGGTGGCTCTGCAGTAGGCCATTCCCGCTCAGCGAGAAGGCCTCACTGCTGGCTGCGAGGGGCCCCGCTGGCTTCTCAGCATGGCCTGTACTGGACAGGAGTCCCTGCTGATAGCTGCCTGGCTGCTGGAGTGGCGTCTGCGCTGCATCGCTGAAGCCCCTGGAGCCATTTGCCTGCAGATGGTCTTTGGTAGGTCCCTGTTTTACCCAGCTGTCTTCCCTGCAAATAACTTTACCTGTCAAACCCCAGATCCGACACAGTAGGGGATGAACAACCGCGCATGCAGGCTTAGCAGCGGCTTCTCAGGGCGTATGAGTGACTGAAGAGGCTATTGAAGTCTGAGTTGACTCCAGTGCTCACCTGTCACTGAGACCATTTGTGCCTGATGACATAGTGCCGGCACCCTCTGTTCCCTGCAAACATTACAAATTGGTAAAGCACTGGTAAGCATTGGTAACAAATTGGTATGCGTTGGTAACCATGCTGCGTTCTGGGTGCGCCTTTCCTGTGGTGTAGCACTGCACTGCTAGTCACCACATCTGAGCAGCTCAGAGGAGAAAGTGAGAGTGGCTTCATCATGCTGCTGCAGGGACCCAGTCAGGTGGTGCCCCTTCAGCCAGCCATTGCGATAACTGCTGTTTAAGGTGCCACTCATGTCATTGATCCAGGGACTGGACATGTGCCAGGCAGTGACACACCACCACATCTGACGCCTGCAAGGTGTGGAGCAGGTTCCGCTTGAAGGCCTCCAGCTTCCTCAGGGAATTTGTGAGGGACGCGCGCTCAGATTGCAGAGCATCATTCTGCTCCAGGCTCGACTGCAACTGCATCACCACATCTGGCATTAGCGTGCTTCCGTGGCACCGCCACATGGCATGCATGTATGGCTTGCCAGGCTACTAAGAGCAGTTGCCTTTGTGCCATCATGCAGAGCTGATGCTGTGCATTGACGCTCCCGGAAGGCTATGCACCAGCATCTGCGAGCAGAGCTCACTCATGCACAAGCTAGACCGACACAACTTCAGGAGGTGCATCAGACCCGGTACAACAGCAGAGCATTCCGGCATTAGATAGCCTGAGGCACCATGGGGTTGGAAAGAATTCATGTGGTTGTGCTGGGTAGCGTGCATGGAGAGACCAGATGCACACTGTGCGGTATATGCAAGCTGAGGTAGGGGCAGGTACCTGGGAGCGAGCGTCACGCAGGCTGTCTTGGCACTCTGCTAAGCGGCTCTCCAGGACTCTGATGCGGCTGTCCTTGTCTGCATTGGCCGCGCGCAGCCGCTGCAGCTCCCCTCCCATCTCTGCAGCTTTCTGCCTGAAGGCTGCATTGATGATGCCCTGTGCAACCTCAAGCTTCCTGTCCGAGTCTGATGGGAGCAAATCCGCTATCTGCGCACCGGAGCTGCCTTTAGCTTGGGGTCTGTTGCACCAGCTCGTCTCTCGCCTGACTATGGCAAGAGGTCCTTGAGTAAAAAAACACAGGACATTGTACAGCTGCCCTGTACAGGGTGAAAGTGTAGCTTTCCTGGTCTGGTACAAGGGGCGTGCGCGTATCATGTTTTTCTCCTGTTGGGGACTGTGCATAAAATGCGTCCGCAGCCATTCCCGCCATTCCTTCATGTGTCTAAGCTGATAATGTAATGCATGGCCTACGAAACTCCGCTTCAACCTGCGTCTTTGCTGCTGCGGACGTATTAGACGGGGGTGTGACGGTGCTGGAAGGGGAACCCCGAAGCGCTGTGCCGTTACGGAAGCTGTGATCGAGGCTGCTCACTTCTGCTCCGCGTCAATACGGAGCTCTACAGACAATCGCACTGCAATAGTACAGCGTGTGATGCGAGATTGATCAGCAGCGGACGAGCATGGCTGACAGTGTGACAGCCGGTGCCACAGGGGAATTGCGTCAAGCTGCCCGAAGTGCCCGGCTGCTCCCCTGCGCCTGATTCTCTCCACGCAAAACGTGCATCTTCTCTTCCTCACATCCCACGTACAGAGCGACAGAAGAGAGCAAGTAAGAACAGGACCGGTGAATTTGATCAGCGAGGCTAGGCCGTATTCACCAGCAGCCAGAACAGCTGTTATTTTGGTGCTTTCTTGGCAGTGCATATAGTAGGAGCTCAGCCCGGAGCGCCAGGCCAACTTGTGCTGCTGCTTAGCAGCGGGCAAAATGGTGAGCGATTCTGCCAAGAAGCGCTTGGAAGCGAAGAAGGCCGCCAAGTCTGCCAAGCTTCACGGCAGCGCCAAACCGTCTCCAGCAGTATCACAGAGCCAGGTGCGTCCTGCGCCCTGGGAGTCGTATGATGAGGGTCCGTGTGCACCTCTGTATTATCACGACAATTGCAACAGCAGAATGTCCGCGCCTCCAAGCAGGACCTCAGCGTTAGTACTAATCAGATGTCAAGGCAGTCTTTGCATCGAGCTGCATTGCTTCGGGACAGAGTTAAAAGTTCTTCATCCGAACGCAGAGTGAGGCGAATTTGGACCAGCTCAGCAGCACAGAAAATGGGTTGGGTGCGCTTGAAATCAATGGCAAGGACGAGAAGAATATCTTGGAATCCCAGCGAGCCGTCACAGGTCAACACCATTTCTTGTGCTCCCTCGAACGCCCTCAAAACCTACATCCCTGCAAGCCTTTGCCAGTTACTCGTGCCACAGTCTGGTAGTGCCGAACTAAAGGCACTGCAAACTCTGACCAGCATTGACCACCTGTACAGGAGTGCTCACTTCTCGGCCAACGTCAAGAGACATCAAGATCAGCGGCTTCAGTATGAGTCTGAACGGTGTGGAGCTCATTTCGGACTGCAGCATAGAGCTCACCATTGGGCGCAGATATGGACTGCTCGGAGCTAATGGCTGCGGAAAGACAAACTTCCTGCAGTGCATTGCGAACAGAGAGGTACTCCACACTCTAGATCATAATCATCACCACATGCGTTCAGTGCACTGTCATGCTGCTGCATGCCTGCCGGGTCGTATGCTTGCCTCCCTGTAATTCACATGCTACAGCATCTCTGTGTCTAGATGGATGCATTTTATACTGCTGGCCCACACGAGCCTATCTCACCAGCGGAAGCCATCTTAATGGCTGGCCAAGTAAAGACAGACATCGCAGTACTCATAGAGGCACCTTCGGCTTCTCAGAGGGCACAGTAGCGCTGAGTGTACACTCATGGCTGCAGGTGCCCATCCCAGACCACATGGACATCTACCACTTGCATCAGGAGGCAGAGCCCAGCGACAGGACGGCGCTGCAAGCAGTGGTGGACCACATAGAGGCAGAGGTTGCAAGGCTGAACGCCCTAGAGGAGCACATCATGATGGAGTATGGCCCTGAGGATGAGAGGCTGCAGGTGCGCCTTCTGCTGGTCTTTCTCTGTGTTCTGGGTTGAAGCTTGATGCTCAAGCTTCTGCCTGGCCTGAGTCTGTCATGGCTGGTCTCAAGCCTTGTGTGCACAGCGCCTGTGTTGCTTCCACCCGTTGTGAGGGGTTCTGAGTTGGCGCATGCTGGCAGGAGGTCCTTAGCCTCTCATCGAGGCATTAAAGCTGTTCTGACGTGGGCCTGCGTAGCCTCAAGGAGTGAACATGGCTTAGACCTGTCTTGCACAGCATCCAAGATTGCTGAGGCTGTTCTGCTGCACAGGACATCTACGAGCGGCTTGAGGAGTTGGATCCCACCTCCTTCGAGACAGATGCCATCAAGCTTCTCACGGGACTGGGATTTGAGCAGAAGATGCTGCAAAGGTGTACCAAGGTGCGTGCAGATTCACATCCTCCTACTTGCGAGGGTGTCATGGGCTGCTGCAGGGGAAACATGATGTCTTCAGTGACATCAAAGTAGGGTGTCTCATCGTTCTTTCAGGTTACACCAGGTGTGGAAGTACAAGGTGTGGAAGCTTTGACCAGTCTGTAAGATGGCAGACTGATCAATGCAGCACTGAATCGGTGTCATGGCTGCAGGACATGTCAGGAGGGTGGAGGATGAGGGTTGCCCTGGCGAGGGCACTCTTTGCTGCGCCCACCCTGCTGCTGCTGGACGAGCCCACCAACCATCTGGATCTGGGAGCCTGCGTGTGGCTGGAGGAGTACCTCAAGGACTACAAGAAGTGCCTTGTGCTTGTCAGTCACTCCCAGGTGAGCCCTCTCTTTCATAAACATGGCTTGACAGTGCTGTCCTGACAGCATCGCCAATGGTTCTCTTTCCCTGCACCCGAACCCTCCAATGTGTCTACCCTGTCTTATGGCTTGCCTGTCTCTTCTAGAGAGATCCTTCGTCAACTGAGTACTGATCGAACTTCCTCTGCACAGCTTTAGTAGTGCTCTGCTGCTTGCTTTCTGAGGGTGCAGGACAGCCTCAGAAAGCAGAAGTACTACATGACTGGATAATGATGCATTGATTGTTGCTGCAGGACTTTCTCAATGGCGTGTGCACACACACCATCTGGGTCACAGACAAGAGGCTCACATACTACACAGGTACACGCCTACTGCTAGGCATACCACAAGCTGTAACCTGCGATAAAGTCCCCCATCTGAACATTGACTGACCCCCATTGTCAGGATGTTCAAGCATGTGTCTGACCTGGCAGCATTGGTGTGCAGGAAACTACGACACCTTCCAGAAGACTGTGAAGGAGAACGAGGTCATCCAGGCCAAGCAGTACGAGAAGGAGCAGGCCGACATCAAGCACATCAAGGAGTTCATTGCCTCCTGTGGGTGAGCGCCCAGCACCTTACCCCTGCCTAGCGCACCTGATATCTTGGCAGGAGAACCACTTCTGCTTGTCTCGAGCGCGAAGACTAGTCAAAACCTGTGTCACTGTGAAGTGAAGGCACAAGAGGGAGCAGGCTGCAGTACAAACAGACAGGTTGTGCTGAGTTTTTGTTCCTGGGTGTACAGAGCATCTGTGACTCTGTGCGGCTGGTGCAAGGTTGGGCAGGTGTGCTGAGTCAGGGTTCCTGGGTGTGCAGAACATATGCCAACCTGGTGCGGCAGGCCAAATCCAAGCAGAAGATTCTGGACAAGATGTACGAGGCCGGCCTGACCAAGCCAGTCCAGCACAGGCAGACCTTCACCTTCCAGTTCCCCGACTGCGACAAGCTGCCTCCGCCAGTGCTGCCCTTCATCGATGTCAGCTTCGCCTATTCTGGCAAGGAGGAGGACATGCTGTACAGGGTAGGCCGCTGGGTCTGCACGCCTGCATCGACTCAAAAGTTTGTGATTGCATAGAGCCATCTTGCAGCATACTGCTGACACAGTGAAGTGCTCTGGAGCTCCACCGTGCCAGCAGTATGCTGCAAGGTCAATTGTTCTTGTGATTGCTTGTCATCTGTCCTCGATCCTTTGTCTTTTGCAGCCTGATGTCATGATGTTGACCTGTTGAATATTGACGTTGACATAGCCAGCAACGGCTATTGACGGAAGATGTCAGTTGCTACTGGGCGAGCGATATAGCAAGGGTTTTGTGCTGTGGTCTCAAGGCTAAGTCATGGTGCTGTGTTGCAGAACATTGAGTTTGGCATTGACTGCGATTCACGTGTGGCGCTCGTTGGTCCCAATGGAGCAGGTAGCTTCCTTTGTGCTACTGCTGGTTAGAGCACATCATCACCTGTCTGCTGTGTATTGTGCCTGGCCTTGCACCAAGTGCCGTTCCGATGACTGGCAGAGATGATCAGTAGGGTCTTGGTGGCAAGAAGGCTGCCAAAGGGGAGGTTCACAGCTACCTATGGGCTGGTCACGACTGACACATGCTCATGACTGCCGTGAACATGTCTGCAGCAGCCCTTTTGCTGCTGAAAACAGCCTGCGCTTAGCCTATGCGTATGTAGTGAAGCAGGATGAAATATTCACACGAGGGCGGCATTTGGTACCAGGCTGCTGTCATCCAGCCCACAAGTGGCCTGCACCTCAAGTGGCCTAAGAGGATGTCTCTGCTGCAGGCAAGAGCACGCTGCTGAAGCTCATGTGCGGAGACATTTACCCAACAAGGGGAGACATCAAGCGGCACAGCCACCTTGTGATTGGCCGCTACCACCAGCACTCTGTGGATGTCCTGGACAACAAGATGGAGGTGAGGCCCTCAAATTTCTGCGTCAGATATGATAATTCTTAACCCCAAGGTCTCTGAAGGGAAGGCTCATGTAGGTACCACCCTTCATGCTGGTCTTGATCTGGCTTGTCTTGATTTTGGGGGAAGACCCATCCTGTCATATGAGAGGTGCCCATGCCTTGCACATGGGCAATTCATAGGCTGCCAATTCAGGGTCCCTCTGGCAACATTGTTGCTGAAGAGTTTGGAGTATGGTTCAGGTGATTGAGTTCTTCAGGCATACATACCCAAACACCATGACCTTTGTCAGAGAGGTGGATGAGTGGCGCGCCTACCTGGGACGCTTCGGAATCAGTGGAAGGCTGCAGGTGCGAGTCTTGCCTGTGCATTGCTGTCATCACACACCCGGCTCATTGCTTGCCTTCATTGCGCAGCTGCAATCAGCTCAGCTACAGCTTTTGACAGTGCGTGCATTATATGGGATGCATCCCTGCTCTGGCAGGAGCTGTGCTCAGTCATGAGGTGTGCTCGCAGCAGGAGGGGCACCTCAGCCTCTACTCATGTATATCTTCACTTGTGCTGCGCTTGTAATTAGCTGCTCGTGCATGGAATGCATGCTTTGCTCATCACCTCAAGCTCTGTGTACAGACCACCAAGATCGGGCAGCTGTCCGAGGGGCAGAAGTCGCGGCTGGTCTTCGGCATGATCTGCATGCAGCGTCCCAACCTGCTGCTGCTGGATGAGCCCACGAATCACCTGGACATCGAGAGCATCGACGCGCTGGCTGATGCCATCAAGGCCTTCAATGGAGGCCTCGTCCTTGTCAGCCACGACTTCCGCCTCATCGACCAGGTGAGCCATGTCACCTGACGCCCCAAGATTCATCCTGTGCCTGCTCTCCTAGAATCCCGCACCAAGGGGTGTAGTCATTGTCAGCCATGGCTTCACCTCTTTGACTTGGTCAGCAACGTCCAGTCTGCATCTACCCTCTGCTTGTACACTGGAAGGAGCTCTTCACGGGTGCTGCAGCCAGGGGGCACAGCTATTGCGCTGCCCTTGCTCAGGGTTATAAGCCCTGAACACCTGGAGCAGGGCTGAGTCCTTCCGCAGGAAGTTCAAGGGCAGCATGCAGACTTTGGCTCTCCGCTGTGAGGTCTCGCAGTACAGACTTGTCATGCTGAGCCGGCATAACAAGGATATTGGGTCAGTGCAGCCAAGCTAGGAGCCTGCAGCGGTATGCGGCAGCGGAAAGGGCTTGCATACGAGAGGCTAATACTGTTGTACTGAATTGTATTGCGTATCTTGCAGGTGGCTGAGGACATCTGGGTGTGCGACAAGGGCACCATCAAGCCCTGGACCAAGGACATCCGCGCCTACAAGGCCAAGCTCGCCAAGACCATGAAGAGCCAGAATTAGGCTCAGAGCCTGCAATACACAGCATGGCAGAGACTGGATCACAAACGCTGCGTGAAAAGCCGCAACCCTAGAGCCAGGCCCCGCCTGCTTTTGACCTGGGTGGAAGAGCCTTGTGCAAAGGCCTCAGAGGTGTGGGATTGGCTGTCCAAAGGCACACAAGGGCTTGAAATTAGCATGCAAGCTGCATTGATATGGAGAGGTTCAGCAATGCATGTCATGGGCAGAGCATAGTGTTCAAGGCATAAAAAGGTCAAGCCAGGGGTCTGCAGAACAGCTGATGGTCAACGCACCACGCAGTGACAAGAATTCTTGAAGCGCGTTCATGCAGAACGGTTGCATGCATTCGTGCAGCCTGCATTGACGCTCTCACGTGGCAGAGACATGCTTTACGCTTCTTGTCCATTAGCATCCACCTGCCCCAACACATCAGGGCGGCACTTTAGAGAACATCCTAGGTTTGTGGAGTGGTAGAGGTGCAGTGTTGCATGCGCAACTGCGCTCGCAGAAGCATCAATGACAAGAGCCACAGCAGCGTGATGTCCAAAGCAATAGGATAAATTGGGTGTTAATGTCTTTGTAACACCACATCCAAATCCTCTGGCGTCTGCTGATAATGAGGCCACCATTTATCAACAGGATTGACCATCCTTACAACTTAAAGCGCCAAGTCGATCCTTCGCGATGCCCGGCTGACCTCCGCTCCTCCTCGTCATCTGATAATCAATACCCTACAGTCCAGCAAAGTGCGCCTTTCTAGCTGTTTGTGCTGCGTGCTGTGGGGAGCGTCCTAATCGGGCATGGCCTCCGCGAGCTTGCATGTAAGTGGGAATGCCATCTGTGGCCCATTCGACCCAAATCAATACACGCAGCCTGGTAGTGAGCAGAGAGAGGAGGCAGGACTGGTGTCCTTCTGACACTTGACAGGCGGCAGGGCCGCCAGAGGCACATCGGGCTGGGGACGAGCAGAAAGGCGGTTCGGGAGTAAGGGATGGTTTGAGCGCGGCAGGTACACCTTTTCCATCTCTCTGGCACTAGGCCAGGATATCTATTTTATCAGCGGGGCACACTACCCTTGGTACTCGGATATAGGCAGGCTTCGGTGTGCCGACGTCCTGCCAAGTTGTACAGACCGAGATGGCACAGGGCAGCTCGGGTTGGTTAGTGCGGCGCGGGCTTCTGCATCCGGGGGCAGTCTTTTCGTCTGATGACATAGAACTGCAATCAAGGTTATGAGCACACCCAAGTAGTTGCTCCTGGGGCCTGCCAGGTTGGTACCCGCAAGGCTGGCCTGCGATCTATCGGACAGAAATCAGGCCGGCTCGTGGCTGGCCTGGCTTGTCCCAGGGAGCGCAGATGTCTTTCTTTTTGCGAACCTAAGGATGAAAGGTCAGAGGTGCGGGTTCCATACGCACAGGGAAAGCTGCCCGCTTTTATCCGCCCACCTGCTCTAGGCGGTGCTGTGGGCGCATAGACTGCGCAGCACGCAGCGATGAGGGTGCAGTTCACGTTTCTCTATTATTGCAATCATGTCCGAGTGCTAAGTCCTCGGCATTTTCAACTATCTGGAAACCGAGGGAGGAGGATCCCGGGAAATGGTGTAGGGTCGATGTGCCGCCCACTGCGTGGCGCGCTGCTATGGCCTTAGGAGGCCGTCTATCAAGAGACGCAACATTTACTTTTGTCGCCTGGAAGCATTACGAGGCTTCAGACGCTTATGCATGGGAAAATGAATCTCCCTCTCCTGTGATAATATTGACATACAAGTGACACACTCAGCACTCGATGGGCCGCTGAGATATGGCAGCAGGCCATTTCTTGTCTAATCTGAACTCAGAGCACGAGGGTGGCAAGCCCGAGGGCTGGTGCAGGCCGCCTGAGAGTAAGCGGGAGCTTGACATCTCAGTCTTGGTGCACATCAGGCCACTCCCCACCGGGATAGCTCGGATGCTTAATGCCTCGGTACACAATCGTGAACCTGCCCTCTCGTATATGCAGGAGATAACAGGAGAGGTGGCAACTTTAGTCTAATGGGAAGCCAGTGAGGAGGAATGGGAGGGATATGAGTGCGGGACAGACCAACAAGGGGGACTGGGGGTTGGGGAAGGGTAGCAGAGATGCAGGGACTGGGTGCCGTGCCACAGCCTCCCATGTCAGCAGCGCCTGCTTGCCTTGACAGGGCCTCCCCAGCAGCACTCCAGGAGGTACATGCCCCAGTCCCGATATTTCCTGAAGCACCCACTGCGCAGCTGGAATGCCATGCCCCGCTCATCTGCCTAGACACACGGATGCACGAGCAGCATTCAGTGCATGCGATCAGGGCCACATTAGAGGAATACAGATTTTGGCAGACATATCAGGAGGGGAAATGCCCCTAAGGCTCGAGACAGGCTCTCTCAGAGGGCTTGTCCAGGGACGTTGCCTGACCAGGCCCTAGAAGGGCTAAGCCCCCAAACAAACACAGCATAGTCGCCGGAAGTGAGGGCTATGATGGAGTCAAGGCCTTGAGGATGAGCGCTGTGCGCTGTGCGCTGGCATGGTATGCAGTTCTGACGAGGCTGTTGCCTGTTGCAGGGCCATGTGTGCCCTGGAATGCTGGCGGCCTTCAGGAAGCGGAAGAGCTCCCATGGGCTCCAGGTATGACACAGCATCCCCTGAAAAGCAAGACATATCCCTCGGCTGTGACGCACATTGCGCACTACTGTTCCACAAGCTCCCACATGCTTGCAGCTGCACAGCGTGTTGTCATGTGTGTATGCTGTCAGCCTTTGTAGGGACGGCGCTGTATGCATGTAGACGCAATTAGTCCAGGCTGCGCATGACGTTACAGTAGAGCTTGCCTGAATCTGCGCCCTGCAATGTTGAGCAGGAGCAGTGGAAGCAGCCGGGCACTGCCCAGGCAGAGCGGGCACTGGGCATCCGGGCAATCCCGCGCACGCTGTCGGTGGGAGAGTCCGGGCGCAGCAGCGCGACGCTGGGCACCTCCTCGGTCGAGGAGTGGCTGCAGCAGGCAGCAGGCGAGAGCGACAATGATGGGGATAGCCCGGCGAGCATGCTGCGCTACCAGCTCATGCAGGGTGAGCGCAGCACCCCCTCACATGCTAGCAATGACGCCTTGCATCCCCAAATGCATGCAACAATCTCTATCCGTAGACACACTTGAGTCTGCTGTGAATGAGAATGCCATGTATGATACACCAGGGCGTCCCGCAACCGCCGCGGGGCCAGCCTGGCGCGGCAGCATGCAGGGGAGGTAGATATTTCTGAGTCTGACGATGCTGCTGTGCAGGGCAAGCTCGCAAAGCGGGGGACGAGAATAAGCGCCAGCGGATCTCCAGCGTCACCCCTGATGATGCCCCTGCCCTGCTGCCAGCCTGCAACGCGCCATTAGTAAAGCCGGCGCAGCATGTAGGCGGGTCCACGCCTGACTGCTTAGACCGGCTCTCAGCAGCAGCCTGCACAGAAGAGGCGCGCAGCTTGCAGAGGGACTGCCTAGCTGCGAACCAGCTCAGCGCAGAAAACGAGCAGCTGTCTGTGTCAGAGGACCCTGACAGCTCCCCAGACTCCTGCTTTGACTCAGCGTTCATCCCTACAGGCAGCGTAGGGGACCTGCAGCAGGCCGGCAAGCAACGAGCGCCAGCCCAGGTCCCCCCGGCCCCCGTCATTGCGCCCGGGACGGTGTACCGCTTCGGCTGCGTCCGCTCGCGCAGCCGCCTCTCCGTCACAGACAGCGGCGTGGTGCAACCGACCTCCGCCCCAGAGTCTCTTGAGCAGGCCGACTCAGCGCATGCAGCATTAGCATGCCAGGCCCCTCCACTGCTATTGCAGAGCGCCCAGAGACAGGCGGCTCCTAGTCAGGCACTCAGCGCCGGGCCGGTCCAGCAGGAGCTGCACCGCAACCCGCAGCCCATGCCGCTGACCGTGGCGGCTCCGCAGACAGGCAACCCCACGATGGCGGTTGCAAATTTGATTGCGGGGCACTCCCTAGCGCGGCTGCCGCCTCCTGAGCTGGCGCTGCTCATAGCCAACCATGACGGATCGGACCCTGCGCTGACGCAGGCGCTGCAGTGCGCGATGAGCGCCTTGTCAGACGCTCAACTAGGCAACGTTGGGTGCGCAGCTGACTTACCTTGTCATAGGGGCCACTCACATGGTCTTTGTCAGCGCTTTCTTACTCGCATGCCGAGTAAAAGATGTTTACACAGTAGGAGCAAGGCCTGACATCAGGGAGGTCACTCCACTCCCCCATGATATGCTCCAGATACCTAGCAGGCTCAGCAGGCGTTGACCATGTGCAGGGTAGCGCTGCAGGAGCTGAACAAGGCTCTGCGTGGGCCAAAGGCTGGACACCCGCAGCCCCAGCAGAAGCAGCTGCAGCAGCAGAGGGCTGTGCCGTCTGCCTGCCGGCTGCAGCCTGCCTACCAGCACCCTGCAGGCCTCCAAGATAGGGCAGGCGCAACCGTCAAGGTGAGCCCCAGCCTTGCAGCGCTGAGCTCCTGCTTGACAACCGCTGCATGATCTCTCCCCTGCTGTCCTTTTCAGAATCCGGTTGCACAGCTTCTGGGCGCTCTTGCCTGACACAGCAGTGAAGCGCTATCATCTGGGTTACAGGCCCCGGCTCAGGTTTGTGATACTGGTGCAGGGTCGCACGCTGCCAATTGTGCGCATAGGGCGGCCAACATTGCCTGCTCAGGCGCAGATGCAGCTGCAGCTATGCCGGCAGCTGCAGGAGGGGCAGTGTCCATCAGTTGTTAGCCAGCGTATCTCATGGCTGCAGGTACTTTCACTACCTCAGATGCCTCCATCTTTGCCGTGCAGTATGCTTATCACATGGCATGTACACTCAGCAGACAGAATGGCACAATTCCCATATGTGTAGTACAGTGCCTCATTCAAATGACAGCAACTTTGGCACTTCAAAGCCACCTGCAACAGCCAGCTCATCAGCTGATACCATATTGTCAGCTTATTTGCTCCCAGGTACTGTTGCCGCTTCTCATCATTTTCGCTTGCATGCAGGTCCTTACCATGTGGAGCAAGGGCACAGACATGGTGCAAGCTGACACGCCGGCGTTTGCGCTGCACCTCTGGACGCGCGTGCAGCCGCTGATCAGCGTGCGCAGCGTGGCCGGTCTGGGCGCTTCCAAGCCCTGGGAAACTGTGGCACTCGCCTGCCTGTGGCTGGCTGCCAAACATGAGGAGGCCAGACGTGCACTCCCGCCAGCTTCCAGGTGCGCTAATTTCCAGCTCATACATCAAGGGCAGGACTCTTGTTCAGGCTACCTATGTACAAGCCATCTTCTTGCTGAAGCTGTGCAGCGCATTTGCTGTTGGCCTCACGTCTTGAAGGCTGCGGTTGCGGCACGGCAGATGGCTTGCGTGGAATATGAAACATCTTTGATGAAGGCTGCTCGCTCATGCAAGATCTGCAATGTCGGTGTGCCCCAGATGCGCATTCACAATACCCCATGCATGCTGATGGGCCAAGGCCTGGGCAGAGAGAGCCTTTGACCCCTGTCGTCCAGCGCTCTGGATTTCGCTGGTCTGACACGCTGCACAGTCCTCAGCCAGCACCAAGACAAGCTCAGACAGTTCTCAGACGGAGAGTGCGCACTGCAGGCTGGCGCCACTGGCTAGCTGCAACGCGCGCGTGCTGTGTGCGGTGGAGATCCATGTCCTGGAGCTTCTCAAGTGGGCGCCCCTGACGCTGTGGGACGATGCCCTGCATTCGAAGGGCATCCGCTTTGGCCAGTAAGAGGGCTGCTGCAATCCAACCAACGAATGAGATCATCAGCCGATCATAGATTCCTCATTGGCTTTCTACAGTGCCCGATCTGGGTCCCCGAGCGACAGCCAAAGAGCGCATTCTTGCACTCAAGCTTACGTGGTTGCATGGCAAGTGTATGGCCCAGTTTGGAGACCGCACTTGCTAGGGCCAGGCAAGACGGATCTTCATCAAGATAGGAAGGGGTGAGAGGAGGGGGATTTCGCTGATGCAGCGACTTTCAGGAGTGGAATTTATGGCACAGCGCGGTGGAGGGATCACGCAGCGGCCAAGGCACTTGATTGCAGAGATAGAGGGCAGGCCCTATTTTGGCACAAGTAATGCGTGCTGACCTGCATTTTGAGCGCTGCAACCGCTTGACATGAGTGCAGAGGCTTGTTCAGGCCGTACGCGCCATCCCTGATGTTATAGAAGGAATCAAGGAATACTCAGGACTTTATGGGTGGTTTGGGAATCATTCGCCTGGGAGCACACCTCACAGTACTAGTAGTGTGTGAGCTTCCCAAGGGGGTTACCCTGCAGCCTGCCTCTAGCAGGGGCGAATTGCCTGAGCAGGGTGCCTCTGGCATAGGCCCCCCTTGAGAGAAGGTTGTCCGTTTCATCTGCTCAGCAGTAGCAGCAGCAACCCAGAATCAGAGCCAGCACAACGCTGATCGTCCTGTCAGCTCAGCAATGAATGAGTCTAGTGTGCAGCCCGCACTTCAACACATGCAACCTAGCGTTCTGTGAGTTCGACCGAAACATGTTTCTCCACAAGACCGGATAAGTGGACAAGATGCAGCAGTGAATAAGATCGTCGCACCCTCTGGGCTACGCCAAGAGGCAAGACTCAAGCTCTAAGGGGCATGCTCCAAACCGCCCCACAGTAGTACATGCGCTTAGCAATCCTGGCCCGGAGAAATTGAGTGGCAAGCGAGTCCAACACAGGCCAGAGCATTGCTAATCATTGCATCCTCGCACGGATCAAAGAGTGTCAGGGTGGTCACTTGCTTTTTGCAAATGTCCTGTTCAGCTGCAACATCAGGCGGCGCCTGTTCATGGCAATTCTTTCTTGACAGTATCAGAAATGCTATTGCGCCAAGCGGAAGCAGGCAGCTTTCTAGTTTGGGGGGAGGGGAGGTGTGTGCTGTGTGCTGTGACCAACTAGAGTACTCTGAGAGAGATGTGCTGAAGTAAGGTTAATTACATGCTTTGCAGCCCATTGAGACTCAGTAGCTACTCAGTAACTGGGTGCAACTGAGAGTCCTAAAGTTTGCATGCGGCACCCTGCTGCAGGTCTGGAAAGGGTGCGTCACAGTGTGATGTTGTAAGGACTCCTTGGACCCCACAAGTGGAGACAAACACCCTGCTGATCTGACCTGCTGCAATTGCAAGCTGGGTCCACCATGCCCTGCCAATTGCAACTGTGTGCTGTAAGTGTGAATGAGGCCTTCCTGAGACATGTGTGCTCGCTGTGCTCCCGTAGATGCTGATCTTACGGACCCCTCATCACAAAGAGTTTCTCAGTAAGATCACAGCCTGGTAGTAGCACTGTACTAGAAAGAATTTCAGGCCCAATAATCACGGCCCATCCCCACTGACCTGTTCCTGAAAGCAGTCGGTAAAGCAGGTATTGATTAGCATGAGCAAGAAGTGTAGTTCCACGATGTCAAACTAGTGCGTTCTGTCATCGAGACGCGCCCCCACGCCTTGCCAGATTTGGCTCTGCATCTGTGACGCTCCAGCCGTCCTTCGTGCTTCGACGAGCCCATTTCTCGTCGCTAGACATCATCGTACAAGCGTAGCAATCATGAACGGCAAGCAAGCAGGTGTGGAGGCCATGTCGGTGGAGAAGGGAGCCAAGGGCTTCCAGGTGGGTGCAGTCCCACCCTGGTGTCTGAAAACTCCGGCATCCCAGTCCTTCACAGAAGGCGTCAGACAATGCCTTTACTCACAAAATTCTGCTGTGTTCGTAATGCAGTTGTGCTCGTATCGAGCAGCCCGCACTTGATGGCAGGTTCAAGTGATTGCTGATTACTCCCGCTCATGTGGCCAATGCGCACCCAACCTAACCTGTGCCCCGCTTGACGCTATCATCCTATGTGCTTGCAGTACAAGGTGAAGGACATGACCCAGGCAGACTTCGGCCGCCTGGAGATTGAGCTAGCAGAGGCCGAGATGCCCGGACTGATCGCCTGCAGGTGTGCACGCTCAGAGCTCCATATGCTACCGTACTGTCTCAGTATTATCAACGTATTTATTGCTGATCTTGGAGCCCTGCTGGCGCACCCTGATTGCGGGCTGTGTAGAACCCGCGCCACCTTCCACAAGCGTCGATCAGCGCGTTCAAATGCCTCTCCCTTGCACCAGTTTGAGCATATGCTGTTTGTCTCGCAGGACCGAGTTCGGCCCCTCGCAGCCCTTCAAGGGTGCTAAGATTGCAGGCTCGCTTCACATGACCATCCAGACAGCAGTTCTCATTGAGACACTGACAGCTCTGGGCGCAGATGTCAGGTGGTGCTCTTGCAACATCTTCAGCACTCAGGCGAGCTCCTTCCTACGCTAGTTGCCTTTCTTTACGTTTTGAGACAGTGTCCGCAGTGTGGTCAGCTACATTCCCTCTCAACTACCTTATCATCAGAGCTTGCAGAGGCCATTGGCTGTTTCACACCAATCTGACATACCAATCTGCCTCCCTTCCTACTGTGCCTTCTTCCAGTCGGGCTTGTCACGTGGCTGTACGTTAGCTGACTGCATGGGCAGGCAGACAGGGGTAGAGCTCAAATAGAGCGCGTGCAATAGAGGTTGTATGAAAGGAACGCCCCTGCCATTGACATGCTAATTGAAACTCTTAAAGACTTCTCAATGGTCCGTTGGTGCTGCTGCCTGTCACACATTCCCTTGATCCTGAGCTTCTGCAAACAAATTGGGCAGCGATGTGCGACGACGCAGCAGTGTTCGCCAGAACCGGCCAGACGCATGCAGCTGCATTCAGATGTGTCACCTGTCCGCGAGTCCACTGCTTCCAACCCTGGGCTGACAGACAGTCTGTTCTGTGCAGGACCACGCCGCAGCGGCGGTGGCGCGCGACAGCGCGGCGGTGTTTGCCTGGAAGGGCGAGACGCTGGAGGAGTACTGGTGGTGCACGGAGCAGATGCTGACCTGGCCCGATGGCTCCGGCCCTGACCTGCTCGTGGACGACGGTGGCGATGCCACCCTCCTCATCCACGGTGAGCGCAAACTTTTTAAAATCCCTCACCATACAGGGCTCCATGGGAAGGTCCCCTAGGCAAGGCTAAGACATGTGAGATTACTCGGGCAGCACAAGACGGCTGATTCGTGAACCCTCTTCTTCCTGAAGGGCGTCAAGAATAAGCAATTCCATTCCCGCCACTTTCCTCATCCACGGTAAGCGCAAATCTTTTTGAAGTCCCTCACCATACAGGGCTCCATGGGAAGGTCCCCTAGGCAAGGCTGAGTCAGAGACGTGAGATTCTTGGGCAGCACAACTGGTGAAAAGTGCACTCTGTTCTCCCTGAATGGTGTCAAGATATTGAAATTCCATTGACGCCACTCTCCTCATCCATGGTGAGGGTCCAACAGCGTCCTGCCACATGTCATGACCTGATGTGCTGCCGCTCATGCTCGGCAACCTCTGGCAAGAATGCTACCGCAAGCAGCCGGGTCATTTTAGGGGTCATGCCATCGAAGGGCGACTGAGTGCTTGATCGAGTTGCTGGTCATGTCGGTGCACTCACATCATGATCCTGTGACTGCAGAGGGCGCCAAGGCGGAGAGGGCGTACGCCAAGGACCCCAAGGACATCCCCGACCCCACCTCCACAGACAACCCCGAGTTCCAGATCGTGCTGGCCATGATCCGCGACGGCCTCAAGAAGAACCCCACCAGGTGGACCAAGCAGGCCGAGGCCCTCCAGGGTAGGTCCCTTGGTCCCAAGCATCCAGTCACCATGGACCACACCACACCCTGTGTAGGCCAACAGCTTTATAGGAGGGCTTGCACTTGACAGCTCCGGCAGCGGCCTCCAGAGGCCTTCAGTGTCTTCCAAGAGGATTGCCTGTTCAAGACCTCGCCTGTCCATCCCTCATGAGCGACATTGCACCTGCTGCAACAAGGGGCGCCCCTGCAATGGTCTCAAAAGAGGTGAAAAACCCAATTGTCAGGGGCCTGAATTTAACCGTGAAGCTTGCCTCCGCAAGCCCTTGAAGCCAGCATGCTGCCGCAGGTGTGTCTGAGGAGACAACCACCGGAGTGAAGAGGCTCTACGAGATGCAGGCGAGCGGAACGCTGCTGGTGCCCGCCATCAACGTCAACGACTCCGTCACCAAGTCCAAGTTCGACAACGTGTACGGCTGCCGCCACTCCTTGCCTGACGGCATCATGCGCGCCACCGACGTCATGATTGCCGGCAAGCACTGCTGGATCGCCGGGTACGGAGACGTCGGCAAGGGCTCTGCCTCCGCTCTGAAGGCCGCAGGTGAGCTCGGCAGCCTGACCGTTCTGCTTGCTTGACGGTGTTAGCATGCTTGTCGGGCCTCCCTATCATGTGAGAGCTGCCAGGTTGCAAAGGTTCTGCACCCTTCATCACGAGGCTGTCAAGGCTTGCAGGGCAGGGACATCATCTAAGATGACTGGCCTGAGCCCGGTCTGCCAAAAGGTGGATCCATACCGGCAAGTACCTGAAGTGTTCGAGGTTTTCTCGGAGTCTTCGTGAGATGCAGGAGGCAGATCCCTGGTAGTCTGCCAGACATGGCCTCTGACGCTGCCTGGCTGCTGCCTGCAGGTGCCCGCGTGACCATCAGCGAGATCGACCCCATCTGCGCGCTGCAGGCCACCATGGAGGGTCTCAGCGTGGCCCCCCTGGAGGACGTCCTGGAGACCGCAGACATCTTCATCACCACCACCGGCAACAAGGACATCATCATGGCGCAGCACCTGTCCAAGATGAAGAACAACGCCATCGTCGGCAACATTGGTCACTTTGACAATGAGATCGACATGGCCGGCATCATCGGCTGGCCCGGTGAGAGTCCTGTCGGAAGACGCAACATGGCTGCATGGCAATTAGCTGGGTGGTGATCTACATGTCTTGAGTATGCAGTTGGCGTTGACATGATTTAGATCTGGCCTGCCACTATAGCATTCGGCTTGTTGCAAGCTCAGCTACTCCTGGTGATGGCAGAGGAACCGCAATGCTGCGCTGAGCATTGATGGTTTTGCTGCATACGGGTTCAAAGAGCCTAGGCTTGTAATGTGCGCATGACACAGGAATCTCAAGCCAGCAGCCTAAGGGCAGCTTTTCTTAGTTGCAGCAATGTATGGAGGCTTCGCTATAGCACTCACGCGTACCCCCACGGCCCGGGGGTTGGTGGTGGCGTGCTGAGGGTGTGCTGCGTTTGTGCAGGAGTGAAGAGGCAGAACATCAAGCCCCAGGTGGACCGCTTCATCTACCCCGACGGTCACGGCGTCATTGTCCTGGCTGAGGGCCGCCTGCTCAACCTGGGCTGCGCCACCGGCCACCCCTCTTTCGTCATGTCCTGCTCCTTCACCAACCAGGTACTGATTGGCTCCTTGCACGCCTGCAAGTGAGCATCACAGCATGTCTGGTGCATCAGCTGAAGGGCTTTGAGCAAGGGACATGTCATCTTTGGACCCATCTCTGTGCACCAGGGGGCAGTCCAGCAGCATGCCTTGCTGGGAGATGCGCGGACGGTGTTTCACACCCTCCTCACCAGCCAGTCTTGGCCTGCTGGGAACAGGGACAGCCTGGCTTGCGGTCCCAGTCTCCTTTAACAAGCTGTTTGATGAGCGTGAGATGCGCACAGGCAATGTCTTGACATAGTGGGCGTGGTACAGGTGATTGCGCAGCTAGAGCTGTGGAACGAGAGGAAGAGCGGGCGCTACGAGAACAAGGTGTACGTGCTGCCCAAGCACCTGGATGAGAAGGTGCGCCTCCCTAAACTCTTGACCTTGATCAGCTTCACGTCTCAGTCTGTTGCTGTGTCTCTGTCTACCGTGCCCCCAAGTGCGCATGGTGCTTGCTGCTGCACCCTCTCCTACTATGATCATGTCTGCAAGAGAGCTCCTGAGGAGCGTGTACTGGCCATCCTCCACAGGATATTAAATGCTTCTCAATGTGCAGGTGGCTGCTCTCCACCTGCCCAAGCTGGGAGCCAAGCTGACCGTGCTGTCAGACTCTCAGGCCGCCTACATCAACGTGCCCAAGACTGGCCCCTTCAAGCCAGCCCACTACCGCTACTGAGCGCCTGCCAATTGTGCAGCATTTCATTGCGGCACTATGCCACACCAACAGCGATGCAAGATTGCATGCATGCAAGAGAACGGATCTTGGCTAGTGGCAGCTCAGCTGCAGAGCGTCCTGATGTCAGGAGCCTGCAGCCCTGCTGTCCATCAAGCAATGTGTCATGGTCTCATCTGCTGTGACGGCCATGCAGTCTTGTCTTACATTGTCCTTATGTTTGCTCCTGGAGCGCTGAAGCCGGCGTATGGTGTGTAAGAAGGGCTCTAGATCTAGAGATCGTGCGCGAACCTCACAAGACCTGACCTTAGGCAGTGATGAGACACCTCAAATTCACAATGCATTTTAGACAGCACGGCAACTGCAATATAGCTCAGACCACGTTTTCCCAAAACTCTAGCTCAAGGCTGCTTGATCATGAGAGTCACTCACAAAACTAAGTGTGGCAGCACAGACATGCCAGTCATGGCCTAGACTTGTACATCACTACATCGCTTCTAGTTGGGCTTTCAGTGCAGAGAGTTGTGCTAGGCCGCCCTGCAGAGTCATCTTCCTGCTGCCCCCTACTGCCCGATCCTGCTCAGCCCCTTGATGCAGCTCAGCCGGTGCATCCTGAATGACCCTGACAAATGCGCCCACTGCATCATCCAGGTCTGCATAGAAGAGGGACAGCCTCAGTCCTGAGCCCTGGAATTCAGTTATGCCCTATGTTTGGTGTACAGCACTGAATTTAATGGCCTGTGTACATGTCAAGATCTTGACACTCCCTCCACCGATTCAGTTGCCCTCAGTTTCTGATAAATGGCAAGGATGGCCGCACACTTGTGCCCCAGGCACGATGCATTCACCACCTCAAGGGGAGCCAAAGCTACAGCTCCAGCACAGAGCAGGCTTTTTCAATGACGTCCTTACTGGACACCGGGCAGCTGTATCACATAACCTTTAGGCCACACAGCTGTGCACATGGTAATTGGGTTCAGGGCAGACCTCCAGGCGGGATCCCAGAGCCCGCGCGCGCTCGTACAGGCGCAAGGGGCTGCGGGGACGCAGGCATGGCATCGCTATCCAGCGCAAAGGGCAGCATCTCGGTCTCTGCGTCCTCCGTGGCGCTGTGTGAGGGCAGCTCGGGCAGGTCCAGGGCCTGCCCTGAGGTGACGGGGTAGGTCAGGCGGGGCGGCCCTGACCCCACTGTGAAGCCTGGTGCCAGGACTGCAGCACCTGCTGACCACACAGTGCCCTGTCAGTTGCAGGTTGCACAGCTACAGAGATAGTGCAGCACAAGCACGAGTGAGAAGTGATGTGGCGCAGACCGGTGCATCTTGAGAAAGCCTAGCACGTGCCAGTGAAGGGGCTGCAAGGTGCATTGAGCTAAGAAGGAACCTCTCACCCAGCATCCAGGCACACAGTAAGCATTCCCAAATGTCAGAGCATCATGACGGAAGTCCAAGAAGCTCACTCTGGGAGACTGGAGGGAAAGGCAGAGGCAGCTTGAGTGGCAGTGGTCCTGTGTGGCGAGGTGTGGATGCACTCAGAAGGCTGCTTTCAAGGCTTCCCTGCACAAGCGGCCACAGCAGCCTCAGGCTCTATGTCATCTTGAGTGTATGTGTGGCCCAGTCTGGGCAGCAGGAGCCGTGGATGGGTAACCCTCAAAGCAAATGTGGGAAGGCTGGGCAAACGGAGAGGGCCCTCAAGAGACTGTCTTGCCCCTCAGTGCCTGGCTGACCAACACCAGCTTATGCCTTTGGCATAGTAGCACAGTAACTTGCATTTGAAGGCTGCCTGGAAAAGCGCAGCTGACATGGCAACTGCAAAAATCAGGTAACAGCATATCACCTGGACAGGAGACAGGGAGTAGCCCAGAGCGCCGACCACTGCTGGCAGCTCGAAGGCGCTGCTCAGGCGCGGGGATGCGCCCAGTATGGGGCGCCGGAATACTGTTAGCGCATGCGCCTGCGCTGGGGAGAACGCCTGCGCAGCCGCCTCGCTGCTTCCCGCAGCAGCTGCTGCTGATGCATGTGCCTGCGTAGTCATCAGAGCAGTGAGCCTCAAAGCAGACTTGCATGGAGCCCAAGGCCCGAGAGCAGTCCTACTGCATAGTGATGCACCGTCACATGCACTGAGCTGCATAGGCCTCTGAGCTGTGAAAGGCAGAGCGATGCAATATTGTTGAGCTATTTCTAGGGATTATCAGACACGGTTTTGTTGTGAAGCTCACCACGGGGTCATGGACAGACGAGAAGGACAGGTTTGACGGGGTGAATGCGAAGGGTAGCTGGGGCGAGCATGAGGCCGGGAAGGACGAGGCAGCACTGCCGCTGGACTCACTGCAAGAGCATGCGAGAATGGAGCACAGCCTTCCCAACATATTGTTCATACCCTTGTAACACGCAACCAATATCCAGAATAGGCAGTTGAGGCCATGGGCAGGCCCATCAGATTGCAGATGGCACTGCCCATAAGCAGACCCAGCACGAGCCATTGAACTTACTATCAAGGTCTAAAGCTGTGATGCAGTCTGCGCAGTGTCATGCAGTGTTCAGCTCTTCAGCTGGCCAGTGCAGATGACGATTGCACGGCAAGTAAGCGCGAGGCCTAAAAGTGGTCAAGGGCTTGTGCTAACCTTCCCATGGGGTGCACGGTGTAGAGGGCAGGCGGGGTGGGTGGCTGCTGCGCAGCGGATTGTACACTGCCGCCCGCGAATGAAAACCGCCGCTCCTCAGGCACGCTGTTGCCATCCGGCCGCTTCAGGCAAGACCTGAGCACATGTTGTTGGGATCACTGGGTGTAGGAGTTATGGTGAGGACACGAAGGCTGATGCTCACATTGAAGGAGAATGTTCATTCTCTGCATTGTGCTGAAGTCTACGCCAGATCATCCAACAGGAAGCAGCCCGCCATGAACAGTCTGAGGTGCAGTTGCCATCAAAGACAGGCACGCCTGTCACTGTGGCGCAGGGGTGGGCTTGCCTGCTGGGGCCAGCCTGCCCAAGGCTGCCCAGGGGGCTGCACGAGGGCATGCGCGGGGACGAGGCGGGCGCAAAGCCTGTGGTGCGTGCGCTGAGGCGCTCCATGGGCTGCCCGGGGCCCTGCCCGGTGCCGCTGGCTGCTGACGCGGCTGGGGCAGATGCGGGCACCCTGGGCTGCCCGCTCATCCACCTCACTGTCCTCACCTGCAACAACTGACAATGAATGACCCTCTGCTACAGTTGACCAGGCAATACCACACCTTTCTTGCAGTGGCAGATGGTCAGGACAAGTGCTGATGGCCATCTTGCAGACATGTGACTGAGACAAGGAGCGTGGTTGTGCACAGTCAACAGGGGGCCTGCAGCTTTCCATACCTGGGTTATAGTGTCATGCTGCTGCAGGGCTGCCAGGTCACCAGAGGAGTGTATCCTGCTGTGGCGCGCCGTCGTGTCCGAGGCGCCCGGGATTGAGACCGGAGCCGACGTCTGCCTGCTGCCTGAACTGGCAGCATCCTCTGCTGTGCTCTGCAGCCGCGAGCCTCCTGCGGCGGGCCTAGCTTGGCTCCTGTTTTCGAGAGAGTGCCTGCTGCTTGCCGCCTGCTGTGTGCGTGCATACGCCTCCTGCACAACAGGTATATTGGCATCTCAGGGTTACCAGGGATACAAGCAGGGCAGTGCATGTCAATGCCACTCGCAATCCTGGCACTTCTGCGGTGTACTCCCTTTGCGTTGCAGTAGGGCTCAGTAAGTTGCTGCTCTCAGCACAGGAGTGGCCAAGTGGCTTGCCGCGCAGCCCATTGGAATCCTGGGTTGTCATCACTGGCTGTCCTCAAAAGGTGATTTATATGAATATCAGCCCTCACCTGATTGGCAGCTGCCCGGCTCCAGGTCTGAACTGCGCCAGAGCTGCTGGGGAGGCCGGGAGAGGTGGGTGTGCCGGGGTACTTCGGCGGGGTCGACCATGCATGCGTCAGCCCCGGAGTTCCTGTCGATGACTGCACAGCACAGTGAGACATGGATGGTCTTCCCAGGCATCCAGAGCCGCCCCTCATGCTTTCCCTTACTACATCCAATTGAGCAGACAGACAGAGATGACCAATCTTACAGGCTTGCCGGTGCACAGAATCTTGAGGAGTACATCACGTCTCCGGATTTTGCACTTTCGGCAGTCTTGTCTGAGGTTGGCTCACGTCTGTCACCTGCTCAGATGGCTGTCAGGGATGCTGAGGAACACAAGAGGGGTCACACTGAGGGGCCAGATCCTTACCTCCTCTGCCTCAGCCTGGCCGCTACGGAGGGAAAGCCTCCTGAAGGCTCCCAGGTCCTGTGAGGCGGCTCGCGTGGCAGCTGAGCTGGCGGGGACTACCACTGTTGGGGGCGACATGCCCAGGCTGCCCAGCGCCACATTAGGCACCAAAAGGCTCGCAGGGCCCTGCAGGCTCCAGCTGCGCCGCCTCAGCGCAGGCTCTGCAGGAGGCTGACTGGACCCTGCACAGTTGAGAAGAGCCTAAGCATGATGTAATCAAGTCAAAGCATGATGCTACAAATTGAATATTAATCGAGGTGCAAATCAGTTGATCGGTGGTAACCACTTCTTCATCGCGACATGACATACGGACCCTGCACAGCCAGCAGCAGTCTCACTGAGCCCGTGAGCACTCCAGCAGCTGATGCTTATCGCCAATATTGATACGACGCAGCAAGACATGCGGTGCATTGCAGAGGCAAAGGGAGGGAGTGAATGCCTAGCAGCAGAGCATCCTGTATTTCCAGTAGGCTCATGACTGTAGCTTCTGTCTGCCAGTCATGGATTGCAAGCGGTACCCATTAGAAGTGTTGGGACAGTGATGTCATTGATGTACAGGCCCACTGTAGTGGGACCTCAGCCCTCACAAGGCAACACTTGCAGCTTGTGCATGCGTACCTGAGGGCGCTGCATGGCCTGAGGAGGGCTGAAGATGTCGCTGCTGCAGGGCGCCAGCGGGAGCATGCATGGAAGCCGAGAGAGTTGAGGCAATGCCGGAGCGGGTGTCCCCAGCAGCATAGTCAACTATGATCTGCACCAACAGTGTCTCACATCAGCGCTGCATTGTCAAGGTAGTGCTCAAAAGTATGTGCTAGCATGCCTGAAAACAAAGTGAGGACTGGATTGATTCGCGCTGTGAAACAAAGCACATATCCTTGACCAGTTTGATAGGAGGCTGTAGCACAGCAGGCTGTAAGATGTGGTGCAAGGCTCAAACAGGTACCTGAGCCATGGGCGCATGTGAGGTGCTGTCCTTCAGGACAGTGATAGTGGAAGAGGGCGCGTAGTCCACAGCCATGCGGAAGCTGCCGTGCTGCGTCTCGACGGGCGCAAATGCAAAGTGGCCCATGCGGCCCGAGACGGCGCCCGCACTGCCCGCGCCGGGCGCGCCCCGGGAGATGCAGTACCGCAGCGCCATGCTGCCGCCCCGCTCTTGCTGCAAACAAATATTTCAGTGTCAGCGCTCAGCACTGCGCTTGGGAAAAGGTACCGGACCCATGCTCGGGCTGCCCGGCCCGGGCATGCCCCATGTGATGCACACCTGCAGCGCCATGCTCCTGCTTCGCTCTTGCTGTGCGCCAAAAGCCCAGGATTCACAGACAGCACTGCATCGATAAAATGGCCGCCTCCTAATGCAAGCCATCAACCTCCGCCCATATGAATTGAGAAGCAGAGGACTGTCACATTGAGCTGAAGTGAAAGGGTGGTGTTCCCGGATAAAGATAGGTTGCTCACAGCGCAAGCCTTGTATAGGCGGTATGTGGGCAGCACGCGGACGTATGAGAAGAGGCTGCGCATCGCAATGACCATGCGCTTGTAGACTGCCGCGGGCTCCAGGCGGGACGCCGAGGCATGCCCCTGCTGCCCGTGCTGCGCCTCGCTGGCAGCATAGGACAGCGTCCACCGCTCCAGCAGCCTCCGCCCTGGCATCAGTATGTGACTCAGCGCCACGCCCTACATCCGTTCTCAATTCGGATGTTCCTGCCAGGTGACTGGCAGACGGGACAGAAGTACACATGCAGCACCTCTGAAACACTCTCACAGCCCTGCGAAAGCGGGAACAGATGAGGGCAGACAGGTGTGTATATATAGACCTGAAAGTGGGCTGCTGCTTACCCTGTGAGGCATCCTCTGGCTGAACATTCACCTGCTGCACAGTGCCTCTGCTTGCCCAAGGCTGCACAAACACCTACAAAGCAGAGCATCTCAGGGTTTCAGTTGCATGTCACATACCGACAGACAATTTCCCACGCAACGGCAATGGGAATCTGTGGCAGTAGTGTCATCCTGGTCAAGGGCAAGAGCTACCTCTATGATCATGGGGCATGAGACATCTCTGCGCCAATAGTCCAACTCCCTCTGAGCAATATCTAGCTCCTCGACATCCAGGTTGAACTGCACAGGGATGCCGGGCACTTGGCTTGGGACATAGCTTGCGCCTGGCATCTCTCCACCAAAGCTGACATGTTCTCTCTGCAGAGCTGTTTGCAAGGGAACAGCATGGTCAATATTACAGCATGGGACTGAAGAAAGGCTATGTCTTTCTGCCCTTACCCAGCACTTGGGCCCTTTCATGGACAGCGTCCTGGAGGAGTGGTATATCCTCGACGTCAAGATGACGTGGGCTGATTTCACTAAGCATTCCGATGCTATCTGTTGCATGCGCGCCCTGGAAGCATCCGCCATGGCTGCAGGCGCCTTACCCCTACCTTTTTATAGCATGCAGGATGTCAAGGCCTCAGCAGGCATCACCCAGGCACATTTCACAATGCTATGTAAGCTATCAGGTATGCCGTGGACTGAAGACTGTCCGCAACACCGGTCAACACCCTTCCCGTGCTGAGAAAGGTGTTACCAGAGGTCATACTGAATGCTGCAGTTCAAGCCTGTCACTTATCTATCTTGCTGTCAGTCAAGAAACAAGCGCCTGTAGGCCCGCTCAAGAGCATTATATGCCGTCCATGGCAACGAAAGACTTTACTTACTGCCATGTCACCGTAACCGCGTAGTCACCGCACTGAGCTTGAATTGCTCTTCGCCAGAAAACTTCGATTTCTGACGACAGCTGTTGCAACGCCTGCAAGCCGGAGATTTAGCTCGCTGTAGAGCACTGGAGCTGGATATTGCGCTCCTTCAGCATCTACGCAGCCTCAGCAGGAGAGGGTGAAGGCAGTTGGGGGGGCCCTAGGAAGTCAGCGTCAAGGATTTCTTGGGTGCAGCTCAAGGACCATACTGCTGGCAATCTTCGAAGAGGGGATCCTGAGAGCCAGTTGAGACGCCAGGGTACGCAACTGTTCTCCTTTACAGCAGGGATATCTGGTGTTCCGGTGGTGTGTCAGGTAGCAAAATTGGCCACATCGGGCAAATCGAGAAGATGTGAGGATTTGTGCAGCTCCATTGTACTATCGTATTGCTGTTTGCGGGTTCTACGATCCGTGCAGCGCCTGTCCCTTGGGAAGCAAGACCCTTACCAATCTCAACTTCGATAAATGGATGCACTTACATGCTCTCACGGGGAGCTCGCAGCGTATCCGGCGAAACTACATTACATGCGTTGAGAGTGCGCATTCGTCCCCTGCAGGCTAGCAGGTAGTTTAGCACCCATGTCGGGTGTCGGCTTGTTGCGATGCTTGGTCGCTGCTGCCGCACTAGCAGCAGTCGCGCAGGGCCAGTCAACGCTGGGATCGGCTCTCACTGGACAGTCGGGTGCCAGCTTCCCGGGCGCGTGCCCTATAAACAAGCTGAGCGATGTCATTGTCACCACAGTGGCAACTCTGCCAGAGTCCACCACAGGACCTCTCACGGTGGGTAGCATCCCCTGTTTAGAAGACTGCTCTGTGATGTGAGAATAGGTGTACAGCCAAGGATGACTTGTCCCTTGCAAGATATCGCGTGATTGTGGAGGTCATAAATGCTACACATGCGCGTGCAAACTGAACTCCCAGAGACACAGGCACCAGCAGTGGCCGCAACTTCATTCCTGAATTGCTGCATTACTTGAACACCTTCATGCGCATGTACCTGTACATATCTCGGGCGCGCTGCTCACCTGACAAGCGGTGTGCCCATCCCTTTATCAGGAACGGGGCTGGTGGACAGGCGCAGGCCATGAGGTCTGGCTGCATCATGCTTGGAAGGGTGTCCTAGCATGAGCTGAGATTTCTTTTGTTGCACCGCAGCTGGCGTACTCAGCCGCGTCCAACTTCCCTTACGGAAACCCAGTCCAGGGCTTCACCACCAGCCCCAGCTGGACCCTGTTCCTCAACAACACAGCCTCCTACTTCACGCCCGCGCCCTCAGGGCTGAAGTTCTTTGGCGAGTGAGTGCCTCTCGTCTCCCAGCTGCAGATCTCATCAACCTCTGGCTTGTGATGCCGTACACCGATATTCAACATGCTTGCTCAGCTGAGCGCCAGGTGTGAAGTGTGCCTGCAGAGCAGTACGCTCAGGTGTCAGCGAGGGCAGCTGCCCTGCATTGCATGTGCTCCTGGAATAGCAGTGTCTTGGTATTCCCGACAGCAGCCGCAGAGGGGTGCAGGATGATAGAGCTGTTAATATGACCCTGATTACTGGCAGGGCAGGCCCATACACTGCTGTGCTAGTCACCTTGAGCCACTTTCCTGCAAAGCCCCAATGAATATACTGTTCTGATCTAAAGCTACTCTGGCATGAGAGGAGTCTGTGCACCTGCGCAGGTGCAAGCAGAACCTGCTGACGCTGCAGGCGACCTGCAGCTTTGTGTTCGACTACAGCACGCGCCGCCTTCTGGACCTGCTCAGCAAGGGGACGCCCGCTGGAGGCATCCCCCTCGGAGGGACTGTCACCTTCCAGTTCTGCACCCTGGCTCTGGGCAACTCCCAGGTGGGGAGCGCTGATGTTTGTTGGACCTGTGTGTGTCCGCTCCACCTCTCATAGTGAGGAAGCAGCAGGGCAGTGCAAGGGTAGCGCTCAGCTATGCCATCATCCACTGCGTCCCCCCAGTCTGCTGTATGTGCTAAAGTCTGCGCACCCTGCCCGTACGGGTCAATGCCGCACAGCATGTGTACAGATGGTAGGACTTGGCAATGGCATGTTGGTCTTGAGCGTCACATGGCCTGACACAGCAGCGCACAGGGTCTGGAGATGAGCATGAGAGGCTGGTGATCGTCAACACCTGCGCTGCAGGCAGCAGCACTTGGGCTGGCAAGAGCGATGGCAGCTGCATTCACGCCTGTCAGTCTGAGGTTGCAGAGCCACCGCGCTTCTGGGCACTGACTCGCCTGGAAAGGACTGTACATAAGGCTCGTCCGTGATTCGCAGGTCAGCAGCCCCACATGCTTTGAGAGCCGTGGCGGAGCGCCAAAGCCGGTCATCGTGAAGATCAGCAGCAAGCAGCCGGCAGACACCATCCCGCCCATCGGCTTCAACGCCTGCTACCAGGACGTCGTGGGCTCGCCCTACAAGTGCCTGGCGTTCTCCATCATCCAGAGCTGCGCTGACAGCAGCCAGATCGCTCAGGGCGCACCCGTCACCGGCCAGCCCTACCCTGGTGAGCCGTAGCAATCACCAGAGGACGCCTCTTTGTCTACCCTGTCACGCCACACCTTGGTAGACCTCTTGAGCATCTGGGAGGCAGATGCCTGCTTAGAGCACAATCCACCAAGTAGTGGGATACCCAGACGCCTTAGCAGATACCTGCTGCATCGCACACACCATCAGCCCATGCGCAGGGCAGATTGCCCCTGTTCTGATGCACGTGACCTGGATCTGACGCCACACAGTGCGACCCCGAGACAGCCATAAGATAGGGGGAGCTAGCTGGAAGAGTTTGCCCGCTCAATGTGCGTGCTGCGCAGGAACGCCAGCGTCCAATGGCGCCGCTGTCAGTGGCCCGGTCACCAACATCAACGGCAACGCCAACGGCAGCCCTGCCGGCCCCGCCATTACTAATAGCGCGGGCGTGGGCGCTGCGGGCACGAACAGCGCCGGCATGTCCTCGCTGGCGGGCGGCGTGGGCAGCACCCTCGCCAGCACCCAGACCGTCAGCGCTCAGGCGCAGGGCGGTCAGGGAATTAGCGCACAGCCGACCGCCGCCGCCACACAGTACACCCCCTCCCAGCAGGTCTACAACCAGGTCAGATGCTAAGCCCTACCCCTTAACGTATTTGCAATCGCTCAAGAGTAGCACTATCCCGGAAGCTTCGCAACTCAGATTACTGGCTGGGCTTCTCTGTAAGCACAGGACCTTGATTATGACACTCATGTGGAGGCTGACAGGATGCCTCTCCTCCCTGGCAATTGTAGGCAACGTTCGGTCTGGGTTCTGGACAGAAAGGCTCTTTGCCGCCCTTGGCGGCTCCAAACAGACCACATGTATTTGCTAAGTCCATGGCCTGCATTCCTGTGTACAAGGAGGTTTGCCAAGACGGGCTCTCCTTCAGGTTTTGGGCAAACCATGCCAAGCTTGGCTGTTGCTGTTGATGCAGGGCGCACAAGTGGTTGGCCAGAAAGCCAAGGCGGCAAAGCAGCAGTACCAGGCCACGCTCCAGTCTCAGGAGGCGCAGGCGCCGCAGCAGCAGGGGCGCCGGAAGCTGCTGAAGTGATCAGCGCTGGAGGCGGCCTGCTGGCACCGGACTCTCCTTTCAGGCTTCCTGCAGCGACTGCGCATATCCGGCTGCTTCCGCATCGGGTAGCAAGGATGATGTCTGATGCAGCCTTCCTGCAGAGGGGCCACTGTGACGTCAAGGACGTCCTGGGTGTGAACAGAAAGTTGCGTAGTGGCTCTGAGTCGAGCCAGTGCCACAGAAGCAATCTTCTCCCGGCGAGTGTCTATGTGCCCCAGTGACAAGAGAAGTCCTGTTCGAATCGCCAAGGAAGGAGCTCTGGAGCACTAGCAGGAGGAGTAGGGCGAAAGTGGTCCACCATTTGATTTGAAACATGGCCAGGGATGTATCAAGGGTGTCGAGGCTGGCTGCAATGGCTGTTGTCTGGCAGTGATGGCAACGAGAGAATAAGGGCTGGCGGTTAGGGCATGTTTAAGGCCAAGCCAGTGCCGAGAGGCTCCTCACCATGCTACATCTTGCATTTGTACGCTGTTTTGCTGGACATGCAGGTAGCTGCAGGCGTTTTGTCACCAGATGAGGGTAGCACAGCTCCCCTTGTTCAGGAGAGGCTGAGACCTTGCTGCATTGTGAATGGTCTGCTGGCTTTGGCAAGCTTGAGGAACCTTAAGAATCCTCCAACGCAGGGATTCCTAGATATGTTGAGGAATGGGCATCTGTGTTGTCCACATAGAGTATGAGGATGCAGCTGTGCAAGATTCCTCCTTTATGTGCACTGTCAGCTAAGCTCTGTGTGACAAGACAACGTTTGCCTCCATGGTTAGCAACGTTGCAACTGAATTTGCCTGTAAAAGACATAAGATCTCTAGCGTTTGGCATGACCCTTTGCACTCAATTGATTTTTGCAGATAGCAGCCACTCAATGTGTCATGCAGGGTGGTCAACTGCATTCCAGACTCTGTGATCCCCACAATCGTCGGAGGACTGACTCAGTCCGACTGAGTATTCCTAAAGCAATGCTCATGCATCTGTTCATGTGCATGGCCAACCAGGTGCAGCTGCTCAACACCACACTCAAGGCACCCTTCTTTGTAGATCAGGGCGCCTCCATGACTCCTACAGAGGTCATCCATACCAACATCACGCCTGAATACACTTTTGCAGGCACAAAACACCTCCTTTGTGTACATGTGTGATGGCATCCTAGTCAGCGGCAGTTGTCCCTGATGTCCCTTCATCCTTTCATGTCTCACTTCTCCTTTTTGGGCTCCACAGCCTTCGGCTCCCCAATCTTGGGCTCCACTGTCTGGAGAGCTGAAGATGACGCTGCTTCCTGGTGCGCCGTCTCACTCAAAGCCGTCTGCACAGCATGTGAAACAGTCTCAGCCTTTCTGTCATTACAACACAATGCAATGACAAGCATGTATGGCATTGCACCCTGGCTTTCCTCCATTTGCAGACATTACCAGGCAATAATAGGTGCGCTGTCTCAATCGTTGTGTGGCAGGAATCAGCAGCGGGGATTATTGGAACCAGGCTATGTATCTCTCACCTGCTCTGCTGCATCTGGCTCCGCCGAGAAGCTGCACAGAGCACATCACAAGTCAGTGACTTCATATTGGTAACCCAGTAACGCCGGCCCAGCTTGTCAACAGCCTCTCTGTTAAGCCCCCGCATGGACCTCGCGCATGCATGCCTTGTGAACTCTGCTCACTCAGAGAAGCCCCTCCATGCAGCTTCTTGCACTGTAAAAATGTTGGTGGAAGATTGTTGATCGTAACCCAGAGGTGCCCTGGAGCACTCTAGGGTTGATGTAAGGGCCCTACTGCATCCACAATTTTGTGAGCCTCCGTTGCATGCATGGGGATTGAGCATCCAAACTCACCCAAACTCATTGGCCCGCTTCTTGTCCACCCGGTAGATCCACCTCTGGTAGATGTAGATGAGGAACACAATGTCGTCTCTGAAGACGGACAGCCGGTGCAGCGTGGGCATCTTGATGACGAAGGCGAACAGGTCATCGATGATGGTGTTCAGGAACTTGTAGGTCATCTGGCGCCAGGGCAGGTGCGCCACGCTCTTCATCCTGTAGTTCAGGTACAGCTGCAGGAAGCACAGAACCACGTCAGGGAATGACGCCAGTCTGCCATATTGCCAGATCCTACAGCCACAGGGTCAGGAATGCTGCAACTTTTCAAAAGCCCATCAGGCTGTGCGCCTTGGATGTGCCAGGGCCTCATGCTAATCCTCCTACACTTGAGTACAGCTGCAGGAATAGGTGAGGTGAGGAGAAATGCCCATGCAGTGCCTTTTCACCGCATGCTTATGCCATCAGCTGGCACTGTAAATTGTTTGGTGAATGCGGTATGCCGAACACAAGAAGAATAACGTGTTGACATCGGCATGCACATGCAAGTCATAATGCGAGCAGGCCCCTGGCAGGCATTGTCTGCCTTGGCTCAGCATTCACAGCAGAAGACAGCAGAAGACAGCACAGGTCTTTTTCGTTCTGATGGCAAGCAGCGGCGCTGTACCTGGGGGCACATGAGGATGAAGCCAAAGGTGTAGACAGCCCCCACGAGGGAGTTAAGCACCCAGGAGTACCAGCTGCGGTGCGACTCGTACAGCAGCGCGTAAATGGCGTAGCCGATGACCAGCGGGTACAGCGCATAGCTCAGATAGCGCATCGCCTCGGCATCGTACTGCTTCGTCATCGATTGCCTGCACCCAATTGGACGAGTGTCATGGCTTGCCATCCAGGAAAGCAAAGCAGGGAACACAGCATGGCTTCTGCGCAGCAGTCTTGTGCGCAGCAGAGATGCATCCGGCCACAACAGCAGCAGATACCGCGACATGCGCGGGAGGAATCACGAGGGGAGGCATGTTGGCATTGAGGAAGCTAAGGATGGACTAAGCTGTCATCCAGGCACTCATTGGGCTGACACGTAGACTTTCAGCTCACGGCAGATTGACAAGTGCCTGCAATGCATCTTATTGCTAGGTGTCACGCTCTTGGGATGCGTCGACGTGCATGTGCACACGAGACCTCACACAATGCCCCATCAACTACCCATGAATGGCAAACGCATGTGATTTGAAGAGCGGCGCTCACGTGTAGCTGCTCTTGTCGGCAAACTTGAGCTTGGGGTAGCCCTGGGACCAGTCCAAGCTGATGCTCATGGCCTGCGTCAGCTTCCAGAACTCTATGATGAGCCCCAGACCCGAGCTGAACAGCACCACGTAGCTGGTGTTCTCCTCCATCAGGTACAGGAAGATGATGACCTGCATTGCAGAGGTATGTTAGCTTCCCTCTTTCCTGGGCACCCTTGTGGGTCCATCTTGGGATACCCTTGCTTGCCAGCCGGCCATAGCACACCTGGCGATTGTATTCATGCCTGACCATGTGGCAAACAAGGCTTTGGAGGGCTCAATCTCAGCAGCACATCACTCTCACTCAATGGCCATAGTCGGGGCACAACAGAGATTGGCGTCACTTCACGCACATCGCATCTAGCGAATGCAGAGGGCTACCATACATCCCTTCGAGGCAAAAGCTGGGATCGAGAAGCCTGTCACCGATGATTAAGGAGATGAGTCAATCACCTGGCACACACAGTTGATGCCCACAGTCCGAACAGAGAGTCCCTCCACATTCTTCTTGCCCCGCCAGAAGCCGATGTCGTTCTTGAAGGCCAGCATGTCGAAGACGCTGTGCAGGATGGAGACGAAAAAGGTGAGGCCCAGGAAGTAGGGGTTGCCCTCCAGCAGCACCCGCTTCAGCTCATCGCTCTCGCCGTCAGCTTGCGCACCAAAATCCCGCTGCATCAGGCACGCACACATGTTGGTTGTTCCTTCAGGAGGGATCGCTTGCCACACTTTGCCTGCGGCTGCCCTCCAGCAGCACCCCCATCAGCTTGCGCGCCAAAATCCCGCTATGAAGGTCAGACACATGTCACACCTTCACCGTGTCTGAGGTGCCAGACTACCTTGTCATGGACAAGGACGTACTATGAGGGGAATCTGCAAGCTTGCTCAGGGCTTGAAGACTCAGCAAAAATCAGTTGGGCACAGCCCATCGAGCTCTGACTGCATCTTGTATGCAGGCACAACAGGCGTTGCAGCAAATGATCCAGCATGTCATGCTGCAGGACATGCTGCGGTCACATGCAGTCACATGCATCCTCTCTGCAGGCAGTCTTGACAGCTTTGAAGGTCTCTGGAAGCAAAGGCGAGACAGGGGTGAACCCTGACCTGCATCTCAAAGCTCTTCTCCACTTGGGAGAAGATTGTGAACTTCCACATGGGCATCTGGGTCAGGTCCAGGGCGATGTTGACCTCTGTCACCGTCTCGTTCAGCGGGACGAGGTTCTCCCGGAGGATCCAGAACTCGTTGAAGTAGATCGTCGGGTAGTAGGTCATGGACTCAAAGTTAGGGTCCAAATGCGCCTTGATCTGCATGGCCCACAGAGGAGTTACGAATATATCGACAATGTCAGATCAGCCAACATGTGACAGTGTCCAGCTGTCTGTTAGATCCAGATACTTAAGTGGTGTTGACGGTATAACACCTCAAACAGGATCCTCAGCTGACATGCAGTGCAGCTGTCGTGGTGGCCACACATGACCAGAGCGGCATCCAGGCAGAGCTCGCGAAAAGAAGAGTCATGGTAACCAGGCAGGAGTCTGATGTGGCCTGCTCACATGCTCTGGGACTGCGCTGGCTGGGTAGGCTGTGGCATCATCCAGCAGCACAAGAGTCATGATTGCTAGGCATGTGTTGAGGTACTAGAAGGCTTGCTTACGTGCTCTGGGACTGCATTGGATGGGTAGGCGGTGGCGTCATCCAGCAGCGCGATGCTGACAAAGGGCTTCAGGAATGAGATGTACTCCCTGGGCTTCTCCTTGTCAGCCTCCCCCTTTTTGCGAGCCTCCTCCTGCTCTGCTTGCGTCGTCGCCAGCAGGTTTACACCCGTCTTGTTGCGCGGCCTTGGCAGGTATCTGTTCAGAGCTGCACCAGCCAGAAGGCAGTGTCATTGACTGCAAGAGTGCTCATCCCTCTACCAGTCTGTGCATGCGCTCGAGGCAGCTGTCAACCAGAGCGGTCGTCTATAATGTCTCAGCGCACTGGTGAGATCATACAGATCAGGGGGATTTCCTGACACTTCAGCGAGGCTCCATTGTCAGGCAGGCTACACTGCATGGACATATCCCCCAGGCCTGCTCCTGAAGATTGAGGTGGCACATGGTTTGGATAGCAGAGGCATTTGCTCACCCAGGCTCTTGCCAAACACAGTGTTGTTCTGGTAGAAGGAGTCGCTGGGATCCAAGGCAAGGCCGCTTGGCGCAAAGAAAGCATGCAGGTAGACGGAGCCGTTGGTTTGGACAGCCTGCATAGCATAGCATTATCTTCAGAACTATGTGAGCTGTGCTCTGAGGGGAGCTAGTAGCCCTGACGATCCCGGCACTCAAGGGCTGTGAATGGGACCACCAGTGAGTGGGAATGCAATTGGATTGCCTTACCTGCGATGGGTAATAGGTTATGTTCAGCTTTCTTTCGGCTGCTAGCCCCAGCTGGACGTCCGCCTCTTGCCAGATGGGTTTGCTGCCTGAGAAGTCTCTGAAGTGAGGGCTCTCAGACAGATACACGCTCATGTCCAAGGAGGTTCCCTTAGGGAAGTGGGGAGCAAACATCTCCTCTCGGGTCAGTTTCTTCTGCGATCCGCCACCAAAGAACGTCTTGAACATGTACCACATGGCTATCATTCGCAGAATTCCGAAGATGGCACTAGACTTCTTTTCCGGTTGCTGCTGACCCTGGCCGCCGCCCGCAACGGCAGCCTGCTGTGCAGGCATGTTGCCCGAGTGCTACTTCACCAGCACAATCTGCCCTGTCTTCACTAAGCTAAGGAACGATCAGGCGATCTAGCACCGTCCCGATGTGGCACGGAGGTCCTCCGATACGCTTGTAGAATGTAGATGACTATGCTGTAATGTACCGGAGTAGCATTTTGCAGAGACACGCTTCACCAAGTTGGCGCTCGCTGTCTGGTAGGAACCCAAGGCTTGGCAGCTTCATTTGCCCAGGAAGCCGACTTTACAGCTACATTTGCCAGACCGCTCGCAGCTGGTGCATTCTTCACATACCACTCTGTGAGAGTGCCAAATCACAGTCCATTATCTTTGTTCGCTCTGCAGCAGGAAGTATTATCTTGGCTACGTGAAAAGGCCTTCACGTAGACTCAGATCACCAGTCTGCTTGTTGGCCTCAGCCGCTTCTGAGACATTCACATCGCATCTGCAACGTATCAGCAGTCCTCATACGCTACACAACAGGCCTTGAGTGTGCAGGCAGGTAGGTCCAGCCTGAGGTGCAAAGCTAAATGTAGCAGGTTGCACTGCCCTCGTGGCTCAGCCGTGCTGTCATTTATACGTTTTCTGTACGCTTTAATGTGCTGTAACATCTCACGCTCATGTGGTCCCATTCTCAGGGCCACCGCTGCTAGTCATCACCACTGGACTGCGTGGGCCTGAGGCCATGTAAGGCGTAAACAGACGTCAGGAGGTTGCCTCCGATGGAGGACGAGGATATCCTGATGGAGGACGTGCCTGAGGAGAAGACAGGAGAGATCTCCCAGGTGCACCTCTATCTGTTTAATGCAGAATCTGCAGATGTAGCAGCTGACTCGTGCCTGGTGAAGTGATCTGAACTCTGTGCTCATAGATAAGCCTTTCACTGGCTATCTCATGCCTGTGAGGACGGACATAACCCGTTTTCCAGCTCTCATAAGGCTCTGCCATGACGCAGGAGGATGCATGGGCAGTCATCTCTGCCTTCTTTGATGAGAAGGGCCTGGTGCGGCAGCAGCTGGACTCCTTCAACGAGTTCATTATGAGCAACATGCAAGAGATCGTGGACGAGTACGGGACCTTTGTCGTCAAGCCAGAGGCCCAGCATGACCCCGGTATGTTCCCACTCCCAGCGCCAGTGCGTATGGATAATATTGGACAACGACAATGTTGCCATAATCGCTGCAGGTTCAACATGCAATAACCGTATACTCTTCTTACAAGAGGGATGCACAGTGCTGGCATGTTAATCTTGCATGCTGGCCTGCAGTGCTGCTCTCTTGTCACATCGCAGCAGAATCCGAACATGTAGCCACAGTATTATTGATGGTGCAGGCATGCCCAAAGTGGAGGAGAAGGAGTACAAGATAGAGTTTCTGCAGATCTATCTCAGCAAACCCACGATCACAGAGTCGGATGGGGAGACCTCCATCCTCTTCCCAAAGGAAGCGCGCTTGCGGAGCCTCACGTGAGCAGCAACACCCCTCTGCACATTGTCTTGAGTGATAGCGTTACAGTGGCTTCAGCATGAGGCTCTCGCCTCCCTCTACCAGCGACCTGCATGCAATCTTGCACCAGACTGCATGCCGTCAAAGCTGAGAGTCATTCTATTGTACCCTTTACAGTCCGTTGTCACAGCCAAAGCACTGACAGAGGACTGAGAGGTGCCACTGTGGCACTGTGGTACTGTGGCACATTGGCACCGTTCAAGGCATGTTTGCATTCAGCACTGCCATTCTGGCCTGCAACATGCTGAGGATAGTTGCAGATGCGAGTTGCTCAGGAGCCAAACAGACTGGTGATGATCACTCATGTCCTGAGCACTATTGTGGTGTGCTGCAGGTATGCAGCACCTCTGTATGTGGACATCAAAAAGAGCATCATCACCCGGCAGCCGGATGGGGAGGAGGAGGAGATAGATGAGATGTACCCCAAGACCTTCCTGGGAGAGGTGTGGCCCCTGCGATCCCCCAGATGTCATAGGTCTGACTCAGCACTGCTGAGTCGCGGTATCACTCTCCCTAGTGGCGCTTGTGCTGCTCAAGTGTTTGGGCAGTGGCAGGCTAAGGACAAGAGGTGTCACAGGCATGGTGACTGCACACAATGGCTTGGCTTTGAATGTGCATACCTGCTCACTTTGACAAGCAGAGTCTCATAATGTGTTGATATGTAGGTTCCTATCATGCTGCGCTCCAAGTACTGCCAGCTGGAGGACCAGACTGAGCACGACCTGACCACGCTGGGAGAGTGCCCCCTGGATCAGGCAAGGACTTGCTCACCGTCCCGACCTTACTCCTCTCTGGTTTTTCTGCATCAGCCTCTCTGCATTCCTAGAGCCTTGCATTGTAGGCAATATCGCATCTGGCAGTGTTAGGTGTCCTGCCGTGCAAGTCCATCTCAGGGGTGACACCAGCGCCGGCAATGAGGCCGCCGTAGCTGTGTCGGCGTGGTCTTGGTTCAGGGTGGTCATCACTCAGGTTGAATGCATGCCTACTAGGCCTTTCAGCTGGCCAGCCTCTTGACAGTGTGGAGGCCGGTGATCTGTGGGGTTCTGTGGCTGCGTATCACCCTCGAGGATCAACTGCCCTGAATCAAGCAAGACTAATCAAGCTACGGGCAGGCCACACTGGCTGGCGCTGGCCACATTCCTGACACAGGACTTGGTGGCAGGAGGAAGTGATTGCCACTCTAGACCTAAACTGCGATGCTCTGGGAAGGCAATGAGCTAGGATTTTAAGCGCCACCAAGAGTGTCCTGCACCCACAATTGGGAGCAGGGCGCTGTGCAACAGCAGGAAGCGCTTCACACGAAGGCCTCACCCTCGGGTTGGCGCGCAGACATAAGATCCTGGTGCTGCAGTAGTCCTGACGTGACCCCTCCAGAACATTATAATTAATTGCCAGCGCAGAGCGGGCACGTGGTGGTGTACGGCGGCGAGAAGGTGCTCATAGCGCAGGAGCGCATGGCCGACACCTAGGTCACGATACTTATCACGACCCCATCTGCGCTGAAGATTGATGAGTGATTGCCACTGCAGGGCGGGTACTTTGTGGTGAATGGGAGCGAGAAGGTGCTGATAGCACAGGAGCGCATGGCCAACAACCAGGTGTACGTGTTCAAGAAGAGCCAGCCCAGCAAGTACTCCTTCCAGTGCGAGTGCCGCTCCGTGCTGGAGAGCGGCACGCGCAACACCAGCAGCATGTCCATCAAGATGCTCGCCAGATCAGGCGGCAAGGGTGGCCAGGTGACACGCCTGCCTGTTGCATTTGCGGAGCTACCCCCCGCTCTGCAAGAGACATGTCTGAACAAGCATTCACAGTCATATGCCTTGCCATCTCTGGATGCTGGGACTTGTAGTGTCCAAGAGTTGGGATGCAAGCAGCAAAAGAGGAAAGGCAAATCTTGGAAGGCAGAGCTCACAGCGTCTAAACAGGCATGTGACACCTGATATTCCTGGTGTCACAAACCCTGAAAGAGGCGTGTATGCTCTGCATTCCAGGGTTGCCTCTGCAGAGGCAGCATTTTCCTGTCAGTCAAATCAGGTGCTCGTTCAGGCTGTGCTTGGAGCTGAGCACCGTGCTGTCTATATTGGCGAAGACTTGCATGCTGTGCAGGCGGTGAGGGCAACTCTGCCCTACATCCGCTCTGATGTGCCCATCCTCATCATATTCCGGGCCCTGGGCCTGGTAGCTGACAAGGACATCCTGCAGCATGTGGTCTACGACTTCAATGACACGGCCATGATGGAGGCGCTGCGGCCCTCCCTGGAAGAGGCCTTCCCCATCCAGTCGCAAGAGGTGCGCTGGAATTACGGCAATCACACAAGCCTACTCTGGACACTTGAGGGGGGTCACTAATCTGGGAGGAGGAATGCATCTGTGGGGGCTGCGCAGGTCTCACATTCCTATCTGTGGGTCAGATGTGAGTTTTGTGGAGCACTGTTGACAGCAGGCTTGGCGTTGCCAGATCCCATTGATGGAGAACCACAGCCATCAAAGGATCCAGAGCTCACATTGGCAAGTCTCAGAGCTCTTTGAGAGCCTTCGCACATGAGACTTTGCCCCAGCTATCCTTCTGACAGAGTATGGTGGTTATTGCAGGTGGCTCTGGACTACATAGGCAAGCGCGGGAGCGTGCCAGGAGTGACCAAGCAGGCGCGCATACAGTACGCCAGGGAAATCCTGCAGCGGGAGCTCCTGCCCCACATTGGCATTGGCGAGCAGACAGAGACCAAGAAGGCCTTCTTTGTGGGCTACATGGTCCACCGCCTGCTGCTGGTGAGTTCTGTGCTCCCAAATGCTGTGGATGGCGATTACACTGGGTGTCCTGTCCTTGTCAGGAGACTTGCATGTTTTGATGGGACAGTCATTGTTACCACAGATGGAGGTACCTGTCGCTTTGCAAAGCTTGGTCTTTGTGGGCTACTGGTCCACGGCCTCTTGCCGGTGAGGAGTTGCCAGTTCCTCGCCACTTTGGCGCTTGCTGATCAGAATTTTGCTATCTATGTCTGTAGGGCAAATCTCTGTGCAAGACATTGCAGTGCAGCAGGATGATGAAATCTTGCATACACTATGGTGTTAGTAGGCATGCAGACATAAGAGACTCTTCTTTGCCACCACAGCTGAGAGCTTGAAGGCTCAGCACGATTGCATGCTGGGCCTCATTGCTGCAACTTTTGCTCGTCATGGCTGCAGCTGAAGACATACTGCTCTTTGTGTGCATGTGAACCATCTGAAAAAGAGGTTTTGACGTGATCTTTGACAGAGCAACCATTGCTGTCTGAGACTGCTGTGGGAGTGCAGGTGGCGCTGGGCAGGCGGAATGAGGATGACAGGGATCACTACGCCAACAAGCGCCTGGACCTGGGCGGCCCCCTGCTGGCGGGCCTGTTCAGGAACCTCTTCCGCAAGGTCGTCAAGGACGTGCGCGGCGCTGTGCAGCGCGCTGTCGATAAAGGTGCAGTACACATATCAAATCCAAACCTACGGCCTCATGCATCTCATCATGCAGTCTTTGAGCCGGGATTTTGTGCGATGTATGTGGGCAAGGATTGATCCACCATGAGATGTCTCCATTGCATTGGTGCTGCTGTCACCATCATGCGCCGTTGACGTGCCCACTGTTGGCCATGTTGATGAGCGTGATGGGTGATGGCAGTCTGTTGCAATTGACATGTCTTCCTGACACATCTAATGCTCATTGCTTGCCGGAAGATGCCTTGCCACAGAGTAGCATTCAGGAGGGTGGCCTCAGGATAAAATAGGGAGCATGGTGTTCTGTAGGGAGGGACATCAATGTACTGGGTGCGGTCAACAAGGACACCATCACAAGGGGCCTCAGATACTCCATAGCCACCGGTAACTGGGGCATGCAGGGCCAGACAGGCATCCGGCCAGGAGTGTCCCAGGTATGTAGCCTGCACTGGCTTGCAACTCATTGCCAAGGTGCAGCATGCTCAGGAAATTTGCCATGCACTGGCCTTCTGAGTGTCTATGCAGGGTCTCTTAGCAGATAGCATCGGCGAGGGTAGGACCTGCTTGTTCCAGGCTCGCCTGTCAGTTCCTCATGCATGCATGCAGGTGCTGAACAGGCTGACGTACGCATCGACGCTGTCGCATCTGCGGCGCATCAGCTCGCCCATTGGCCGCGAGGGGAAGCTGGCCAAGCCCCGCCAGCTGCACAATTCCCAGGTTGTGTATCAATCCTGCACACTGTCAGTGCAGAGGTGCTCCTCACTGATGGCAAGGCTGTGCTATATATTCAATGCTGTGTTGACGCTGCAAAGCGCTCTGCCCTTCTGTTCGTGGAGAGCTCTCTCGCGTGCCAAGGCTTTGGATACAGCTGCAGCTCAGGCAATGACTGCAACTTCTGCATATGCGCTGGCAGGTATCTTGGCTATGGCACGCTTTGGATGCACTACAGAAGCTGGAGAGCAGGCATGCTTGTGCCAAATCCTCACCACTAGGTGTCTTATTGGCGCCGCATTGAGGGCGTTAAGCTTGTGCTTTGGAACGTGCAGTGGGGCATGATCTGCCCGGCAGAGACGCCGGAGGGCCAGGCATGCGGCCTGGTGAAGAACCTGGCGCTAATGTCCTATGTCTCCACCGGCTGCGCCTCCGGGCCGGTGCACGAGTTCCTCGAGGAGTGGGCCATGGAAACCCTAGAGGAGATCAACCCCAGCGTCATCTTAGAGGTGAGTCTTTGCGGCAAGCCTCAGCAGCTGTGGCCCATTGAGACCCTAGAAGAGATCGACCCCAGCATCATCCGAGAGGTAAAGCTTCATGACCATTCCATGGAGCTGAGGGCCTGTTCATGACTCCCCCGTCACATGGTGCCTGCTCTGGCACGGTGCTTGCGGGTGCTGATGTGAGCAGGCTGCGAGGGCATGGCGTAGAATAAGGTCAACTGGCGGGCTGCAGGCGACAAAGATCTTTGTGAATGGCGTGTGGGTTGGCGTGCACCGGGATCCCGCCATGCTTGTGCGGACCCTGCGGCAGATGCGGCGGCAAGTCAATATCAGCACTGAGGTCAGAATCTCATCTCTGGCGACTCCCCTTTTTGCATGAATTCACTGTCAGAGCCGTCAGGCAAGGAATAAAGAGGTCCTTTGCATAGCCTCTAGCGCTTTTGCGCATGGATCACCCTCTCGCAGAATTGAAATTGTGATGAGTATCATGCTCTGCGTCCCAGCAGGGCACCATGCATAACCGCATGCTGTAGGAGCTGCGGCTGTACACAGTCAGCGTGCGCTGCTGCCGGCCGCTGTTTGTCATGTATACCTACAGCTGTGACGGAAGCCGACTGCATGGGCGAGAAAGGAGTGTTGACAACATGATGCTGTGCAGGTGGGCATCGTGCACGACCTCATGCTGCAGGAGCTGCGGCTGTTCACAGACTGCGGGCGCTGCTGCCGGCCCCTGTTCATCGTGGATCTGGAGTCGCAGCGCCTGGCAGTCACCAAGCAGGAGATCGGCCTGCTGCAGGACCGCGACAGCACCGGCTTTGGCTGGAGCGTGAGTCTCTGCACTGCTGCACTGCTGCCTACATGCTTAGCATATCAGACACTCTCTTCTCAAGCTATGTGTCCTGAAACTTGCGTAGCTCCTTAGGTGGGTGCAGCACTGGCTTTGGCCAGGGTGTGGGTCTCTGAAGTGCTGCCAGTGCATGCCTATGCTGAGTGAAACAGCACCTGACATCTGGAGGTGGTCTTGGTGATGTAGCGCCCTGTGGTGCTGCAGCTGATCCTTCATGGAAGTCTGAAGCAACACGAAAGATCTCAGGTGCTCACAGTGTGGAGCAAGCTTCTCGCACAGGCACACACCACTGCAGCACTGATGCGCTTACAGCCGCCATCAGACAACCTGCTGCGTGCAGGACCTGGTGAACCGGGGCTGCATAGAGTACGTGGACTGCGAAGAGGAGGAGACCACACTGATCGCGATGGAGATCCGGGACCTGGAGCGCTCCCAGGACACGGGCAGGGTGTCCTTCATGAACACCTACACCCACTGCGAGATCCACCCCTCCATGATCCTGGGCGTCTGCGCCTCCATCATCCCCTTCCCGGACCACAACCAGTCCCCCCGCAACACCTACCAGTCCGCCATGGGCAAGCAGGCCATGGGTGCGTCTCTGAGCATAGCATTTGATGAGTTTCCCATGTTGTGTTTAGCAATCAGGCATCAGGGTGCTGGCCTGCATGAGCTTTTCAGTATGCAATGTCATACCTCACAACCCATGTGGTAGGCTGGCACGAACAAGCGGGCCATGTGACTGGCAAGCAATGCTTGTGACATACCAATATGCACAACCATAAATGTGAGCAGTTCTACCTTCAGAGAAGATCTTCAAACTCCTGAGTCATGATAGATGGTAGAGGATAGCAGGAGCCATAGAGGGATGCTTGCCCTCATTTGCTGACAGCAAAGGGCTCAGGGGTATGTTTGAGGTATAAGTACATGTGCAGGCATGTATGTCACCAACTATCAGATCCGCATGGACACCCAGGCCTATGTCCTGTACTACCCGCAGAAGCCGCTCGTCACCACCCGGGCTATGGAACACTTGCACTTCAGGTAAATATCCAAGACACTAGCATACACTCAGGTACACAAAACCAGCCAAGAGCAGGCAGTCTACTTGGGAACAGACATAGAGCCTCACTGTGCAATCTTTAATGTTGAAGCATTTAGGGGTGCGCAGAAGCTGCTATCGCATGATGTGGTGCACCTTTTCATGTAAGTGCGCTGAATGACAAGGAAAAGGGCAAACTCTGCATGCTGAGGATCAGTTGTCGGGTGCAGGGAGCTGCCTGCTGGGCAGAACACAATCGTGGCGATTGCCTGCTATAGCGGGTATAACCAGGAGGACTCCCTCATGATGAACCAGTCCTCCATCGACAGAGGCTTCTTCCGCTCCATGTTCTTCCGCTCCTACAGGGTGAGCTGCACTCATCTAATCAAACGTGGGCCTCTTATATGCAATCTATAGATCTAGAGGTTGGATTGTTACAGGGTGAGCTGCTGTCAGCACACCTTGCTGGGTCATGAGCTCTGCTGCGGCACCTGTGTCGTCCGTGCTAGCTGCTGTCAACGAGCTAGGCCGGTCTGTCTGGCACATGAAGGTGTGCCAGGGTGACATCGCTGGCCTAGATGGTGTGAGGCTGGTAGCAAGCACGACACAGGCTATACGCATGCTGTCTCTCAGCGCCCCAGCTGTGCTGCAGCAGCCCTGCATCTGCTTAGATCATGATTTTCCCAATTGCCAGGGCCAAGCGTCATGCCTGCATGGACATTATTTTGCGCTCAAGCATCGACCCGCGCTGAAAGTGACCACAGAGGCACTCAGTGCTAATCACGTCACTCACAGCACGTGTCCTGGCTGTCACGCAGGCGGAGGAGAAGAAGCAGGGGTCGCTGGTGCAGGAGGTGATCGAGGTGCCCGAGCGCGGCGCCACGTTGGCGATGCGCCACGGCACCTACGACAAGCTGGACGAGGACGGCATCGCGCCGCCCGGCACGCGCGTCAGCGGCGAGGATGTCATCATCGGCAAGGTATCACGGCGTCCTGGACATCCCTTTGAGATGATGTTGCCTCAGCACTTGCACAGCATGCTTGCAATGCGCACTATACCCCCAACACATGCTGGAGCACCAGGGCTTGGTGCTAGCATTGCACATGGCTGAAAATCGGGCCCTTGGACCAGTCAACCGTGCTGTCCAGGATTGGCTGCTGCGGTTGGGTTCGTGCTGAGAGGTAAGGTGCATGACAGACATCTCTGGTGGGCAGAGGAACAAACAGGAGTAGCGTAGCCTTCCACTGACACATATGTGCCTACCAATGTCCATGGCAGCACGTTGAGCACTCTAAGAAGCTGCTATGCGAATTGCTTGTGCTGAGGGTGTGTGAACTGTTTGCAGACATCTCCCTTGGCAGAGGAGCAGCCGGGAGTGGCGCAGCGCTTCACCAAGAAGGATGTGTCCACCAGCCTGCGCAACAGCGAGTCGGGCATGGTGGACCAGGTCATGCTGTCCACGAACGCAGAGGGCCAGCGCTTCGTAAAGTTGCGGGTGAGAGCTTTTCCTTCTCCAGGAGACATCTGGCATGCGCTGTACCCACTGGTGCATCTTAATGCTGGCTGACTTGCACTGCGTCCGATAGGGCAAAGGAGTATGCTCAGCAAGAGCTGTCTGCAGAGGTAGAGTAGGAGCAACCCAGTGCCTAAATGAATTCTTCCTGCTGATTCCTATACTGAAGAGCAGCAATGCCCAGTATAGGGGGCAGTAGATTGATCACTTTAGGCACAGGGGTCCTTGGTGGTCTTCTGAGGCAGGCAGGTTGCTGTCCAGAGAATGGCAAAATAGCACTGGCCCCTGGTGTCCAATCTGTGCAAGGATGTGACTTTGTGACTTGCGCAGGTGCGGTCCATCCGGGTGCCCCAAATTGGGGACAAGTTTGCCAGCCGGCATGGGCAGAAGGGCACCATCGGCATGACATACACCCAGGAAGACATGCCCTGGACAGCAGAGGGCATTGTGCCCGACCTCATCATCAACCCGCATGCCATCCCCTCCCGCATGACCATCGGGCATCTTGTAGAGGCCCTCATGAGCAAGGTAGGAGCATCAAGCTCAGCCTTGTTATGTGCAGCTGTCCTTCTTGGTATATGTTGGCAATAATGTGCAGAACGTGAACAGCAGTGTGCTTGCGGTCACTGGGGTCACGCCGTTCTACAACCCACAGCTGTCAGTAGCGAGCAGATGCCTGACATCCTGCCCTACACTCAGGATGTGTGCAGACATCTCGGCACCTTGCTGCAGCTGATGCATGGGCGTTCTTGGCCAATTAGGCATGGGGAAAGTAAGTGCCTCAGTCTGATAACGGGATGTTTGATGCTTGCAGGTCGCAGCATGCGTGGGCAAGGAGGGAGACGCAACGCCATTTGCAGATGTGACAGTCGACAACATCAGCAGCGCGCTGCACAGGTGCGGCTTTCCAGTATTGCGCCTGGAAGGGCACTCCACAGCAAACCATGTTGTCCTTTGTCGCATCCATGATCGCCTTGCGTGCCATCCTTGCCCATGGATGCTGCCACCTGCAGGCTTCCGCCATCCTGTTGCATCTGATGCAGCCATGATTTCTAAGTGTTTTGACAGGTGCGGGTACCAATCGCGCGGCTGGGAGGTCATGTACAATGGACACACAGGGAAACGCCTACAGGCTCAGATCTTCCTCAATCCCACCTACTACCAGCGGCTCAAGCACATGGTGAGCATCCCCTGTAAAGCCATGTAGAGCCATGTAAAGCCAGTTGTAAAGCCAGTGAGTGACCTGGCAGACGTCCACAGACGTGTCCCGATATTCCCATTGTGACTCTTTGGGCGCACTGTGGGAAGGCCTTGGCCAGCCTTCCAGCTGTTCATCCCTCAGTGTGGGATCATCACAGTTGATGCCCACTTCAGTGCCAGTGAAAGTCTGCCCTTGCAGCGTACGCCTTCTGGCAAAGTTCTGGGGCAGTGTGCACCCAAGCTGGCTGCCTGCTTGTTGAGTGTTTCAACCAACACCCACAGACTCTGCAAGATGTTGTCAGGAGCTGTGTCTGGCGCAACTCTGTGAAGCCCTCAAGAGTACCCAGACAATTACCGTACAATCGCAGAGTGCAGCAGCATCAGGAGAAGGGCATGTGACGTCACTGACTGCCTGCTTTGCTGCAGGTGGACGACAAGATACACTCGCGGGGGCGGGGCCCGGTGCAGATTCTGACCAGGCAGCCCGTCGAGGGGCGTGCCCGGGACGGCGGCCTGCGCTTTGGGGAGATGGAGCGTGATTGCATCATCTCCCACGGCTCCGCAGCCTTCCTCAAGGTGCGCAGCCTTTGCGCTCTGTAGCCATACCCCTGTAGCATCCCCTTGCAGCCTTCCTCAGGCTGTGCTGTCTTGAATGTCCTGTCATCAAAGCCCTCAAAAGCACTGTGCCCCACCACTGGGCTCCGCTCCCTTTCCTAAGGTGTGCAGCCCTGCCTGCTGGATAGTAGTTTACGTGCTCAATATCCAGCAGAGCAGGACAGACCAGTAGCTATCTGCCTCCCTCCGCTGGACACAGAACACTTGATAGTCGTCTCCTCCCCTGCTCTATTGTTGTATAGCCATATCGTGTGGTACACCTGCAGCCGAGGACCTCCTCATAGGATCACAGGAGACCTGAAGCTATGGCCAGTGTTTGCACCATACTCTGGAGCCTGGTAGCCATGTGTTTCTGCCAGCAAGCAAGTGCAAGATCAAGGATGTGGATACCTTTATGGCTTTGGTCCTCTAAGCCTCTGGCTGTTGCTGCAGGAGCGGCTGTTTGACCAGAGTGACGCCTACAGAGTGCATGTGTGCGAGAGCTGCGGGCTATTTGCAGTGGCAAACCTGAAGAAGAATCAGTTCCACTGCCCGGCATGCAAGAACACCACCGGCATCGTACAGGTAAGGCCCTGCTGCCTCTGAGCTGCTGCTCCTAAACGGCTTGCGCCTTCAAAGACAAGTCATTGAAGCAGCTACCGAGGGTCCTCTTCCCCGCACACTATGAAAGGTTGCCATGACTGGCTGCAGCCTTGGGCAAGTGAGAACAGAAAGATAGACTGGTGGAGTGACCTCGTGCCAGGGTGTACTACATGCATGGAGCGTATGGTTACCCTGATGGCATTGGGGTGCATTAGTTGTGAGACTCAGGATGGACGGGAGTAAAGTTGACAAGCGGCTGCTCTGTGCAGGTGCACATGCCGTACGCATGCAAACTGCTGTTCCAGGAGCTGATGGCAATGGCCATTGCGCCCAGGATGCAGTTTTGAGGCCAGACTCAATCCACGTGAACATGGATGAGTCTGGAGCAACCAGAGCCTGGCACTGACGACAACAGCTTGGCCAGCCAGCGAAAGAGACATAGGGGCTCAGGACGATTGCAGAGGCCCTCATTGCAGAGCAGGAGAGCAGTGATGACATGAAAAGGATGAACATTGCAGCAGTGACTGCGCAATCTGAATTGCAGTGTGAACCGAGAGAGTATACAATTGTTGTGCCCTGAAGGCCTGTGACAGTGTCAGCTGATTTGCCACATTCAATCACCACAAGTGCTGTGGTGGCAGGAGCCCTAGTAAGTGTGAGGGCCTTTTCGAGCTTGACTGATCTGGTGTGGAGATCTCTGAATTGACAGGAAGCTAATCTGTAAACAGGCGGCCCTTGCGTACGCAGATCACAACACGCTGAGGGCACTAGGCGTTTGCGCTATTCGTACGATTTGCGGTTTGGTCATCCGGTTGTGCCAGGCTGGAAAGGAGGCCCTCTAAATTTGCGACGGACGGAGCGAAACGCCAGATTAGGCTATTGGAGAGTCAAAGCTGACTCCGAAAGAGCTCTGCCGCCTTGCCAGTCTGTATCCCTTCCGTATATTGAAACCTTACCTGACCCTTCTTTTAGTCCATCTCGCACCCGCATGTAGACCGAACGAGCATCGGGTGACAGGATTGCAGCCATGACGGGCGGCAGGGCGGTCTTGTTGGTGGAGTTCTTGACGTGCCTGCTCTTGCTGCGCTGCGCCACGGTGAGCAGCAATACGAGAAAGATTGTTAATAGGTTCCTGCCCGATGCGCAATCCGAATACGAGATGTGCAGGGCTACCGTGCACGCTGATGCTGTGACGCACTGCACAGTACAGACGAGACGTCATCTCGATTGCAGCAAGGACATTTTATGCAAAAGGCAGTGAGATTTTTCAGATTTTATGCGAGCGAGCGCTCATCGACGGGTCCCGATGCAGGCTGTGGGAAACGGGTATGGGATCATCTTGCGACGGCAAGACCCCGCAGCAATGCTATTGGGCAGCGTACTGCAGTTTAGGTTCCCAGATCACAGAGTAGATAACCCTATCGCAGCACTACAACGAACGTTCCTCGGCAGGCATGTCCCGATCGAGGCGTTCCAGGTCAATATGACCACGCTGAGCCCTCAGAAGCTGTGCAGCCATCTCCAAGGCCACAACCCAGGTGTGCACCCTCACAATTAAATTCAGTATGCAGGCTTCTTGAGTGGACCATCGCCGGTCGCATTGAACAGCATCTCAACATGGTCTGGGCAATGTCTTGGCCCTGCTGCAGGTCTGATATTTTGTGAGGCAGATGGGCCGATTTCGTTGGATGTACCCAGTGCAACCCCGAACGACCCAATGTACGGGCAACAAGCCAGTGTACAAACCATAAAGGTGCCTAAGATTTGGGCAGGAGGCCAGTTTGGCAGCCCGCAGGTGATGCTCTATCTGTACCAGTACTCTAGGCAGATCACGGGAGATATGGCGCTGCATACTTGGAATGGACTCCCTGAATGCTGTCAAGAATGGCGTCTAGCAGGTCATGCAGTCGTCAGTACTGAGCGCATCTGACCAGTGTATACACATCATCATTTACAGCGCTCATCCAGGCTTGCGAGTCGCTGGGTCAGGCGTTTGCGCATGCAGGTGTTGCAGCCCCTGAATGAGGCATGCGTGCATGCAGGTGAGGGTGTGCATAGTCGACACAGGAGTGGACTGGCAGCATCCTGATTTGATTGGCAATCTCTGGATGAATGAGAAAGAGATGAACGGACCGGGCGCTACGGCTGCCAATGGCTATCAGAATGGCATTGATGATGACAACGATGGTGAGTGCCCGTGCTGCATGTTTTACTGGTGCGGATGAAGCAGCAAGGTCCTGTGCACAGTTTGTGGAATTGATACAGCCCCTTGCAAAAGGATGGCACACTCTAACCTCGAAGGTGGTCATATCCTTGGTGCCAGACACCTAGCGAGCCACCGCTGTGATGTGCTCCAGAGTAGGCTGGATAAGTTCAGGAATGTGCTGGCGCCTCTGCCTCTCAGAGGACTATCCCAACAACTACGAGCCCTGATGAGGCTCCTGAGATTTCTTATGGCCTAATGCTAGAGTGTGCAGCCATGTACCAGAATAACACAAGATGCACTGATCTGCAGGCATCATTGACAACATCTATGGCTCAAACTTCAACACAAACCCGCCGAGCGGGGATGTCCTGGATCAGCACGGGCATGGGACACACGTTGCCGGTGTCATCGGAGCTGTAGGCGATAACGCCGTGGGCATCACAGGCATCAACCAGGTATCACATCTTACCCTCTTCAGCAAGACTGTTAAGGAGCTATCATGCTGCCCCGTGACCATGTCGGGAGTATTACTGGTATGAGGGATGCATCAGAGGCAGCAATACGGCATGGCGCACAATGTCACACATCCGAATCTCTGGTTACATTACCCAGCAAGGATGGGAAGAGCCCAAGAAGCAACCAAGCGCTCAATGCAACAGGCTGCAGTAAGTAGGATGATGCTGCACGGACACTGGGGGGTTCAGGAGAAGGACATAGGCCACAAGAGCAAGGTGCATGGGTCCTGAGCAGAATTCACAATTGGTGCAGGTAATAAAGATGATAGCCTGCCGCTTCATGGACGCGGACGGAAATGGAAGCAGGGAACAGGCCATTAAGTGCATCGACTGGTGCCTGAGCAGGGATGTCCACGTGCTGTCCAACTCCTGGGGAGAGGTCCCCAACAGTCCCTCCCTGCAGGTATGTTCAAGAGCTGCAGCATGTCTGAAGCTCTCTAGTCTCTGGTTGAGGTTTGTCTCTGGTTGGATGTCTGGAGACCTTTACCCTAATTGTCACTTCTCAACTCCTTAAAGATGCTGTGGTCACCAGGCTGGGAGTACCTTATAAGAGTCATCACGATCAGGACCTCCTGCGCATGCCTGTGGAGATGCGCTTCTTGAAAGCATGCGCTCCTGCTGTCGTCTGTGTGCAAGCAGAAGCCGAGATGTGAGGCGGCCTGCTTTGCAGACCGCAGTGGCGTCGGCCGCGGCCAAGGGAGTGCTGTTCGTGTCCTCGGCCGGCAACGACCACAGCAGCAACGATGTCACCCCGCACTGGCCTTCCAACATTGCCTCAGACACCAGCATCTCTGTGGCTGCCCTGGACAAGACTGGAGGCCTTTGGTATGCCACTGCTGCTGGTCCCCAATCACCTCATGCTTGTTATGCACCCGAGTGAAAGCAATGTGAAATGCGTTTAAGAGAGTTCGCCTGAATGTGACCCATTGACAGCAAGGCATGTGCTGAAGAATCGCAATAGATCGATCAAGTCGCATCTCTCTCTTGAGCTGGTAGCTAGTAGGCACTCACCATGCTACAGGCTGTATTTTTGCTTGACAGGCTTGCCGCAAAGGCAGCACAGCTGGCCTGTACAAGCATCACACATGCTGTAGCGTCAGCGGGAAGCGGGGTTAGCGCAGCATCTATGGCATTGTCGTGCATTGAAGCTGCCTGTTCTGGCGCAGGTCCAGGAGCAACTACGGGAACAAGAGCGTTGACATGGCAGCCCCCGGCGTTGACGTGTGGTCCACCTATATAGGCGCGGCAGGCTACACAGCTATGACCGGCACGTCTGTCGCTGTGCCGCATGTCACCGGCACTGCAGCGCTCCTCATCGCCCAGTGAGTACCGACTTTCACCCTCGCCCTTAGCTGGCAGCACAATACGTCGCCTCAGATACCTTGCAGCGGCTCTCAAGTGGTCTGACGCTTGTTCAGCGGCAGCTGACATGTTGTCAAGCTGAGCTTGCTCTTCAACTATACCCTGGAAGCACTGTAGGGCATGCAAATGAGCTTGGCTCACAGCCAGCACTGCATGTGACGAGTCAAGGGGTTGCTTGGGGTCGGTAGAGGCTGAAAGTGCTACTTTGTACAGGTTGCTGGCGAACGGCTACAATGTGTCAAGCATGGCTCCCAACAAGGGGTATGCTTCACTGGTGAAAAGCGCCATTACCAGCACTGCAACTCCTGTGGCAGGCAAGCATCCTGCCGCAAAGCCATCCTCTCACCGCTCAATCCCTGTTTCACAACGCGACCTGTACATAAGCGCCAGCGCCCCTGCTGCACAGGACTCGTGCCTTGGGCATTCTCCGAGGTGCTCACAGAGGGGAGAAGATGCATGATGAGCCGACAGTCCTGCAATTCACTGCTATGACATGCATAGAGGCTGCTCTGTCTCTGAGGAATGCGTCCACAAGACCTGCGACTGCATGGGGGCCGACACACCATATGTGGTGCAGAGACTTGCACGATGTTGCACACCATAGAAGTCTGGGGACTGCACTGCAGGAGGGTACGTCGCCTTTGGCGCACTGGATGCAGCGGCTGCCATGGCAAAGATCACTCCCCTGAAGCCCGGCACGTCCAGTGTCACAGGCATGCTCCTTCACACTTGCATGCCCTGAAATGAGGAGGCGGCAGGCGACGCCCTGTGTCAGTACTTTGGGCTTGCCCTGCAAGCATGCATGGCTGCTCGGGTGGGCCCAACAGGTCGTTTGAAAAGCTTTGTTCCTCAGTCTCGTTCATGGGCTTTTCACGTGATAGGAGCACCTCCCCTCATGGTGCTTCTAGACATACGCTTGTCTTCTTGACGTGCACTTTCCCAGACAGACAGTGCAATCCTCCTGGACAGGCAATACCCTCCTGGACAGACATGCACTGGGTTGTGCAGGGGGCGTCAATGCGGTGACGGAGGACGCAGCCAGTCCATCGCCTGGCATGACCTGGAGCGGCATCCTGGGGGCGCTGCGGCAAGGCAACACCCCTGACGGCGCTGCCTCGCTGGACGGCAGCGGTGAGTCAGCCGAGTCCCCCGATCCTTACACCCTCAAAGATACTCCCACAAGCATGCAACCACCCCGACGATAGATTGAGCGCCTCAAATGTCAATGTGCATACCCTAGCGATGCCAGTAGTCAATTGAGCCTGCGCGCTGCGCATACTGCTACATGCTTCATGCGGTGCCAATCCAGATCAGGCATCGAGAAGTACCGCTGTATGGGTGCAGCTGCGCCAGCGGCGGCACCTGTGGGTGAGGGGAGCAGCGCACCAGCGCCTACTCTGGCGAGCGCCCTTAGGGCAGCCGCCTCCGAGCTGGCAGCGAGAGTGGGCTGACCGGAATCAGACTCAGCTCTCCTAACTTCAGGTATGACCCAGAGCACAATCGGCTGGTGCTGAGGACACCCAGTCATTTCACATAGGGTTCTCCCACCGCAATGCACTGGAGAGATTTCATGCACGGCCAATGCAGGGCATGATGTTTTGCCCAATTCCAGCTGAGCTGAACAATATGCTCTGTCTGTCCAGGTCAGCAGCCTTGCAGGTGCACAGTCTTGCAGGACGCTTGAGCAGGCGCTTTGGCGTTCTCGCAAGACATTCTCCATACAGAGGTCAATCTATTTGCCAGTGCACTATTGCATACTTCAGCAGCAAAGCTTCATGAGAGCAATCCAGGCTCACTGCGTCCTGAGTTGCTCGTATCTGTGTGCACACCCTCCTTCTGGGACCAGAGTTGCAAGTGTGTCATTCCGGGATTACTGGCACAAGCACATGCTGACCTCCAGGCATGTCACATGTATAGCCTGGGCAGTGGTCATGGTAAGTGGGGCATGCATGTGCACACTAGGGTGGCTCAGTGGCAAAGCTGTCTCTGTAGAGCAAGTGATTATATAGAGAAGGGAGCTGTGCTCATAGCTCATCAGCAGCTCAGCAAATCATCAGCACGTCAGCCTTTTCCGTGTCCACAGCATGGCATGAGGAAGCGTCAGGTTCAGAAGAGACAGCAGCAAAAATCGGCCGATGACTGATAAGCCTTCAAGAGCAGCAGCTGAATGTACAGGCTTTGCCTGGTGCTCTGAGTTTAGGTACTCAATTCATTCTGTGGCATGTACTGGTAATGCTTAGCCCCTTCTGAGTGGTGGAGCTTGAATGAGCATGAGGTGCATCCGCAGCTTATGCGATACCAAGTAGGTCAACGAAAGCAGGCGCAATTCTTTACATAGATGGATGCTGCTTGCAGCATGGAGCAGCGTCAGCAGTTTTGTGTCCGGGCTGGGCTGTAGCAGCACCAAATGAAACAGGCTCTACAGCCCCCAGCTACTTAGCTGTACATACTTGTATTGCTGGAAAGGTGGCAGAAGCGCTTGCAAGTGCAATCTGACTCCTGCCCAGGATGACGTTAAACTTAGGATGACCCTCACCACCTCTGCATTGAGAGGCATGTGAGGGACATGTGACATTTTAAATGAGCATCCAAAGAGTCTCAGGTGTGGGGTAGCAACATCAGCGTTTCGGTACATATTGGAGTGAGGTACTGCTGTAAAAAAGCTATACCCGCTCAGTACACCAAGGTTCTGACCAAGCTGGTGTTTGGCTACAGCAGTACACGAGCTGGAAGTCCTGCATCTACACGTCTCAGCTTGCATGTAGTGGTGCTCACAGTTGCAACACTGGTTGAAAGGCTTGGTAATGCACTGTCTCCCGCAGCTAGGGCACCTCACACTCCTGGCCAAGCTGTTTGCATACCCACAGTGCATGATGCCAGCTGCTTTCCCAACTTGGCCTGGGCGCGGCACAGGACCTGCCTTGCTGCACCCCCGCTGACGGTGCATGGTCTTAGCAGCCCTCTTGCACCAGGTATGAGCTGAGGTCTTTCTTCAGCCGCATGACTGCTGGTACACAAGGCTGCGGTCCTGAGCCAGCCAACGTGCTAGCAAAAGCGCAGGCTTCTGTGACGTCATTTGGCGCCTAGGTGTGGCGTTTGGGAATGCTGGCGTTGAACTCCTCTTTGCTGTGGAGGGCCTCCTGAGCAGCCTCTGGCATCGGCTGTGGCTCCTTGCTGCCCTGCGCATGCATGGCAAGCTCAAGGGCACAGATCAGGGCTGCAGCCTCAGCTCTGTCTGTACTGTACCTCATCTCTGCACGGCCACCTGGAGTGTCTACATCACGGGGACTGGAGAATGCAGTAAGCAGGGTCTTCATCTGCCCTGCTGAATTTCCTCAAAGCAAATGGCAGTGGCCTACCGGCCCAGCAGCAGCAGCCGTGATGCGCTCTTCGGCTTGTGGGCTGCTAAATGATGTGGTGTCCTCCATCTGGCGAATCCTGTCTCCTGAGGAGAAGTCGCTCATCTGCAACAGCATGGTGATCTTGCTTGGAGGGAGGATAGCATCGCAGAGGTGTTTCAGCTTGTGTGTGACCTGCTCATTCTCGGAATGCTGAGGTGGGGAAGGCCAGAGGCACTGCAGTGCTGTAGACTAGGACCATCTGTCCTATTAAAGCTGGCAGGGCATCTCTTCCAAAATCGCAGCCCAGAGTGCCACCATCCTGATATACAAGGAACAAGGGCTGCTCGCTGACTGCTCGACCTGGTCATGTACCAGACTGATCTAACTCATCAATGTCGCATGCAGCAACAACACGTTATGCGAATCATTTCGGGTAAGTTTGGGAGAGTTGTCACTGTGTTCAGCGATACAAGACTCACATCTCTGCCCTCCTTGGCCTCTGCTATCTTGCCCTTGATGACAGCCACAGCAGGCCCCTCTGGTCCAGACTTCGACATTGTGCGCCCCTTTGTCGATGACTATCAAGGCTTTGAGAAGACAGTTCTCCTGGTAAACGGCTTGCAAATGGCTTGGACAGGGCCCTCAGTACAGGGAAGGTGCGCAGCCAGGCAGCAGAGTATTAGGACGGTGGCCACTTTTGGAAACAGTGATTAAGATGGTGGCCATCGGCAGTCAACGCTGGCTGCTGGCCGAGGCAGTTACACTATCCTAACGTGCTCGTAATGGATGCTTGCAGCTTCTTGGCTCCCTAGTCCTTGGGCCTGAACAGTATGCACGAAAGGGCTCCACCAGGTGCGTGTCCGGTATAGCGCTGCCCGAAGAGCTCTGGCGATGCCGCGATTGTCTTGGGCAATAAGATGATCTTATCCACGCTTTCTTGCTCTGGCAGGGAAGCCGGACAGGACCCGCCGAAGTGTCCAAGGATCACCGACATGCCGCCAGGGACAGCCTCTGTTGCCGGGCACCTGCTGCTCTTAGTGATTTATCACCTCACCGATAAGGCATAAAGAATAGTTTCGCATAATTACCGTCTTTCTCTGCTGCTCTCGTCACCCCCATCTCACTGCTGACCTCAGTATGCCGACCTCTGCCACGGGCCAGGCATCACAGCGAAAGAGATCCCATACCAGGGCCTCCTGCTGTTCTCAATCCGCTTGCTTACCAGTTCTACGTCAGATATCGCCAGGGCTATGCTTAAATCTGCAGAAAACTTGAAGTGATCTGCACGTGGGGTCGGCCTGCCTGCCGAGCTCACAGCGCAGAGCTGCCAGCAATTCAGAGCGAGACTTGGATGCGTCGACTGAATCCATGGTAGTATAATCTAGGCTCTCATTTGGAGCACATTTGTCATTACCGCTGTAGGGGTTGCAGATCTGGAAGGTGGGCGCTGCAAAATGGATGACTAACCCGTTGGACTAGCTGGACTCTCGGGCTCATAGCAGGCAGAGACAGAGAGAGCGTGCAGCGATGGAAGCACAGGCGTGAGATGTAGCCGCTCGAAAAGCATGTGGATGGAATGCGGGAGGCTCCTGCGCGCAGCATTGGTCGTGCTGGCGCTTGGCTGCAGGGTGCAGGTGCGGGCTTCCAAGCAAGATTGACCGGCACTGTCACGCCCTCACTCCCTGCCTTGGCCATAAGGAGAGCCTGGTGTCTACATCAATACAGGTTGCATATGTCCAATGCAAAATTGTGAGCTATAAAGAAGGTATAAGAGAGCAACTCTGGCCTCTCAGAAGTCAGACGAACAATTGATAATGTTAGAAATTCCCACGATGCTGCCTTGGCGCAGGCCCATTAACTGTGTTCAATACGTCAGTGCATTTGCAAACCCTGTTGAGTGTACGAGGGATGAATCTGCAACTTCAGTTTCCAAACAAGTGTACAAGATGGGCGACCTCGTTGTACGAAGGAGCATGTTATGCCGCCCGCAGGGCGCCGCAGACGACTTTAGGCTACTCATACAGCGACCGCACGCGACGTCAGTCTTCTCAGGCGACTTCGATCACGGCAAGAGCAGGGCAGACCCACTGTCATCTCTCCAGAGGACTTTTGCCGGATCCATCGTCCCCTTGGAGGTCTTCGCGGTCAACAACTCCACTCTCAGCCCTCACCAGCTCTGTGAGTACCTTCAGAAGTTCAACCCAGGTGAAGCACGCTGCCCCTAGCATCTCCCACCTGTGCCCGCCGAGCAGATGCATGCAAAGGCGTGAGCCTGCCAGACTCTCCTGACTGCCAGCCACAACATTAGCATGTGGCTTGGCAGAGCTCCCCCTGCTAGCATTGCTCGCGAGCCATAGCAGTCCTGTACAAGGCTGCAGCACTCGCTGCATCACGCTGAGTCATAGCCCTTGAGTGACGGACTCCCAAGTCAGCAAACCGGCGCCGCCGTGGTATGTCTGGCATACATGCAGCACAGGCAGCAGCATACACCTGTCAAGATAGCCAAACGTCCAGGGTAGACCTTCTCAGCAGGGCCTCGCATTGCCAGCCATCCTTGACATGTGCCAGTCAACTCGCCGGCCCAAAGCAGTGGCTGGCTGGGCAAGCCCGACCCCAGACGAGCTGGTCCTTCTCTCAGCCTCTCTAACGCTGGGTGTGCTGGCAGGCTGATTGCATGAATGGCACACATGCTGCGCCAGCGCCTTTCAGCCCTCTAGCGCAGCATTTGCCTGCATGTGGGACGCTGCGATGCCCCCAGGGGCAGTTCGGGCGAGCTGCATCTGCGCCTGCCAGCAGTGTGTAACCCGCCATGTGCATGTGCTGGCATGCGGAACCCTGAGTGCGGCATGTGCTGGCATGCAGAGATCACAGTGTGCGAGCAGGACTCCAAAGTGAGCGTGGACGGCCCCAGGGGCGAGCTGCATGTGCGCCTGCCAGCAGTGTGCAACCCGCCATGTGCATGTGCTGGCATGCGGAACCCTGAGTGCGGCATGTGCTGGCATGCAGGGATCACAATGTGCGAGCCGGGCCTCAAGGTGAGCGTGGGTGCCCCCAGGGGCAAGCTGCATGTGCGCCTGCCAGCAGTGTGTAGCCCGTCATGTGCATGTGCTGGCATGCGGAACCCTGAGTGCGGCATGTGCTGGCATGCAGAGATCACAGTGTGCGAGCCGGACTTCAAAGTGAGCGTGGACGGCCCCAGCGCCACGCCCAACGACCCCCTGTACAACCAGCAATGGAACATGCAGGCCATCAAGGTGCCCACAGTGTGGTCTGGCGGCCAGTTTGGGGACCCGAATCGGCAGGTGTGCGTCTTTTATCTGCAGCGATGCTGCTCACTTCTGGTGGCCTGAACACTCCAGGGGCGTTTCAGCGCCTCTGACCTGCACCTAGACAACTCCAATGGTATCTATCCTGCAGCGTCATCATAAGCGCTCATTTAGACACCTGCATAGCGGCGATGACAGATCACCAATTTATGCCATGCATCTGGGAGTCATGAGTGCAGCAGCAGGCAGGCTTTGTCTGGTGCACTGTGCATGTTCCTGTAGTCAGGCTGATCAGGAGAGGCTTCCATGGCAAGACCCTTGCATCTCTAGCTCTGAGGTGTCTGCTCTTGCGACAGCAGTACTGCAATGCTGGCAGAGGGAAGCGCATGTGCTTTCAGGAAGGACGCCGAGGCGCCTCAGTCACTCTTCTGTTATGGCAGGTGTGGTCGTGCATGGTGGACGCAGGCATGTATGCCACGCGCACAGACCCGATGCACAACCTATGCACTTGGCTGACAGGGGCCTGAGTCAAGAGCTTGTGCTGCGGCAGGTGCGGACGTGCATGGTGGACACAGGCATAGACATCACGCATCCGGACCTGATCCAGAACCTCTGGATCAACCAGGTGGAGATGAAGGGACCGGGTGCCACAGCTGCCAATGGCTACAAGAATGGGATTGACGATGACGGGAACGGTGAGCATCACGCCCCTGAAAAGGTTGCATGCAGCAGAGCTTAGGCGATCCTTGTACCAGTGGCTGCAAGAGAGTGGGACAGATGATGAAGGGAACGGTAAGCAGCATGCCCCTGAAAATGCTGTATGCAGCAGGGCTCATGCAATGCTGGTGTTAATGGCGGCAAGAGAGTGGGACAGATCATGACAGGAGTGTGCTCTTCGAGATGTTGCATGCAAGAGGGCTCATGCAATAATGGTATCAGTGGCTGTCAGAATGGAATGCATGATGGTGCAATTGGTCAAACATGTGTCCCTGAATAGCTTGCATGTACCCTTGCCCGTAGGGGTCTTTACATCATGTTCAGCTGTTGCTGCAGCATGGGCAAAGCTCTTTTGCACATCTTCTGGCCTGATAAAGCAGATTATAAAGCCGCAAAATGGCATGCCAGCACATGGACTGGCATCCTTTGGGGTTGCCAGGCTTCAGCCTGCCTGTACTGAGTTTCCCTTGAATGTGTGTGCACGACGCGGAGGGTGCTCCTGTTGCAGGGATCATAGACGACATCTATGGCGCGGATTTCGTCAATGGCGGGAAGGATGGGAACATCCAGGATCAGAACGGGCATGGGACGTTCGTGGCAGGGGTTGTGGGAGCGGTGACCAATAATGCCCTGGGAGTGACTGGCATCAACCAGGTGCGTCTGGCCCCTGCTTGCCAGTAAGTAAACTCTATCAGAGGACTCCCTGCAGGGACTGTCAGACAGCAGCAGTATGCGCTGCTGCAGGAGGGTGTCTCTCTCAGACACCAGACCAGAACACCAGTTACTCTGAAGGCAGTTTGCCACTGTGCATCTGTAAAGTGCACCTACAATCCCTTTGCTTGTGAGACCAGAGCTTGTGCTGAAGTTATATGCAGAACATACAGCTGCAGTATACATGTACACAGCTGTAGTGGGGTGCATGATGTGCGCAGTGCCTGCAGATGGTGTCAGATTGCATCGCTAGAACTGCACACTGCAGTGTGCGAGCATGTTGGGGTATGTCTGCATACAATGCCAGGCCATGTGACTGGGGTACATGCTGTGCAGTATGCGAGCTTGGTAGGGTGTCGGTTCATGGATGCAACAGGGAATGGCTGGGTGTCAGATGCCATTCGATGTTGGGAGTACTGCATGTCCAAGGACACGCATGTGCTGTCCAACTCATGGGGCGGGGTGGATTACTCGCAGGCGCTGCAGGTGTGTCAGCCGTCGACTTGTCTGCCCTCACTGAGCACAAACATCGAACCAGAACCTGTGTGGCTTCCTAAGCTGGCACCATAAGGCGCTGATAGTCTGCGGATGAGGGTTCTTTTAAAATGTGACAGTTTGAAGTACTCCGCTGACACCCCTGTCACATGCGTATCATGGCAAGGCTCGGCACATTGACACAATGTCAGCTTAGGCCGAAGGCCCAAATTCCCTCTTGTTGGAGCGCCTGCGCCAGCACATGATTGCAAGGTCATATAGCCGCAACAGATGGGTCGCTGTTCAAGCGCCCCTAGCATACCCCTCGCCTAAAGAGGCAAGCGCGTGCCATGCAGGCTGCACTAAATGAGCTGTCGGCGAGGGGGGCGCTGGTGGTTGCCTCGTCAGGCAATGATGGGCAGGATACGGATGCCACGCCGCACTACCCCTCATCGCTGCCGGATGACATCATCCTGTCGGTGGGGGCGTCCACGCGCCAGAATGCGCTGTGGTGAGACCCTGCATCAACCCTGCCTCCAAGCATATGCCTGACCACACCTCTCGCCTGCTGTGTGCTGCCTGGACATTGACACCCAATTTGCTCCCATTCAGCCCCCATATGTGCGCTTATATGGGCTGCAAGAGACCTGCTCAGGTGTGCCTGGCAGTCCTCTTTGAGCGCCATGACTCATCACTCACGCACTGGCTGCCAGCCTCACACTGTAAGCTAGGCATCTGGCTGTCGATGGCCTGAGGGTTTGCTCCACCTGTGCTGTAGCCTGTGCTGCCTCTCACACCGGTGCTGCTGCTGCAGGGCGAGGAGCAACTACGGGACGAAGACGGTGCAGGTGATGGCTCCGGGGGTGAATGTGCTGTCCACGGGGCTGGGAGGGCTGTACATCCAGCTGACGGGGACGTCCATGGCCACGCCGCATGTGGCCGGGACTGCGACTCTGATGCTTGCACAGTGCGCTCCCACCTCGGCTTCTCTTGGGCTTGAAATCGCGGGTGCAGGGTCTGCGAGCACCCACCCGATGCAGCACACGAGCACCCCACGCCGAAGCTAGTCTCTTGCCAAGCAGCAGCTTGATGCATGCTCGTGCCAGAAGCAGAGCTGTCTGCTGTGCTTTAGAGTAGATCGCGTCTCATGCCAACCCATGCCAAAGCCAGTCTCTTGCCAAGCAGCAGCTTGATGCGTGCTCATGCCAGAAGCAGAGCTGTCCGGCATTTGCTGTGCTTTAGGCAGAGCATTTCTCATCCTACTTCAGTATGCCTGGCTCACGTCACTTCTATGTGTGAGCATCCAGCACGTACGCGAATTCCATCGCAGTGTGCGCGCGGTGTCTAGACACAACGGGGGCATCTGTGAAGCCTTGCGATGCTTATGCGCCTGGTGTTGCTGGCGTGCAGGTACCTCAAGAATGGCTGGTCGATATCCACGGTCGCCCCCAACAAGGGCCTAGCTACGCAGCTCAAGAAGCTCATCATAAGCACGAGCACCAAAGTCAATGGTGAGAGCTTTGAGCTCCCTGCGTGCTTATATAAATCATCGGCATTGTTCATATGCCCTACATCTCAAGGATGGGTCATGCCTGATCCCAGGACATCAATTTGTGATACGGGGTAACTGCCTGACTTGCCTGTGCTAGACAACCACACCCCAGACTGTGGCAGTAAGGGTACTGTCATGCCTGATGACGTCACACCACAGATGCAACACCTTGAGAGGACCATGCAGGGGCATCTATCAGCGGAGGGCTCCTCAACACAGCTGCAGCAGTCGCTGCAGTGCCGCTGAAGCCCAACGTTGAGAGCGTTGGCGCCTTCAGCTCAGACTTTGGTAGGGCTCACATGGAAACCCTCCACCTGCCTGTGCACGCTCTCTGCTACCCTAGAATGGCATAATGAATGTTGTCCTTCTGAAAGCTGCTGCAAGGCCAGGTCCTTGAGAGCGCCTTGCTTACAAGGTAGGATGTGTAAGTTGCAGAAAGGGCTGCTGCATGACGGCAGGGGCAAGGTATCATGCCTGCTGCAGCTAATGGGTTAGGTGGCTCATTTCGACACCCTCACATGCCCCTGCAAGCTCTGTGCCACCCCAGAATGCTTGAGGGAGTGCATTGATATACAAGCTGCCCACAGGCAGGCGCGTGAAGTCTTTGTGTGGGCTGTGAAGAGACTCTGGCGAACAGGGTGCTGCATGCTCATGCCTGCTGTTATTGACAGCAATGTCAGGGATCCTGAGCCCTGTGGCTTCTAATGTAATATACCGAGCCGGCATATCTGGAGGCCAGAATGGTCATGGTAGACGTCCTCTGATTGGCTACACATCGACATGGATTGGGCATGTGCGCAGGTCCTCACGAGGACACCACCCTGCCAAACGTCACCTTCCCATCAATACAGCAGGTATACGGCAATGTGACCTTCAACGCCACAAACCCAGGCGTACCGCCCGCTCCACCCAGCAACACGCCCGGCAACGACAGCAGCGCACAGCTGCCGCTGTTCCCTCTGGTACAAGGCGTCTACAGCCTGGTGAGGGATCAACTCCCCATTGTCAGTAGTGTACATGCAGATGCAGCATCCTGTCGCCATGGCATATCAGACACTAGAGATGAGGCGAGCTGACTCTCAGGAAGGTCTTTTGCCGCCATGCGGAGAGAAATTATCATGCTCTTGCGTATGGGGTAGCCATGCGCCTCCATCATGTCTTCAACCAGACTCTTCTTACTCCATTCTTGCTGTGTCACAACACACACACCACTGAGAGCACATATAGGCTGTGGAGCCTGCTGCAGTGCCAGCTTCCGCGTCCTTCTCGTCGTGCTCTACCACTTATAAGCTTGCCACTGAGAACACACATATGCTGGGCAGCCCGCTGCAGTGCCAGCATCCGGGCCGGCAGCTGGTTGTGTGTGTCCGCCTGTGTCACAAGTTCAACTGCGCTACTGACAATGGCACATGTGTGCCTCGCAGCCTGCTGCAGTGCCGGCCTTTGGGCTGGTTAGTGGCCCCTTGCGTCATACTGTTGTACACCCGTAGGCATGCCACTGAGAGCGCGTGTATGCCTTGCAGCCTGCTGCGGTGCCAGCTTCCGGGCCGGCTGAAGCTGGGGCCAGGCCGCAGCCCTGGGACACCCCGTCCAACAGGCCGCTGGGGCCCAGCGACTCCCTGGCCAGCATCGAGAGGACGGGCGCGCAGGTGAGATCACTCCACCTCTGATCACTGCAAGGAGTGACTCTCATTAGGGCTCTCCAACACGCTGCATCCCGCTTCAAAAGTGCCCTTCACACCCCCTCCAGTATAGGCCGGTAAAGGCAGGAAGGACGCACAGGGGAGCTGGAGGCCTGATGCAGCTTGCCACTGGAGCTTCTCTGGCGCCTGTATGACTTGCGGTTTTGCTACCATAGCCCTGCCAACTATCCTTCTGTGGATGGATACCAGTAGGAGGCCAGCGTCTCATGCAGTCAGCATGCCTTACTTGAGCCAGCACCATGGTGCTGACATGGTGTAAGAGTCTCGCCGTAGCTGCCTTCCCATGGCATGTGTCACTGGCCTATGAATCTGTCAGGGATGTAGGAATGAGATGTTTGGTGATGGCTACAGGGCCCAGGTCCTGCTGCAGCGGCTGAGTCAGCACTCCCCGCGGCACCATCGCCAGCTCAGGCAGCAGTCATCGTCAGGCCACTGCCAGCTGGCACAAACGGGCGCCGGCTGCACAGCGGGCGCGCCACAATAGCGCAGCAGCAGGAGGGAGCACGATGACATGGGGGGAGTCACTCAGGGCCAGGTGTCACGCAAGCAGCAGGCCAAAAATAATGGTGAACCTACAGAGGGCTCTGCTGGGATGCTGTGAGGGAGGTCAGTATTCTGTCAACTTGCAAGGAAAGGCAGGCAATCTGCAGCAGGTGAATGCTTGAATCGAGAGCGCAATTCTTTGCTTTCCTGGGCAACAGACCTGTGGGACTCAGAGCACAGTCAGCCGTCAAGTGCAAGGTATTCTGAGACATGCTGGTGGGAGCAACACCCGATGATGCACTTGTGCCCTGGGCACAAGCGATGAGCATCCAGCTTTCCAGCTTTTGGAAGTGAAGGTAATATTTACAAGAGCAGCACAACGCAGAGTACAGGAAACAGAGTGCCCATCAGTGTGCTTGAGAGATCCTGCCATGTCGGTACATCAGTGCTGGCCATGAGTGGCCATCTGCACCGCCAAGACTCTAGAGGATTCAGACGCATCTGGGCCGTCCTTAATCTGCAAATGAATTCTTTGGCCCCAAGACAACTCATGCGCAGTCAAGGCACTGCACCCCGAGCACAGTTGCTTGTGGAGCGTTCCCTGAAGGGTTCCTGAAGAGGCAAAGCAGGAGCAGACCAGGCATATGTGATTGAGGTCCAAGCCTGAAAGGACATGTCGCTTATGCGCGGCGCTACGCTGTGTCTGGTGCTGGCAGGAACATGAGAGATCTTTGTCCAACGCTACAAGCAGTGCCTTCCCAGACATTTAGTGGGCGAGCGATTTCATGTTTATATCATGGTAATCATAGTGGTCCTTCTGTGAACTTTGTGTTCCAGAGAGCTCAACAGCTCTTGTGATATTCTGGCTGTCCAGCAGTATCATGTCTCATCCCCGCATAGCATGCAGACAAGCTGCGCAGGGGGCAGGCTATAGCTAGGTAGAAGCAGGACGTGACCCCCAAGGTGTGAGCTGACTTGATGCGTCCGCACAGATCTGATGCCAGGTAGCATGCATGCATGGGTGAGGAGCTGATCAGCTCACGAGTGTAGATGGTCCACTGCACTGAGATTCAGCCCCATTGAAGGCTGATGGTCGAAACTTTGCTGTGTAAGCAGAGAAGACTCATCGCATGTGCATATCAGACCTGCTCCAGAGCCATCTTCGAGCATGATGCCTGGCACAGTGTACTTGCTATTTGAATCATCGTTGGATGTCCTTAGCCCCTCATGCCCCTCTGCCACAGTTCCTGGGCCTGGTGCCCATGGCTTTATCCCACAAGTGCTTTTGACCATAAGTACTTTTGAGATCTCAGCTTGCTGCAGCTGCCCTCTAACCTGAAACGCTTGCGCTCTGGTGCACCACATGGTGCCAAACTTCAGTCCTAGCAACGGCTAGAGCTTATGCTGCATCTCTATGATAGCTGCTGCACATGCTTACAACCAGTACACGTCCCCAATTCTGAGGCTCCTTAGCCGAAATTACACGCGCCCTCTGACATCAGTTCTACCTAAGTCAGCGCTGCCACTTTGATGCGCACGTCACAAGCTGACACGTCCTAATATACACCACCTCTAGCAGTGCAGAACAAATCAGGATCCTAGCGTCCATGCTCCTACTGGCATAATATTATGCAGGACATGGTCCCTAATCTAGCAAGCCACATCCCTCCTTTAGACAGCATAAACACCAAAGTCTGCGGCTGCCAGCAGAATAGTGACGGTTCTGTTTGTGTGTGCGACAAGTGATGTTTTGCCAGCATATCAGTACAATGTGTGGACCACCTAGAGCTTAGATCCAGGGCGAATGCCAGCGCTGAGCTGGCCGCCTGAGTCAGCGGCATCCTGCAGGTACTTGCAGGGCTTGAAGAAGCCAGCCAGTCCTGCAGACTCATACTGCTTTGCCCACTGGTTAAGGCGCTGGGCCACATGCTTGACACCCACCAGGTCCGCCCACTTGATCAACCCACCCCTGCAACCCGCACCGAGCAGCCTGTGAGATTTGATCACTGCTGTGCGTGAAGGAAAACTGTGAAACTACCAGCAGCATGTCCACTATACGTCTGCGACTGGGTACAAACTTCAGAAAAACCCTTCACCCCGGGCATTGTGTCATAAATATGCCTGGACCAAGACTGTTCACAATTCCCACAAGTGCACTGTCAGCCGGACGTGCTGTGTCAACCTCAAATAATCACCCGCACACCCAGGGCACATCCTCAGGTTGTGTGCTCTATCGTGAGCACAAAACAAGCAAACGTTGAGTGCCCACCTGTATGGCGGGAAGCCCATGGCGAGCACTGTGGCGACGTCCAGGTCAGCAGGCTTGTCGACGATGCCCTCGGCAATCACGCGGCAGCCCTCGTTGACGACGGGGAAGAAGATGAACTCGATGATGTCCTGCGGGCTGAACGCCGGGGGCTTGCCTCCCTTGAACAGCCCCGCCTCCTGCACACAGTGGCTGAGTGTCACAAGGACGCTCAGACAGCAAGATTGCACAGACACACAGCTCGCCAGGGCCGGAAACCCTGACAAGCAGGTCCAGTAAGCTTCCTTTGCTGACGCCATAGAGGGTCAGACTTTGTCCATGCACAAGGTACCAGTGCGGCAAACAGCTTGTATGTAGAGACCAATGTGGCTCCACTGGCACTAAGCCAGGTGACGAAGCTGAGGACTGACATATGGGTCGATTGCTCACCTTCCGGGAGGCCTCTACGATAGGTGCCAGGGCAGGGTCGGGCTTGGCCTTGCGCTTGGCGTCGTACTGGTAGAAGCCGGAGCCCGTCTTCTCGCCCAGGCGCTTGGCCTCGTTCAGCTTCACGATGAGCTTGGCCGAGTAGGTGCGCTCGGGGAAGGACTCCAGGAAGTTCTTGCCCACGTGCAGGCCCACATCCGCTCCCACCAGGTCGCTCAACCTGTACACATGCTGGCAGGTGTCAGGAGCTGAGGAGAGGACAGTCACGTGATTGGATACTGCTCGGTGGAGCAGGTGCGCTCAAGAAAGAACGCAAGGAAAGTTTTGCCCACGTGCAGGCCCACGTCTGCTCCCACCAGGTCACTCAGCCTGCACGAGACATCAGGTGCTAGCACCTGAGGCATTACAATATAGAAGAGTGGGTGCTGGGCTCGGCAGAAGACTTTCTACTTTGGGATAGGCTCCAGGAAGCTTTTGCCCATGTGCGGGCTCAGGTCTGCTGTCTACCATGTGAGTCTGACCTAGACAGTTGACGTCAGGTGCTTGCCACCCACTCATTCAGTCTATACACAGGATACTAGGTGTCGGCAACCAAGCTGCACATCCAACACTCAACATGCAGGGCCTGACAGCCCGACACTGAAGCTGACTGATATGGAATTGGTCCAATTGGCATCTTGGAGACCAGCCATGAGCAGACCTGAAGGGGCCCATGGGCATGCCGAAGCCGCCCAGGATGGCCTTGTCGATCTTGTAGGGGTCCAGGCCGAGGTCCACCAGCAGGCAGGCTGCCTGGGTGTAAGGGAAGAACACGCGGTTGACTGCAAAGCCCGTGCAGTTGCCCACCACCACAGGGGTCTTCTTTATGGCCGAGCCGTACTCCAGCGTGTCCAGAACCACCTGCAGAGACATCTCTACATTGGCCAAGCCCTGGGAAGGCAGGAGGAGGGTCCAACACCTCCGGTGCAAGTGCCACCTGTTGCAAGCCTGCAGACGGTGTGAGCGTGCGTAGATGGCTGCTAGCTGGACCAAGCCCATTTGCATGGAGATTTGCGCCACACCCATACCACAGCAAGTCACGCGTGAAACTCTCAGTCTGTACAGATGATAAAATATCCTTTGGGAGGGGTGGACTGACTGCGGTATTACACGGTTACCGTACGTCGCACATGCAGAGAGGTCCTCTACACCAGGGGAAATGTGGTCGGGGCTGTGTACATGACCATGCATGGACAAGTGAGGTGATGCTGGTGCGGCAGCCTCGTGAAGGGGATCGCTGTACCTGGGGAGAGGTCTTGTCTGTTCGGACGATCTCGAGGCGGGGCATGATGTGGGCGGGGCTGAAGAAGTGGGACATGACAAGATAAAGTACATGGCACTGTGCCGGTCACAAAGGTCTCTCGCGCCACACCTGGGGTGAGGTCTTGTCGGTGCGGACGATCTCGAGGAGGGGCATGATGTGGGCGGGGCTGAAGTGGGACATGACAAGATCAAGCACGTGACACCGCGCCGGTCAATAACGTCTCGAGCCACACCTGGGGAGAGGTCTTGTCGGTGCGGACGATCTCGAGGAGGGGCATGATGTGGGCGGGGCTGAAGAAGTGGGCGCCGACGATGCGGTCCGCTGCGCGCGTCTTCTGGCCAATGACCGAGATGTCGATGGTCGACGTGTTGCTGGACAGGATGCAGTCCGGGCGGCAGGCCTTCTCCAGATCCGCAAAGATGCGCTGCTTCAGGCCAACGTCCTCCAGCACAGCCTCCACCACCTGGCACGGCAGAGCCTGTTGAAGAGCTGAAATGAGGATTCTTGGCTTTGCATGAAGATCTCAGGGGGAGTCCAGAGGCGTAAGCAAAGACACTAAGCTTGACGACAGGCAGCCTGGTTAAAAGATCGTTCTGCAGCTGCAGCATATATCCCAATGTTTATGGGGGCAATGTCACATTATATGTGTGCGTGGTCTCACTGCAAGGTGACGTGCTGTCTAGCAGGCGCCACTGCATGTCAGCAGGGCTCACCATGTCTACAGAGCCAAAGTCAGAGTAGTCGAGGGTCCCCTTGACGCGCGCTGCAACTGCATCGGCGGCTTCCTTGGTCATCTTCCCCCTCTTTACGCTGCTGGCGAGGTTAGACTTCACGCGCCCAAGCCCCGACTGCAAGCATGTCGCAAACGTCACCATGCACTCTGGAGACACTCTGCAGCCCACACTGTCCCACAGCCAATGATTCAGCTCAGATGCGCACAGGTCTTGGCATGGTGTCTCATTCCTGCTGCGTAATGTGGCTTCTGACTGTACACCTTGCTGAGTTGAATGATCCTTGTGAAAGAAGTCGCCATCACTCTGGAGCTCTTACAGGCAATACTGTGATAGCACGAGAGAAGCACTGACCTCAGAGCATCACGACTTGATGCTCTGCTTGGTCCTTCTGCCGTACTATCACAGTACCTTCTCAACACAACGCCTTTTACCAAGGACCTTGAAGCACCCCTTCGAGATGAATCAGTGTAGATGTGGACTTAATCAGCTCTCTCAGCCTGCTCTGAGTGGTGCAGTGTATTTGCCACGCGGTATCCTGCTTCAGGCCTCGAGACAGGAGAGCGCAGGATGCTGCTGGCCCCAGGAGATGCGCACCTGGAGGAACTTGTCGTTGACCTCCTTGATGATGACATCCATGCCGGCCAGCGCGCTGGCCGTGGCGATGCCCGAGCCCATGAGGCCGCCGCCCAGCACCGCGATCTTCTTCATCTTCCGGGGCTTCAGGCCCGCGTCCGTGATGCCCTTCACCTGCAGCGAACGATGATGATTGCTCAGTAATGACAATGATTGCACGGCAACGCGCAGTCATGACCTGCATGCCCGAGGCCATGAGGCCGCCGCCCAGCACCGCGATCTTCTTCATCTTCCGGGGCTTCAGGCCAGCGTCTGTGATACCCTTCACCTGCACAGGGCATCCTACGCATGGACGCTCTGCACAGGGGTGCATGCTCAGCCTATACAGTCCTATCTGTTCATTGCCCAGGCAAGCAAACACCCACAGCGCTGTCTGTGGCAGCCTGAGGAGGGTCAAAAGGCTTGGAGCTGGCCTGCTTGTGGCGCATTCTGCAATTCATTGCGCAGCAGCGCCTTGGAATTCATTCATAAATGTCACTTTGCAATCACTCGTGCGATGACCCCGGACGCACATGTGCTGCTCATGAGAGTCACTTGAAGCAGGACAGAGGATCTGGAGCTGACCTTCTTTGTGGCGCGCTGCGCAAAGAAGATGTGCACGAGCGCCTTGTGGGTGTCCAGCGAGGCGGCCTGGGCAAATGCGGCGGATTCCTGCTTCAGGCCCGCGTGTCCACCCTGCTCCACGCCCACCCGGATAGCGTCCAGGCACAGCAGGGGGTGGGTCAGGTGGGGCGCCCTCTTCTGCGTCTCCGCCTTGGCAAACTCCAAGATAGGCAGCGCCTCTCCTAGAGGCTCCAGCTTATCAGTCCTGCACCAGCACTGCCATGTTGGAGAAAAATAGATCCCTCGCAGCTCTCCTGTAAAGCTGGAGGTGCAGCTTGTACATGTTGATACACTCTTCTCACAAAAGCCTCGGATGGTCGAGCTTTACTATGCGTTGCTTGGGGCGCGCTGAGGAGCCCTTGAGCCAGCCTGACAATGCTTTGCGGAAAGGGCACTTAAGGAGTCCTTGGCAGCTCTTTAGAGCTCCGCAGGACTGTAGAACAATGCGCAGCACAAAGTGGAATGCTGGTGCAGTAGGATGCTACCTGTAGAGTGAGAAGTTGCGGGGCTTGGTGCCCGCAGCGATCTCCGCTGCCCAGGCTCGGGCAGCTTCCAGGAGCTTCCCCTGGGGTACCACCGCGTCCACCAAGCCTAGCTTGGCCGCCTTCTTGTCATTGATGGGCGCGCTCGTCAGCATCATCTGCGCAGCCGTCTGCAGGCCGACCAGCCGAGGCAGCCTCTGAGTGCCTCCAAAGCCTGGCAGGATTCCCAGCTGCAGCTCGGGCAGGCCCAGCTTTGTGCCTGCACGCCATGGAAGGCTTTCATTAGTGCTCTGGCAGTTCAGCTGACTTTGACAGCACAGTGGTCAGTCTCTGAAGGCAGGCAAGATTCCCAGCTGCAGCTCGGCCAGGCCCAGCTTGGTGCCTGCTCAGCATACAAAGCTTTCCTGAGTGGTCTGGCAGGCTCTTGTGAACAGTGCCGCACTGAGCATCATCTGTGGACACATGTGGGCTGCCTACCTGGAGTGCAGATGCGGGCATTGCAAGCCATGGCTGTCTCGAGGCCACCTCCGAGAGCCATGGACGCCACAGCGGCCACTGTAGGCTTAGGGCCGCTCTCCAGCAGTGAACAGAAGTTGTCATTGATCCTGCACGCGCCCAAGTTAATTCAGTGACACCTCCCCTGAACTGAAGGTCTGCCGACCCTTCCTTGGCGTATCACTGCCATGTCGTATGGTTACAGTTCCTCAAATGAGGGATCCTCATGTCCATGCTGACACAGAATAAGAAGATGAGGTGCGCGCCTGCTGTCAATGCCGCCTCCTCCTGATGACTTGGCGAACTCAGCAATGTCGAAGCCAGCGCTGAATCTGTTGTTGGAGCCGGTCACCACGATGGCCTTGACGTCTCTCCTGGAATGCGCCTCCCGCAGGCAGTTGAACAGTGCATTGAGGACTGCGTGACACAAGAGGACTTGCTCACTAGGATCATGAGGCGTCATGCTGACATTAAGTCATCTATCTGAAAACTCCCTACGTGCATTGAAGTCGCCGCCCAGCCAGACGCCTTACACTCGTCACATGCAGAGAAATTGCACAACGTGACTCTGCAAGAGGTAGGTCTGGCTACAGGGCGATGCGGCCTGCGCTAATCTACTATCTGCTATCTATCCACAAGAAAAGAATCAAGTAACTCTTAAAAGGTGAGGAGATCGCAGACAGTGCAAGCACGCGAAAGTGCCTGCAGCACACCTGCAGGATGCAAAGCATTGACTGGCGGGTTCTGCAGCGTTATGACGGCCACGCCGTCGCCTCCGACTTGCAATGACGCCTTCTGGTTCATATTGGCGATGCTTCCCTAATGTATGTTGCAAGAGACAAACAAGCAGCGCGCCCCACTTCTGCAGAAGATGCTGACAAGGACTGGCACGTGAGTGTGATGTCATCTCATCAATCGAAATCAGGGCGACGCCATCGTGTATGAGTCCGTGATCCTGAAGAGCCACGTTGAAGGGTGGCTGTACGCACGTCTCTTGGCTACGCGCGCACATTGCGTGTAAATGGACGCCGCACCTCCTATGGAACCGCAGGCAAAGTCGTCGGGGTTCCGGAAGGGCCAACCTCAGTCCTACAGCGCGAGCGCCCCCTGAGCGAGAGGTGAGCCAACCGACCGATGGTCATCCTGCGTATAGGACGGATGCCGCGGGTATCATATGGTCCATCGCTTTATGCGCATTCAATCGAGGTCTGTGCACAGCTGACCAAGCAGTCCTGGTGATTGCGCTCACCCACCTCTGCGGCGCTCACCGGGCAATACGTCAAGGATAAGGGGTGCTAGGACCTTTCTGGGCGTGGTGTATTCTTCTAGAGGGGTGCAGTTGTCTGGACTATTCTCGACCTTGACCTGCTGGTCATCCTTCCAGCCGCAGTCAGGTTGGGTTACACGCGCTACACAACCCCATAGCGTCGGATAAGGCTCAGATGTGCTTAGACAGCTGGTCTCCCTTTGGATCAGGGCCGATTGTGCAGTTGGGGCCCTGGTTGGCGCCAAGGAAGTCAGTCCGATGGTGACCGCGGAACATGCCCGGCCGTGTTGCCAGCGCAGAGGTGTTAGGGTCACGACGGTGGAGCCCCGGCCGTACAAGAGCACGTTGGTCAGTTGCGGCAATATGAGGGATTGCTATGCAACTGCTGTGCGCAAAGCCTGCTGGCTTTGGTGTGCAGGCTTCTCCCACGGGGATTATCACCTGGACGAAGCTAAATCAGAAGTGGTTGAGGGACCAGGAAGGACTAGCTTCAGAGCGACCATAATCAACCCCTATTGTAAGTCCTGGTCTGTTGGCTGCCCTTTTCTTCATGCTCAGGCCATCCTGCACGGGAGACCAGCCCATTGCAGCACAGCACACCTCTGTAATGTCTGACAACTGATTTGCTAATGCTGCAGGGCTGGACATGTCGCAGCAAGTCCTGATGCGCAGCAAGATTCCCGAAGTGTCTGACCATTGCTCCAGCATGCCCTGGCTGCATGCCCCTGAGGTATATGACCTAAACTGATGATAAGTCAACCCACTTCCTGTCTGAAGTCATCATGGATGCCTGATCACATGTCCCAGGACAGGTCTGGGTGCCCCCTTAGCGACAAGGATGCAGTCGCCCAGCAAGTGACAGTACATGCTGCTGTCTAGGATTAGATGACCAAATGAGCATTTCAGGGTGAAGATGCATAGCTGCTGCGTGCAGCGTCAAGTGCAACTTGAACTCTTTCCTAAGTCTTACTGCTTGGGTACTCATGCAGCATTGCGTCTCTGGATGATGCGTTCTCTTGGTCTTTGCCAGATTAAACTCACTGCACTGCATAATGCTCGTCACAACCTAGATGGTCCGTCGATTCTGGAGTAAGGCACGCTCTCAGGGTAGCTACAACTGTGTTCTATGCAGGCTACATATGCGCCCCTGTACAAGGCAGACGCCAGGGCAGAGGCTCGGACCATAGAGAGCCCCTTCAGCCAGACCCTGACGATAAACAGCCAGGAGAATAAGACCCAGAACGCTGCCGAAAAGCCGGTCAACATGCGCAAGTCCATCTCGCTAGAGGTGATCACTGTCTGACACCACAGGGACTGTAGTGCACCAACCCGCCCTGCAAGCATTCTGCCGGGCCTGTTCCATCTACCTGCACTGAGAGCTGATGGCAGAGACAGGGACGAAGCAGGCAGTGCTTCACAGAAGGGTAATCTTGTGGTCTTGCCCGAATTCCTGGAGCACAAATTGGCAGTGGCAGAATTCCTGCGCTCGGCTGGACCATGCGCAATCGAAGGATGTGCCTGCAGTCTACTTGCCAACCCCTGGTGAGGTGTCATGAGTGTGACGTTTCTCCTGCGTTCAGGGCGCTGCGGTCAGAACTTGCAGAGCTGCATCTAAGGATGTCATGGACGCCCAGATCGATGCAGCACTGCACTTGCACCTCACTGCGCCCGAGCTGACCATGACACCTCAGAAGAGCTCAGGCCAGAAGAGGTGCGCTGTGTGACATGTGCCGTCATGTGCCTGGCGGCCATGTTGTCTTGACATGTAACGGCATGATTTGTCAGGCCTCTGAGAAAGCTCTCCTCATGACTGCCTTTCCAGTGATCCTGAGAGCTGGCCACGTGGCAGGCGCATGATGTTTCTCGCAAGGCCCCTTGCAATCCAACAGGGCTAACTCTCAAGCTGAGTGCAGGCTTGTGGGACTAGTGTCTGCCCCCCAGATCCCCCCAAGGCCGGACTCATCCAGTCAGCGTGCACAGTACGCGCGCAGCAGCAGCATGAAGACAGCCAAGAGCGCACAGAAAGCCAAAAGTGGCGCCAACCAGGTAGCTCAATGCTCTCGCTGTGTCCAGCGATAGCCCTGGCCAAGATTCCTGGCCCCTGCAGGGTCACCAGACTAGACTTGAGTCTGCATGCTTGATAGGTCAACAAAGGTTCACAAAACCTCAACAATCTGCCTTACATGTCAATATGGGACAAAAAGAGCTGCTCCAGGGTCTGGAGCTCTTGACCCTATCAAGCACATCGGAGGCGGAGACAATCTGAGCGTATTTGAGACGTGGTATGAATGCTTGCAGGGCAAGGAGGTTGACGACCTGCATGCTGTGCTGCGCTACAACATGGCGCTCCAGGTATAGATGCTCAACCTCAAGCTTCACTTGTAATTGCAAGCTATCAGCTGTGAAGCACGCCTCAGTGCCCTTTCATGTGTACATGATCCTGGAGTTGTCAGTATTGCAACGCATAGGATGGTTCTTGGAAGCTAGGTACTATCTAGGAAACCTCTTTGATGCACTCATGCTGGCTCCTGTGCAGGCGCGCATGCTGCAAATGGAGAAGTCGCTGGCTTTCAAGGACAAGCAGATCGGCGCTCTCACACAGGAGATGCGCATGCTGCAGGACAGGTACTCTCAGCCCCCGTGAATACTGCCCACCGCACTGATTTGTAACGCGCTATCCCGCAGCACAGACATAGCCAAGGGTGGCTGTGGGGTCCTCTGCTTGGACATCTCACAATGCATGGGTGATGAAAGGACGATGGGTTATTTCAGGAGGGATGCATAGGCATGCATTGGTCGGCTGATGTCCTGCTCGCCCTCCTGTGCTGGACACCTGCCATGGATTGTAGACGTGCAGGGCTCAAAGAGACTGTATTGAAGCGCTGTCAATGCCGGACGCCAAGCCCCATACTTGCTGCATCGGGGTCTTGCCAACAAGTTATCCCATGCAGGCACGAGGAGGAAGAGAGCAGCTATCAGGGCCAGGGCACACTCGACAGGGAGGATCCCAAGACACAGTCCCTACCCGCCAACCTGCTGCGATCCGCCTGCTCTGCGTCAGCGCTGGGTCTGGATGCGCAGCTGCTGCGCCTGCGGAAGCTGTTCGACTCGTACAGCTTGTACGAGGCAGATGTGACAGGTGCGCACCTCACAGGGTGCCCGTGCCATGACACCTATACAAAGCTTGGAAGCACCTGCAGCGAAACAGTTCCTGTGTACGCACCCAGATCACATTCAGTTTGCTGGGCTGCCATAACGCACCGCTGATGCCTCATCCTGTCACTTCAGCGCTGACTCGCATGTGCGCAGTGTGGACGTAAATGACTGTGACAGTGTATATAGATGTGGCCTGTGCTGTGCAGGCCGCAGCGTCGAGGAGGGCTTGATGTGGCAGCTGAAGGAGCATGTCAAGCAGGGCTGCCAGATGGCAGAGGAGATTCTGACACCCGGATCCGCCTGCCACCATGCGCTGCCCCTGACAATTATGGAGCATTCCAGTATCTCGCCAGATCAGGCCGCCCTGTGGCAGGCCATCACACAGGTGTGTTTGGGCATGCCATCAGGCTTTGGGCAGTCCTGTGTCAGGCAAATGGCCTTATTGCCGCACTCGTTCAGGTACACTATCATTACTGCAATAGCACTCAGAGGGCAAGTAGTGTGTGGGGAGTAATGTCATGGTTGCAATGCCTTTGCAGAAGCTCCAGCTGTCCCAGGCGCAAAGGCAGCACATTGCGGACTGGCGGACGTCTGTGCACAGGCACATGCAGAACCTTCAGAATGAGCGGCATGCCATCATCTCACAGGTGACCTTACAAGCCTCACTCTGTATCATACACCTCAGGAGAGGGTACTGCTGCCTGCTGCCTGGGGCATCAATGGGACGTTGCTTGGACTGCAGCCATATACATTGCCATGCGGGACGCATACCAGACAGACAGAGGGCATGTATTGTGAAATCGTGCACGACGTCTACACAACATGCTGTCTCAGGACTAGTGCTGGATCCCTGATATGCTGATCCTACAATCTTGAGGTGCAAAGAAATCTAATGGTATGTATTTTGCTCAAAGGATGGGTTGTGTTGGTGCAGATGATGCACACTCTGCTGCCTGGAGGTCTGCTGCTGCACGCTGATGCGCCGCGGACATTCTCAGAGCAGCTGCTAACTCAGGGGACCCTCCCCTTGATGAAGGTCAATATTGACGCAGCTGCTACAGCTAAGCGCCTGGAGGTGAGAGCCGATAGTCAGTAATTGAGCGGCTCTGCCAGGCATGTATTGCAGCAATGTGATGGGCACCATTGCAGTGAGCATGGCAATCACTGGTGGTAGCCAGTGTGCGCAGGCTTTGCAAATGTGATGCTCTCTTGTACTTCAGCGTCTACCAGCTGAAGTTCGCTGTTTCATATCTCGGAATCTAGAATAACGCACCAGCTTTGGATTGCACTTTGCCATTGCTTCCTTCTGGTGGGGCTGACTGCCTGAACTGACATGCTAGACATGCTGATCCGTTCCATGCGTGCTGCGCAGGAGAATTTGGCTCAGGAGCGGAAGCTGTTTGCCGGGGCCAACACAGTGCTGCTGCAGAGCATCCTGTCGCCTATTCAGGCCGGACTGCTCATGCTGGATGCCTGGCCAGCGCACTGTGACTGCTTTGCTTTTGCCACTGTGGCCCTTAATGAGGTGCGCTCCCCAATATGTGAAAGTGCGCATGCAACCCCCTCCAGTTCCCCTGCAAAGTATGCCTCAGGGAATGTTCAATGCTTAGCAGCTTGATGGCCATGACCGTACAGAGGAGAGGTACTGCTGGGGAGCAAGAATATCGACACAACTGTTGTCTACACCATCAGATGGATGATGCCCAGCTAAGGTTTATTGATGCATGCAGGCCTGAATGAAGAACTGCTCAATTCCTCGACCGTGCAGCACTGCGCAACACAGGCATCACCAGCGGCCCGTACAGGCGCCAGCATTGCAACACTTGGAAACATCTTGACGCGAAAATAAATTGCCGCACGAGCTCCTCACCGTTGCAGCTAATCAGGCATTGCGCCTGTTGCGGCACGGTGTGTGCAGCTGCATCTGCTTTGCAGCGCTCTTCTGACGGCGCGCTTGCGCAATTTCGAGCCGCGTCAGCCAGCGTGTGACCCCGCGGACACACCCTGGAATGTGCCCGGGCGAGCTGGCCTGAACAGGCATGCGCAGCGACCGCCACAATGGCGCATGCCGCCGCGCGCCAAACCCTAGGCTCTTTTTGGCATCATGACCAGGAGCGCGGCGCATCAAGCTCTGCTTACTACACATCAAACCCCTCGTGAACCCTAGATGAGAGCCCCAGAGAGGGACACATGGCACTTTTGGGCCACTCAACAGATGTGACAGAGCTCTCGGCAAGCTCCTGCTCCAATTTCGCACATTTCCTCCGGGTGTAATCTCAAAGCTTGCTCCTGGAGTACAGCAGCCTAATCCTGAAGGTTTTTGGGCTGACTGCTTTCCTTGGGTCTTGTTTGGGCAGCCTACTGGGGTGCCACACTGGGCGAGGGGTCACCAGACAGTCCCGCCTAAAGTCATGACTTTATGTGTTCACGTGTGCTGGCACTTTACCTTCCTTTGGCCAGCTCAGCGTTGCCAACTCTTGTTTTGGTGCTTTAGTATGCTCAGTCCTGGGCTGGGCAGTAGGGACTTTCTTTGTGTGTGGGAATCTTTGCAGGAGCACCGCACTGAGATCGACCCTTTTCATTTGTTGAAAACATGATGAGACTTTCAAAGCTCATTGCTGGCCCGGAACAGCATTTAGACAGCAGCATCTAGACGCCAGGGTCTGGTTTTGAGGTGCTTCCATTGACAAAGCAGAACTCCTGCAGCATCTTTTCACCACCCATGAGCTGGTATTGCACCACGTCTGGTCTGCATACGCCACCATGCGTCTTACTCAACATGATGTTTATCAACATCTGAACAAGACACAGTCCGTTCCTAACAATGATCAGATCAGGTATGGGGTGGCTAGTGGCTTCCATCCGCTGTTCTGGATGCTCTTGTGCTGTTGCCTGCGGCAGCAATGCAGTATCCAGGACAAAGCGGTGGGGATGACAAGACCTCGTATGGTCATATTTGCCAGGCCTACCTTACCTTTTGCCAGTTCGGGCCTTGTCAACACATCCTGGCCTATGTCAGGCCTTTTCAGGCAACCTCTAGCCTGCTTGAGTCCCATGCCAGTTGCAGCAGGCCTGCCAAAGAGGTGTGGCGATGCAGAGGCTTCTTGATGCAACTCTTGTGTCCATCGGGCTTTCTTTTATCCATCATGGCTCCTAGACAAGCCATTCTCTAACTTAAGGAGTAACAGCATCAGCACTGCAAAGTGTTGTGGCATGCCTTGCAAGCTCCTCTCAGGCTCTGAGGGGAGTGCGGGATCTGGACTGCAATGCTACTTACAGGAGTGCAAGAACAGTTTTCCAGGTGCTCAGTTTATGAGGCGAGCACCCTTCAACCATCGTGGTACAGTGCCGTCTGTGTAAGCATGCCAGCTGCAGCTTTGGACAGTCACCCAGAGCTGATGTGGCGCATGCATGTGCCTAGGGGTCGGCCTTCAAGCTCAGGCTGTACGCGCACGCTACTCCGTGCTTTTGGAAAGCTCTCTTTGGGGTCTGTGGTCACCAGACCCTCTAGGGTACAGCTGCTTAGCATGCCTCATGCACATGGTATCAACCTGAGGGCTTTGTGCTTGCTTGCTGAAAGCGCCCACATGGGCGCGTGCAACTATTGCAGAAGCCACCCCTGTCGTCTGTCATATCTGTGTATCGAGCGCTAATCGCAAGAGAGTCACATCTAGGTCACTATGACCTGGTCACATCACCCGACTCGAGCCCAGACATTCATTCAGGTGGCGATCAGCCTGCCTCAGGTTAGTAGCAGCACAAAGCGCTAGTCCAGATTAGCGAGGTCAGCCTCAATGTTGAGGCTTCAGCTACAGGAAGTGCATGACAGGATGGGTTAAGCTCATCCCAATGCTCCTCAGATCTGCAATCTTGTGTTGACAAAGTCAATGCTGAGCACGAGCATGACTGGAGGTCAGCAGTTGCTAGAGTCAGTGGTTTCAGGGGATGTTTCTGTCGGTAGATCTTGTAAGATTTGAGCAGTACTGTGCATCACATCACTCCCACGTCGTGGGATACACTACTCCGAGTGAGCCAAGCTGCTTGGATTTATCGCTATCCTATTATCATGCAACTGGCCTGCAGACTGATTGCATGGTGGCCCCGGTGGTTAAGGCTGCCAGACTCCACGTGTATGCCCTGTAGCCCCAGGCTGCCTCCCTTGTAATAAAACCTAAGCTCAGAGTCTGCAGTTCAAGGGAAGTCAAGACTGTGTCTCAGAAGTGCTCTCTGTAGTTGCAAGGGAGGTCAGAACAGTGCTGTGAACCCAGGTATGGTGGTGTTAATATAACACCGTTTGTTTGTGTTGGGATGGAAGCTTAGCGCTTAACCGCCGAAGCCATACAGGGTGCGCCCCTGGCGCTTGAGGGCGTACACCACGTCAAAGGCTGTGACAGTCTTCCTGCGAGCGTGCTCGGTGTAGGTGACAGCATCCCTGATCACGTTCTCCAGGAACACCTTGAGCACGCCCCTGGTCTCCTCGTAGATGAGGCCTGAGATACGCTTGACACCTCCACGGCGAGCCAGACGCCTGATGGCAGGCTTTGTGATACCTGCAGTGCACAGGACAGATAAATTTAGACCTGATCATCGTCTCAGAGCAGGCGACCTCAAGGCCTTGAAAGTAGTACAGCACTCCTCTGCAGCTCAGGGAAACAGCCCAGCACAGGGCTGAGCAATGTCGAAGGAGCAGAGCACTGCTGTCAGAGGCAGACACCCACAGCAGGTGCAACGCTGAAAGCTTTCTACAGGTGGGAGTTCACAGGCAACAGAGAGGCCCTGCTCACCCTGGATGTTGTCGCGAAGGACCTTCCTGTGGCGCTTGGCACCTCCCTTTCCAAGTCCCTTTCCTCCCTTGCCGCGGCCAGACATGGTTGCAAGTTGCGCTAAAGACTGTTGAGAAGTGTTCCTTGACAGATAACGTTCAAACGGGTATGCTGTGAGCTATTTGGAAGAAATATGTGGAGATTGAGTGCATATATACAACTCTTCCAACCTGCGCTTTCAGTGTACAGGTTGCTGTTCTCTGATTCGCTGTTCCAAAAAAAAGATGTCTTCGACGGCGACCTTCAAAACACAATACGTCCCCTAGTTTGGCACCACCTCAACACATACACCCCAGCAATTTCTGAGCCTGCACAACTTCCCTTGCAACGTTCACAGCGTGTGTTAAGCATCAGAAAAGCAAGCAAGCAGCCATGGCTCGTACCAAGCAGACAGCCCGCAAGTCCACCGGAGGCAAGGCCCCCCGCAAGCAGCTGGCCACCAAGGCTGCTCGCAAGTCCGCCCCGGCCACCGGAGGAGTTAAGAAGCCTCACAGGTGTGTCCAGCTGGGCCTGCAACAGCCTTACACGCCCCTGCTCTCCTGCTCAGCACAAGGGTTGACTTCACATGCTGAGTTGACTTCTCCCCTTTTGAATGCTCCTTGGTGGCTACTGACAGGGGAATTGTGGAGCAGTGTAGATGTTGTCTTCCAGTATTCACGCTAGGCACGATGGCGCACTGTGCTCAGTGAGAGCAGCATTGCTGATATTTGTGCTTGCCTCCTTGCAGGTATCGCCCTGGAACTGTGGCTCTGCGTGAGATCCGCAAGTATCAGAAGAGCACTGAGCTGCTGATCCGCAAGCTGCCCTTCCAGCGCCTGGTGCGCGAGATCGCCCAGGACTTCAAGACCGACCTGCGCTTCCAGAGCAGCGCAGTGCTGGCCCTGCAGGAGGCTGCTGAGGCCTACCTGGTGGGTCTCTTTGAGGACACCAATCTGGCAGCCATCCACGCCAAGCGTGTCACCATCATGCCCAAGGACATCCAGCTGGCCCGCCGCATCCGTGGTGAGCGTGCTTAGAGTTCTTCTGAGCCGCACCCACATAACCCAACCAAACGGTGTTATTTCAACACCACCAACTCGATGGTGCTCACACATCCCAGCTCCTATACAGTCAGAAGCCTTCGTGACCCGCACACTCTATGGTGTCGGCTGATATCCCTCTGCCCAGTCGTTGATGCCTTTCTATGCATGGCCATTTCACACTTGCCCCAATCCCCAGGAAGAACCCCGGCTTGGTCAGTCGTGCAAAGGCCAGTTCAAACCCCGCTTCTTGGCCAATGGATCGCGTTTATTGTATCATATAAGCTGGCTCACCTCTGCACTGATTCGAGTGCATACACAGACAATACCAAAGAACATGCCGTGTACTATAGTACTAGCTAGGCTAACCTTGAAGGTCGCTGCGTGCTGTTGAATGCAAGTCCTTGCAGCTTGCCTTGCAGCTACTTGTGGCAGGCTGCACATACCTGCACATTCACCGTAAAAGGCTTCCTGAGAATCTGCTGAGCTTCTCTCAGAACTTGTGACAGTACCCATATGCCCAGCAACCTGCCCAGAGATTGCCCAGCAGGTCAATGTGAAGACCATGCCACTCGTGCTTTGAGGTGAAGCAGTGCCCAGTGTACACAGTAAGACGTGACCCCTGTATATTGTTGAAGTGGTGCTTGAGCGTGATACGCAACTTGCCTCACTCAGGGAAAACCGAAGAGCAAAGTCGGTAGCTAGCATCTGGTAGGCGTAAAGAGATTTAGGAGCTGTCAGTGTCTCTCCAGGTAAATCCTGTCATGAACGTGATGATTGTTCCCTCTTAGGCAGCAGGCCGGAATGTATGAACGACAGCACTTATAAAAGTGTCACCTGGCAAGCACAGCGTAGTGTATAAGATGCATAGGCTGAGCGGCGCAAAGCGAGAGAAGCTTGCTCAGTTCTGCTCCATCATTGATGGGTCTTCAGACAAGCTTGCTCTCACGTGCCTACAGGTAGTGCCCACTCAACCAGAGTTTCTGTTTTTCTTTTGTGCAGTACACGTTAAGAGGCATCCTTTGTGAGTGATTGGACCCCTTTCCCTCTAACAACTATTGAATGCGCTCTTGCGTACCTCAGGAGACAGGCTGGTCGATGGAGGCTGCCATAGAGTACTACTACAATATGGACCCAGGACAGATAGCACAGCTTACACCTAAGCAGCAGCAGCCCAGCCTGAGCAGAGAGGCTGTGGAGCATTTGTTCAACAGATACAGGGACCAGCAGAGTGATGCAATCTTGGCAGAGGGAGTAGGCAGGCTCTGTGACGATCTAGAGGTAATGCTCCTCATGCCATCTCATATCAGCCTGAGCGTCACGGGTGCCTGTGTAAGCAGGAACAGCGAGACTCCAGCCATATCATGCTGTCGGCCATGCAAGGCTACAGTGCCACTGTCTGACAGGATAGACACCGTCACTGCGGTGCATCATATAGTGACAATGAAGCGGCTGCAGCTCTCATTCTGTAGAGCGCAAGCTTACAATGGTAGCAGGGTTGCATGCACCTTGCCTCCCTGAATGCAGCTGGCCCACATGACCCGAGCATGTCCCTGGGTACTCTGGGTACTCTGGACATCATCAGAACATCAGGTCTTGCAGCGTGTTGCCAATTCTGGGAGCGCTAGGTACAGTGAATACTCTGAGCGTCATGAGAACATCAGGTCCTGCGGTGTGCTGCCAGGTCTAAGAAGCGCATGTGGAGTACAGCCGCTTTGTCAGCAGCATGCATGGGTTGCCTCTGAGAAGGGTGATTCATTTTGGTGCAGGTGGATCCTGGAGATATTGTCATGCTGGTGCTGAGCTGGCACTTCAGAGCGGCCACCATGTGCGAGTACAGCCGGGAGGAGTTTGTCAGCGGCATGCTGCGCCTGCGCTGCGACAGCCTCCCCAAGCTGCAGCAGAAGCTGCCGGATCTGCGGCGCGACCTGCAGGACGCCCGGACATACAAGGCAAGCACCTCCCTGCACACTGCAGCACCTGTGCACAGTACATGCACACAGTACAGTACCTGTGCGGAGTTTTGCCCATGATGCTGCTCCTTCAGGGAGCCTTTCATAATGCCATCATGTAGCAACCCACACGTTACAACAGTCTACTCCATTCATGCAAGCGCAGCCTTGTGTGACACAGATTCTGCTGCACCCATCTCATGAGGTCGTCATAGTCCTAATACAAGGCATCTGACCAGGCAGTTGCTTGGCGCTCCTACGCTGCTCTCAACCATCTGCACTGGTGCAGGAGATTCTGTGTACATGCATGTGCTTCATTGTATCTCCTGGATGCTGCAGGAGATCTATGGGTACGCGTATGGTTTCACACTGGAGAAAGGGAAGAAGTGCCTGCCACAGGAGGTGGCCATAGAGATGTGGAGGCTCATCTTCAGTCCACATCCCTGGCCGCTGTTGGAATCCTGGTATGAATCCTGGTACTCCACAATGTTAGATTGCTCCTTCACGGGTCACCCTCCACCGGAATCCTAGGGGACATCGGCATGGTAGCTGCTTTGTCCTGATGATAGGGTAGGCTGCTGGAGGGGGTGCAGCGGACTGGTCTTAATGCCTGTGCATGCCCTATCAACATCTCAGCATATACAATGCGCCGCATCATGGTATACGCGATGATTCTGCGAGCATGGGGTCTCTGCTGTTGCATGTTTGCTGCAGCAGCACCCTCAGAAGATGAGAGGGTTTGGACAAACTGTCATCATACGCTCGTGATGATGCAGGTGTCAGTTCCTGGAGGAGAAGTACAACAAGGCAATCAGCAGGGACACCTGGGTGCAGTTGCTGGACTTTGTGCGGGTGCGCCCGTGGCCTGTCTGCATTTTCCTTCATGCATCAACCTGATGCTGCGTGATATCGGGAGCCTTGTCCAGCCAGGATCTGGCCGTACAGGCCTTGCATCAGTCATGGCCAACTGCATGCATCTGCACATTCTACGAGTGCTGGCCCATGAGTAGTCGCTTCCTGCACAGCACATCTGCAGCCTCTCTTGCAGAGCTCTTCTGAGCAAATCAATCTGACTAAGTAGGTGAGCAAGGTGGGACCTGCCTGAGACAAGATGTGACAGCTTCGATGGCAGTGGCGATTGGCTGATCACAGCTGTCTTGACATGTGCAGGCGGTGAGGACAGATCTGAGTAACTTTGAGGAGAGTGGAAGTGCCTGGCCATACCTACTGGATGACTTTGTGGACTGGATGCGCGACGGGCGCCTGATGGACACCTCATAACGTCCTGGCGCATCAGCCCCGCTCGCTGTCGTCTTTTTGGAGATGCAGTTTCTGTTGCAGCTGCCATGTTTGTGGCAGCTCCTTTGTTTCACTGTAGGTTGATAGGTGTCTTGAAGCTGAAGGGTTCTGCAGCCTGCTTACTTATAAGGTAGTACTTGAGAGGTGCAGACAGGCAGTCGTGCTATAGACTGCTGATCAGGTCTCATCCGTTGTAGCCAAAATTGGGCACAGGAAGCTTTACAAGATCACAGAGATTCTATTCTGGCCAGCTATGCATGTAGAGAGCCCTTGAAGCTGCAGGGGAGTTGAACACTGAGGTTGCTCAGCTACGAACCAAGTTGCAGGAAGCATACAGAATGGTGACAGTTGCAGACTGGTGTATGGTGCCAATGTATGATAGGTGTGCACAGAAAGATGCGCCTGCAGGTATAAAGAGGCATCGTGCTGTTGTAAGGCTGAGATTGAGGTTGTGACCAACGGGATGTGCTATTATGTTTGCGCCTCTTGAAGTCCCCTTTTTTGAGGCGTAAGCACCTGCAGAGTTGTCTACATCACTGTTGCATTCTCTGGAACCTGTCTGCACATGCACTACATATCATGTAGTACATAATTCTGAGGGGGGTGCTGTGTGGTGCATGAGACATGCTTGCTCTGCTCTTCATCAGCAGAATGCTAGCAGGGCAGCAAGTGTTGTTATGAGCAAGACCTTCTGGCACAAGACATCTCTGAGGGATAGGACCTCGCCAAGGTGCAAGAGCTTGAAGTGCATTGGAGCCATCAGTTTGGTGGTGTTTAAATAACACCGTTTTTGGGGGTTTTGCAATGCACTGCAATTGCTTATGCAGAGGTGAACTTGGTGACAGCCTTGGTGCCCTCAGACACAGCGTGCTTGGCCAGCTCTCCGGGAAGGATGAGCCTCACAGCTGTCTGGATCTCGCGAGAGGTCACAGTGGGCTTCTTGTTGTAGCGAGCCAGCTGCGCGGTCTCTGTGGCGATCTTCTCGAAGATGTCCGTGATGAAGGAGTTTAGGATGGAGATAGCACGGCTGGAAATTCCAGTGTCAGGGTGCACCTGCAGCATGGCATCGCAAGTTTGAATACCCAAGGAAAGCTCGAGCAGCGACTGGTTCTGTCTGCCAAATGCTGAGCTTTCAAAGCAGACATTGAGCCCTGCGGATGGCCACTGAAGAAGGGGAGGAGCTTGTAGGCTGTACATGCATTCGCTGATCGAGAATGTGCAAGCATGCAGAACTGCAGGGAAGACAAGGAGAGCAGGCCAAGCGCTCACCTGCTTCAGGACCTTGTAGATGTAGATCTTGAAGGACTCGACCTTGCTCTTGCCCTTCTTTCCCTTGCCTCCGGCGACCTTCTTGGCCACCTTCTTGGCGGGCTTCTTCTCTGCCTTGGGTGCCATGACTGCTCTGTGTATCTGCTGGTGTTGACTGTGTGAGCGGAGGTGTATACGATGCAGTTGCGAGTGGAAAGCTTTGATGAATTGAACGCTCCTCAGAGGATTTCTATACAGTGAGATGTGGGCAGCGGGCCAATCAGCTTACAGGAATAGTGGTGTCCAAATTTGGAAACATACTTATTCTTTTTTCTGATTGGCCGAGGTAACGAGGCACATTACATACAGCAAAACAGCCAGGAAGCTTGGGAAAAGCTCTCATATCCAGCGCAGCCCTGCACCCCTGAGTGAACGCAGCCAGCACGAAAGTCACCATGTCTGGACGCGGCAAGGGAAAGAGCGCCAAGAAGGCTGTCTCCAGGAGCTCCAAGGCTGGGCTCCAGTTCCCTGTGGGCCGTATCGCTCGCTACCTCAAGAAGGGCAAGGTGTGTCCTATGTTCTTCTGCGTCCTTCCAGGGCCCTTGTGCGTGGCACCCTTCATGTGCTGCATCATTCTAGCAGGTAATCCAAAATACCCTGATGCTCCCGAACCTTGTACGCCTTGTTCCAGAGCCTGTGCCCACAGCGTCCCTGTGACTTTCCTTTCTTGTCTTTTTATGTTTCCTGATGAGAGGGTTGAGCTCTGAAACGCTCTACACCTGCTGGCCAGAAGTCTTACTATTTTCTTGCTTTTCTGCAGTACGCCAGCCGTATCGGAGCTGGTGCGCCCGTGTACCTGGCTGCAGTGCTGGAGTACCTTGCCGCCGAGATCCTGGAGCTGGCTGGAAACGCTGCCCGCGACAACAAGAAGACCCGCATCATCCCCAGGCACATCCAGCTGGCTGTGAGGAACGATGAGGAGCTGAGCAAGCTGCTGAGCGGTGTGACCATCGCCTCTGGTGGTGTGCTGCCCAACATCCACACAGTGCTCCTGCCCAAGAAGACCGGCAAGAAGGAGATGGCCGAGTAAGCTTGCAAGCAGCAGTCTGCCCCAAACCAGCGGTGTTATTTCAACACCACCACTCAATGGTCACACATGACACTGCAGACAGCTCACGCTATCACCCTGGTCTGAAACAAGCAAGCTTGCTACCTCCTCGTTCAACATTTGCTCATGCTCACGGTAGCATCAAGCAGGCGGGCTCTACTTGGCTTCCCAACCCCAAAATGTTGTCACATGTTGGCCACAGGCTTACAGAGCACAGGATTGACTGCTAGCATGCTCTCTAGCCGCAAGACTCTGCAAATGTTCACAGCTGCGGAAGGCATCATGCCAAAGCCTTGCACAATGCACAGCCTTGTATGTCATCCTGTCTAGGGCTATTCTCTAGCCTGTTCTCAGGAAGGTGCTCTGCTTTACAAGCGCTGCTCGCATGAGTAGCAACCTATAGCTATGATACAGGTCTGACCCTCATGCTGTTAGTGCTGTGCCTTCTGCTGCAGCTGCTCATAATTCTGGCCCAAGATGGCGATATGCTCTGCACTGCAATGTACAAGCGATACATTAGGTACAGCAGGGCGGATTTACGCCTTTACACCTTGGGATGTGATAATGAGGTCTCGGTCTCCTGCTTGACAGTGGGTGCTTCTTTCTTGCTGAGCCCCTCTGCCTTACCCTTGGGAGCATGGTTGCCTCTCCTGTGGCCTGATTTGCTGCCCTTCCTGGTATCTTGTGCATCCCTGTTGCTGTCTACTGCCATGGTCTGAGCTGTCACCTCTGTGGTGTACGTGTCCAGCCAGAATGTCTGATCCAAGCCCACGTAAGAGTCAGAGACCTGCAGCAGGGACCCCAACTCTTTCAGGGGTGCTGGCTCAATTCACACAAGCAGGTGCACAATATGCGGAGCCGTCATCAACTACTGCCCCATGCATGCCAGAGTACCACAGAAAGCTTGCAATTTTGCTGCCTGTCGACAAATGTGACAGGCTTACCATGCACTGGTCAGAGAGCATGCACATGATAGAGTTACCACTTCCAGAGCTGCTGCAGGCTGTTTTGGCGCAGCATTACACACGAAGGCAACTGGCACATTGAGAGTTGATACTGTTATGCTGCAGAGAGCACTGAGCGCTCACCAAGTGCAGCTGGTGGCTAACAGCGGCAGCTGCATCAGCAGCGCTGTAGCTGAGGCGGGTGCTTGCATGGTCGCCGAAGGAGATGCGCTTGATGGCGTGCAGCTCCTGGGTGTCATCATTCCCCAGCACCAGCCACCACCCGTCCTCTTTCACCTGCATGGGGTTAGTCTAGACTTACACCACCTGTCTACCCAGCACGTACACGCCTTTTGTGGCATTGACTAGGTTGCTGCGGGTGGGGATCAGGCAGTGCAGCCCGAGACTTCCGGACCATTGCAGACAGAATCTCCAGCTGGGAGCAATGGGATATTGATTTTTCCTACTAGGAATTCTCTTCTGTCAAAGGTGGCAGTGGTATGCATCCGTGTGATGCCGCTCTTACAGTTTCAGCGTGATGTTGGACCATGCAACAGCCTGGCTCTTGTGATGCAGTATACAAGGCAATGGCCAGGGCGGACCTTGGGGAACCGCGGGGTGTATGCGCGGGTGCTGATAACCCCGCGGGGCCCAGGCAGCCGGCGCAGGTGCACTTCCAAGACATAGCGCTGCTCAGAGCTTGCTGCTGCCTCATCTGCGGGCTTGCTTTCCTTGCCGCTTGCCAGTCTTGGCGCCCGCCAGGTCACCTCTGCCATCGGCAGCCTCTCACAGACCTGCAGATGTCCATCTCCATCTTCAGCGAGATACAATAAGTAAGAGGTATTGATCTTGCCCACTGTCCCAACATCAGGAGTTGAGACTCTATGTTGCCTACACCCATCACAGGACTGCAGCCTCAGCAAATGATATGGGTAGGAGGCCCAATGTGTTCATTGTGGGCCTTAAATGGCCTGAGCACTGTGATTCGGGGAGCTGCTTGCCTGCAAGCACTCCTGGGCGCGCTTGGCGCTGCCGAGCGCCTGCTCAAGCAGCTGCTGGGCGCGCGCAGGCTGGCGCCGGGCCTCGATGAGAAGCTGGGGCAGAGCTTCCAGCTTCCTGGAAGCCAGCGACTGCAGCGCGGCCCTGTCCATGTGCGGCAGCATCAGCAGGCTGCTCTCGTCCCACCACACCCCCTGCAAGCATGCTGCCACCTGAAGATATGGGCAGGAGAAACCTGCTTGCCTTACAGTCTTGCATTCTTGACAGCACAGCATTGCGCTCTGGGTGCCTCTGCAGCACATGCAAAGCACCTTGGTGCAGCAGCTCGGCAATGTCCAGGAGGGCCACACAGAGACCAGCCTTGGCATTGCTGAGATCATGCACCAAACAGAGTTTGCATCACAAAGCCTATATGCTGCACAATGCCAAGAACTCGTGCTTGCATCTGCACCAGATGCAAGGAATTGCAGACATGCTCTGGGGTCCGCACCTGCATGAGGCCCTGGATCAGGCGCATGGTGGCAAGCATGGTGCCAAGCCAGCCCGCGTCGGCCGCGACGTCAGTGATGGCCTGCAGGATGCGGACGCTGTTGTCCAGCGCGCTCTTCGTGTCTCCCACGTAATCTGTAATTGGCAGCTCCACCCGGCCCATGTGTGCCTGCAGAGCAGCCACGGTTTCTGTGAGGCCTGACCTTACACATGTTCTGCAGTTGCAAGATGCCTGTACAGTTGTCCAGCGCGCTTTGGGTGTGGCCCACACAGACTGCCATGGCCAGCTACAATTGCCCTCGGCGGCCCACAGACAGACCGAGGTCCTCTGACAGGTGGACGACATCTTCACATGCAGCGTATGCTGCAAGTTGTGGCTGTGCATGCTGACCCTGGTAGCCCTCGGATACTGCCGTGCCAGCCCACGTCAGACCGTGAAAGGCTCATTTTGGGGACACCCTTCACCTGCAGCAGGAGCTTGGCCTTGGCGTGGGGATCGTCCGCCTCGCGCTCCTTGATCGGGAACCGGACGGACTCGGAGAGCGTCATGTTCAGCTTGTCCTCGTTGTGGCGCACAGGCAGCTCATCATACTCTGCCACCCCGCACAGCACATCCATCACCTGACGTGCACGATAGAAAATGTCAATTGCTGGGGGACGCTCAGACACAGCCTACCATCGACGTCATATGTGCAAGGGAGTCCGCACGAAGCAGCTGTATGCCATGAACGCGCCACGGAAGCATGCCGAGACGGTACTGGGCCACCTGTGTCGGGCTGTCTGGCAACACGTTCAATGCTCCTCTTGAAGCCAGCTCTTGAAACGCTATTCTTGATAGCCATGTCAGTTGGTATACTCCTCGTCCACGACCGGTAAGTATGCATCTCATGGTTGCCCAAGGACAGACGCGCACCTCAGGGACTGCCATGTCGGCGCGCAGGCCCTGGCTGAGGACGCGCATGCTCTCGTGCTTCAGGTAGTAGAAGCTGGCGGTGCGGCCCAGCGTCAGCGCATCTATGGTGCCATCTTCGTTGACCTCCACGCAGCCTGCGTCCTGCACAGCATGCCCAGGCAATCATAAGGCAACCGATGTCAGTAACCAAGCAGGTTCCTTGCCATGAACCTGAGGACCTCCTTACAATTGCAGGGCCTCCTCTGCCTCTAAATCAGAAGTCTTCAATATCACGAGAGGCTCGGAGATCTACCTGCAGCAGCGCCATGTTGCGCTCGACCATGTCTGACAGGAAGGCGCTGACAGACTCCATCTCGGTGTCTTCCAGGTCGTAGTAGGAGGGGTTCTGCAGCACGCGCCGATAGAAGAAGGTCCACGTCAGGTAGTCGATGGCATCCTGCTTGCTGCCGATGGTTCCAGCGACCACCTCTGCATTGAAGTGGTCAGCCACCTGCATTTAGTGCCTCCACGTTAATGCAATGCTCCTCAGTCAACCTTCAGATTTCAAGGTCTGTAATTACAGAGAGCAGGCCCCTCAGGGGCAGCTCACTGTGAGGTGGATCAGTAAAACCTCACACACGTGGCTGATTTCAACCCAGCCAAGGTCTGTATGGCACTCCTTGAAGGTGATGTCACAGGCAGGCACAAAGCTGGTTCATGGAGGCCATGCAGTCATAAGAGCCCTCATGCTGGGTATGCGCTCAGTGCACATGACAATGCACTCAGCTGCAGCATAGGCAGACACCATGCTCATTTTCTGAAGCTGTATTGTAACCGTAGATAAGGTCTCTGCATATATTGGACTGTAGATATCAACTAGAAGACAGTGTTGGGCTCTGGGCAGCTTGGTATGGGCAGCCTGTTTGTTGCTTTGGGCAGCCTGGGCAGGCTGCCCAGGTGAGGATGATGTAAGATTCTCTCTTAGACTGTATTGAGGCAGTATTCTACGGTCACTGTATTCTACGCGTAGATACAGTGTTTGCAGCCCCCAAAAACCGTATCGTGCTTCTATGCCTAGAATCTCCGGTGTGAAGAGCGCATATTGAGCGCAGGATGCAGCACCTGGTCGTGCAGGCTGGACTCCACAGGGAAGGGCTCGTACAGGAACTTCTTGTAGAAGGACTTCTTGGGCTCGTGCACCATGATGACCGCCACGCCGTGCTTGTCGTACTGTGGGCGCCCGGCGCGGCCCATCATCTGCAGCACGTCCGTGATGGGGAAGTCCACATACCGCCTGCAGCGCTTCATCATCAGGTCAACGGTGTGTCCTGCCCTTGTATGTGCTGTCCTTACATGGTCAATCAGCGGCTGTTGGGCAGTGTCCCGGCCCACCCCTTTCTGGGTTGTGGTATTGCGCAGTACTAGAACTTTATTAAGGTGGAGCAGAGCCATTCCAGTGAGATTAAGGGCATGCCTGCTGGGCGCGTCAAAGTACTCGGTGCCCTTGATGACGACCAGATGCGCGGGTGTGTTCACACCCCACGCCAGAGTACTTGTAGCCACCAGCACCTGCATTGATTATGTCATCATGACTGACCGATTGATCCAGTCTCCTTCAGGATTGAGTCAGCCTGATGCCGTTTAATCACACCAGGCTCACATAATCAGGAATGGCTGATCCGACCCAACCCGACAGGGCCACCACGCCTTCACAAGATCACTGCCGTTGGGCCGGCTGCATGTAGGCATGCACTGAGCTTGACGATCCTACAGAAGGAAAGGTGAAGGGTGGCGTGCGCATCTTCCCAGCCACCGTCAGATGCTCCACAGAGGAGGTACAGAACCTGGGTGCTGAGGTGGGAGACATGAGGACAGCTGGCGCACCTGGATCTTGCCAGCCACAAAGAGGTGCTCCACAGTGGAGCGGTCACTGTCATTGAGGCCGGCGTGGTGCAGCCCGATGCCGAATTGGAGGCTGTGCCTCAGATTTGTGTCCTGCACATGCAACCAGGTCAAATTAGGCGATGGCACCTGTACACTGCTCCGTTAGACCCCTGTAGTGTGAGGGGCATCCACTCGAAATCCTGACAAGTCTATCCATGCAAATACCGCATCGTGTATCCTTGTTACTTGGGGAACCCAGGGCGACATTCTTAGGCTGCTTTGAGATGCACCCATGCACATTCAGACAAGGGGAGAGTACCTTGATGGTGGCAACAGCCTGATCAAGCTCCTCCTCGGGGCAGTGCACGAACTGGCGCGGCCGCTCGTCCCCTGCAGCGTAGCCCAGGAGGTCCAGGGCGGTGAGCCTAGTCTGGCGCCTGGAGCTGACAAAGACCAGCACCGGCTTGATGGGCGAGTGCGCCTGTATGTCAGAGAGCAAGTGAAGACAGCTCTGCAAGGGTACAGTGACCTGTGCTACATGCCCCAACACGGCAGACACGTCTCCAGCCAGCGGCACTGTGCAGGAGTCCCCAGGGACGATGACTTGCCACAGCAGGTCCATGCAAGGCATGTGCCCAGGTACCGTGCCAGGTGATTGGCAGCAAAGAAGTCAGTTGAGTTTGCAGGTACGCACAGATGTTGATGCAAATTGTCAACAGAGGTATGGCAGGGAGGGGTGAGCTCACCTGGATGGCAGCATAGGCAGGCTTGTTCATGGTGGCCATGCGCGGGCAGTAGAACTTCCCGGGAAAGCCCTGCATGCGGACATGTGAAGTCAGCACCTACACTCCCTCCTGACTCACACCCACAGGCACTGGCTTCACAATGCAAGGCATGCCATGCCATAAATACCCTGCTTTTTGACAAGGCACCGCATGGGCAAATGGTGAGCCAGAAATGTGAAGCAGTTCCTCTCAACTTGCAGGATTTTAGGTTTACCTGGATGTGGGCCTCCAAGGGCACTGGCCGCACACTGGGCTTGAAGTTGAACAGCCCCTGCACAATCACTGCATGTTGTTATACATTGAATAGGGAGCGCACGGCAGCACTGACATTTCATACACACATCAGCGCTTGTCCAGCCTGCTCCCATGCCAGCATAGCGTATCTGCAAGACAGTGGCACTTGCACACCTTTGCTGGCACAACACTAGCCCTGGAAAGCAATGATGTGTGGCAAAGATGTCATCCAATAGCACATCAACAAGTGCAGTGATGAGACTTAGCTGACCCTTCAAGCTCATATAGAAGACAGATGGGCATTCTGCGGAGAGATATCGATGGGTGGAAGGAGCACCTTCTTGCCAATCCCGAGCCAGTCAGCCAGGTCGGCTGCGTTGGCCAGGGCAGTGGAGAGGCCCACGAAGCGGATGGGCTGGTTGGTGGTCGCTGCAATGTAGCGCATGCGTGACACAATGACCTCCAGAATGGGACCCCTGCCACATACAGTAATTTCAGCTCAGCATCTTCAATGCACGCTCGACTCAGTGTGTCTCCTGCAGGAGTTGTGGAAATGACCAGACGTCATGGGGTGGCTAAACAACATAGGCTAATCTGCCGACCTGCATGCAGTCCTGAACACCTAACCCTATCGAGATGAAAGCGGTCTCCCTTTCAGCATGCAAAGACTTGCTCCCAACTCTTTGTTGAGCTCGCACTGCCAATGCTCCTGTCAAAATTCATGGCATTCTACAGAGCAACACATCACAGAGCACCAGAGACCAGAGCTGCAGTGCAAGAGGCCCTCCTGCACTGCGTGGGGTCATGTGCTTAGGAGAGTACCTATCTGCTCCCAGCAGGTGGATCTCATCGATGACCAGCAGGGCGACCTTCTTTACATACGTCCTGTTCTGCCAGTTTCTGCTGATGCCATCCCACTTCTCGGGCGTGCAGATGATGACGTCAGCGGCCAGCAGGGCGCGCATGTCAGGCGTGTAGTCACCTGCGGAACCCAGGGGATCGTGTCAATGAACTCATAAAAGCCAGTGATCTGGGCTCCAGGAAAGCAACAGCCACAGTGCTTGTTATCCTATCTCATGAATCTCCAACCAATATTCTGCATGAGCATGATAACTATTGGTCGGAGATTTATGAGTGGCAGTCAAGCTGACTGGATCTTACAAAGTTTCGGGCAGTCCTCAACAGGACCCAGTCATAGTTCCTAGCAGAAACCTAAGCTGCAATACCAAGTACACACCTGTCAGCTCCACCAGCTTTTTGCCCAGGGACTTGCACAGCCCTGCTCCCCAGTCCTTGATGCGCTCTCTGACCAACGCCTGCAGACCATCCAAGGGAATTTTGTGGCGCTCATGAAAGGTGCAGAGAAGGCCCCCGCTTCACTACAAGGTGCCCAGAGAGAGAGAGAGAGCTTCTGCCCAATGCTCAGCGATCAAGTCATGAGAAAGCTCTGCAACTTGGATAACGGCCGCACATCTAGGGTTTGACATGTCCTCTTACCTTGAGGGGCGCGATGTAGATGACCTTCATGCCCGGGTGCGCCCGGAAGACCCGCAGCATCGCCAGCTCAGCGCTGATGGTCTTGCCCGAGCCGGTGGGCGCGCCCAATAAGACGCTCTCATCTGTATGGTACAGAGTATGAAAGGCCTGCATAACACAAATCCTCCTCGAGTCATGTGCTTCACCTCATCATCTGCCCTCTCAAAAGCACCGATGCTGTGCAACTCAGGCATCCTACAGGGACGGCCTCATGCACCTGGTGTAAACTGTGGAAGGGTCTACCATAGCAAATTCTGTCACAAAAGAAGTGTACGTCTGCCCATCTTGCCCACAAATGCCACTGATCATACAAGTCTTTCCCTACCCCATGATTGTTTAGGCAGCGCACTTCGCTAGACAGCTGCTTGTTGCTAGAGAAAGCTTCAGTCTATAGGCAGACTCCACATGGCAAAGCCCTGCTCAGCAAGAGTTTGGCGTAGCCTGGAAGGCACCTGTGTCTGGATGGGGTTGAAGTGGGTGAAGCGGTACTGGGCCTCGTACTCCGGGCAGTCCAGGGCAGAGAGGGGCAGGGGGTCCAGATCCAGCAGCTCTGTGTGCGGGGGGTGCCTCTCGGGCAGAATCAGCCCCTTGAAGGACATCGGCAGCGTCGCCTCCGCATGCAGCCACGTGTCCGACACCGCCCTGCAGAGCCACATTGTAATTATGAAGGGCCTGTACGCGCGCAATACTGCCACTCTCTGTGTTTCGCCATGCAGCCGTCTGTCTGTCGGCAGCCTGCAAAGCAGCTTCTGTAGTCTTCAGGAGCATGTGATACCCTTGCAGCGGATGAAAGTGAGAGCCACCGGCAGGATCAGCTCTTTGAAGGACATTGGCAGCGTCGCCTCTGCATGCACCCATGTGTCCGACACCGCCCTGCACAGCACACTCACCATAGAAGAGGCTTTCAAATTCGTGTACAAAACTTCCCAGACTTTGTCTAGATATGCAGCTGTGTGCCTCCACCCCGCCGCAGAGCACAACTTGTGACTCCCGACGGGCTCAGCAGTCTCTGCCCTCAAATTGTTCAGACATGTCTCAGAGGTTGCATCGGCCAATGTCTACGAATGCTTCTGAACCCTGAAGTCCTGCTGTGGTGCAGAAGCTGCGCTAGTAAGGTGCCAGAATGCTACTGATGCTGAGTAGCATTGGCGCCCCGGCACCTGGACAGGCAGATCCCGCACCACAGCTGGAATCAAGAATCTTAGCAGCCATAGCAAGTCTCACTGCACCGCAGTTTCCTCAGTGCAGGTATTGCCAGCCATTCCTTACCAGGGTCTACAATACTAGTAGCAGTCATTAGGTCCCAATCCTATACGCGACTCCCTCATCTGCCCCATTGCCCCAGTATACACACCCAAGAGGGTTCTCATTAGAAACTGATATTCTAACAGGCCCTCAATGCATCTCACCTGATGTAGTACTGCGAGGGCAGAGGCTCGAAGATGGGAATGGTAAAGGCCAGTCGGTGCTCAGCCTCGCGCGCCATTTTAGCGCTCAGCGCCCAGGTCTCACTATGGTAGATGTGCTCGTTCTCAGAGTCCTCCACCCAGATGTGCCAGAACATCGAACCCCCATGTATCCGGGGGTCGTACTTGAAGGCTGGCTGCACTGTCACCTGTACCCTCAGCACCGTCCTGCACAGCAGCGCAGGCTGTTGTTACCATGCTACCAGCCCTTGTTGTTTGCGAAGGGTCACGCACAGGGCAAAAGTAGCATGGCTTCAGCAAGCTACCATCATCACCTGATACTAGTCCAGGATTATTACTCTACTGCGCATCAATCAGAATGTACAAAGGGCAAATATGATTCTGGTTCCCTTGTCCTATGACATGTCAGGAATGGCCTGACATGTCCTCACCCAGGATGATGTAGTCAGGACCTCGTATCAATTGACATGTACACTTGTTATGTTGATCTGACAAGAGCTTTTGTCTTACCTGGTGATTGGGTGCAGCTGCGCATCCAGCTGCAGGGCAGGGAACGCCTCCAGGCAGCGGTAGATGCGGTCTCCAGCAGCGGGGTGCCGCAGCAGGGAGCCTATATCGGCCGCGCTCATGTCCCAGAGCCTATCCAGGTCCAGGCTCCTGTCCTCGATCTTCATCAGCAGCTCCGGCTTGAGCTCGCCCTCGAACTGGCGCAGCGGGTGCTGATGTGGCCACAGCCTCCTCTCAAAGGCCTGTAAATGCAACAAGATCCCACGATAAGCATGCTATGTCTCATGCCTTCTTGAAGGCACTGACATCAGGGTGAAGCGAGTTCCCGTCCTGCTCCTCCATTTCCGTCCTCACAATTCTTTCAGAGTCACTGGTGTGTGTGACGTCGCTAGTAGCGCGCCCGACCTAGCCCGCGGCGTGCTATACGCAAAGCCATGAAGTGTCTTGAGTGGCTGCAGGGTCCATCAATGATTGTAGAACTGACGACTGTGAGATTGTCTAGACTACTGCCAAAGGCGCACCTTGCACATGGTGAGGGCCATGTCAGCAGCCGTGGACCAGCTGCGGCGCAGGCAGATCTCGAACAGCGCGCGGCAGATGCGCGGCGCGTTCTGGCTCACATACATCATGTCCGCCGTCAGCGAGAAGCTCTCAGCCCGCGCTCGCCCCACATATGCCTGCGTCGCGATGCAGCACATCTGCAGCCGCTGTTGCATCACTGAACCCCTTCCCTTCTTGGGAGTGCCTCCCTTTCTAGGATTAGGGAGCCTTCAGGACTTTGAGGGCACTGAGATTCTCATGGCCCTGTCAAACCCAGAGCAAAATTATCCAGTCATGGATTTCAAATCGTATGGATCCACAGCACATTGTGAGCTCTCTGATATCAACAGCGCTCTGACACATAAGATCCCTGTTGATGGCAGACTTCACATCCAGCTACGGCGCCACATCATTCAAAGAGTAAGGCGCGTATCAAGCTTGGCTTCAAGGGAGAGCAGGGAAGGTGAAATGGGGCATCACCTGCAGGAGGATGTTGACTTTGCCATGCTTGTTCTCAGGGCCGCCCTTGACGTCAAAGGGGCACTGGTGCAGGCACAGCTCGTCCAATTCAGGCAGCTCCTCCTCTCTCACCGCCACATTCTCAAACTCACTGCTGTGCGCCAGCATCGCCAGAAACTGCAGCATAGAGGACTTTACAAGGAGCAATAGAAGCGGACAGGATTGCTTACGCAACACTCTGGGTAAGCAGCTGTGGGTCTCGTTGACTGCAGTGTGTAAGGCTCTGTGCATGCTGTTGTGCTTTGACGTGCAATCAAAGCGATACCTCCAAAGCTGGGCACAGGTGCATCTACATGCAAGGGCAGGGCTAGACTTGTAGATTTGCACACTCATCTAGTACCTTCCCGGCGCTGACATGCAGCTGGGCCCAGGCCTTGATGCAGAGGGCATTCTGAGCACTTCTCTGTTGACTCCACAGGGATGAGAGTGCTATGCGCACCTCCGCCTCGGACATGTGGGGCCGCAGCATCTCGTTGAAGGCCACGATGGACGAGTGGCGGATATAGAAGTGGGAGGCCACGCGCCCAAGCTCCGTCACATACAGCTGCCCGCTGCGCTCGTCAAAGCGCGCCATCTTGCACCTGCGCGCATGTGCAGCCATCAGCATGCTCTTCTCTGTGAACACCAAGTGGTCTTTTCCTTTGTTGTTCTTGGAAAAATAGATGCATTCAATCTCAAACTAGATGTACTGAATCTTGAACTGGATGGGTTGGAATACGCTCGCAGCAATGTCATTGCATGGGCTTGCTGCATTGTCCGCTGCGTGCTGCTGCCAGCAGTCAATGCACTAAAGCCGGACGTACAGACATCACTGAGATGAGTCAAGCGAGGTGTTGACTCCAGACATAGGTAACTAGTTCCTCTGTGTACTTCTCTCAATCTAGCAAGCAGTTATGGTGACAAGGTCCTCATGCCGGTGCCAAGCATGGAAAGCGCATCCCAACTTCCCTGTCCTGGCCTGCCGTCTCGAATGCAGGGAATTAAGTTGCACAAGAAGAGAGGGCCCACTTTTCCAGCTGGCGGGCAGCTGTGGTGATGAGGGTCTTCCTGTGGCCCTCCAGCCTGGGGTCGCTGGCAATTTCCTCCCAGGGGACGCCGTAGGCCAGGGGGTTCTTCAGCATGCGCACGAACAGGTATGTGTAGGACAGCCATGCGCAGGCCTCCTTGACATTTGTGACGGTGCCTGTCCGCCATATGAGCACAAATGAGTGTCACGTGATGTGAGGATCCCATGCCTGTGGCGCGCTTTGCATGAAGCAGCCTGGCTTAAAGCACAGAGGCATGCTGACCGCACAGGCATATCTCTGAATCTCTTCCCATCTGCTAATCTAAATCCTGAGATTGTGTGACCCACATGTTGCTGGTATTCGCTGCAGACCAAATGCTGGCGACTGCATGTTTGCGCCAGAACGACGGCAGTTCCAGGTCAGAGCTTGATAATGAGCAAAATGATTGCAAGTTCGGCCCAGCACACGTGCCATCTAGCCGGGCTTCAGCAGAGTGCTTACCCAGGACAATCTCGGCGTTGAGGTTGTCGACCAGCAGGCTGACAAACTGCGACTCAATAGGCAGCTGGTGCGTCAGCATGCCCAAGTAGTGGCTGAGGTTGGCATGCTGCGTGAGAATCACCCCCAAGCCGCTGCTCTCGTACTGGGGACGCCCCGCACGCCCAAAGATCTGCTGCACATCCAGCATTCCTGGCGTAGCACAGGAACTCTCGGGACGGATGATGGACTTGCCTTAATCTGTGCGGCATGCTGTGCAGAAGATTCTCATCTCCAGCACTTGCAGCTCAAACGCAAGATGGCAGGGCATCTCTGCAATGCTTTCAGCAGCATGGCTACCCTCTGTGGGGAAATATATACAGAGATTCTGTCACTGCTTGCTTGGTGCCTAGACATTCAGCTGCTGTATCTCTCATGCAATCCAGGTTCAGGAATTCCAGCATGGCAGGATCCCATGAGCATGAGCAGCTCCGTAGCTCACCCAGGTTCTTAAATTGGCCTTTCTGTGCATCGTATATTTGCGTGCCCTTGATGATGACAGTGTGCGCAGGGAGGTTGACACCCCAGGCCAGCGTAGCAGTTGTGCACAGGACCTGTGAGAATATGAAGTAGCCTCAGCATACCATGCACATCCCAGTGCAGAAAGATGTGCATGGACAAGTCTGCCGCATCAGCCTGACTGCAGACGTGTCAGACAGATGGTAGTGAGTCTAAATCTGAAAGCACACCTTGATGTAGCCCTTCTCAAAGGCACGCTCCATGAGGGTGCGGTGCTTGCGCAGCATGCCTGCGTGGTGGATGCCCAGCCCACCAGGGAACAGCTCTATGATCTCCCTGCGACCCCAGACAAAATCCTGATCACGTGTTTCTGCTCAGGCTGTCTGTGAAGTGTTAATGCCGGACTGCCACAACCCTGCCAAGAGCAGCTGCCTAAGGTCCCTGCATTCCCAGGCAAATCCCTGGTCATTGTGCCTGCCTTGGCTCCCCTCTGCAGCACAGAAGCGTCCCGCCTGTGGGAACTCCATGGGCAGGGACTGCCTATCCAAGCAGAACCCAGCAAAGGTCAGCTGAGGCGCGGCTGTGATGCGCTGCAGGCCGCAGCGCCCCTGGTGGGTTTGCATCTGTCCTGCAAGGGTGAGCCGGCATGTGCAGAATGCCTGCTTGAGCTTCTCCACTTGAAAGGTGAGACAGACAGACAGACTGACCGCATACAAGCCAAATATGAGAGTGCAGCATGAGGAGTAAAGCAGTGGGTGCAGCAGTGCTCCCAGACATGCCTGTTCTTGCTCTTGTCGATCTCCTGCTGCATGAAGTGCCAGCCCTCCTCCTCGCGGCAGTCGAAGTGCGCGGTGTCCCCGCCCTGCTGCGCCTTCATCTGCAGCATGCGCGCCGTCTTGCCGGTGTCCTTGCGCGAGTGCACGAACACCATCGCCTGGTGCCCCTTCTGCAGCGAGTCCACCACCTGCGCAGCAACCAGGGTGCCTGATCAGGAGCCTGTTTGGGTAGCAGCAACGAGTTTCTAACCGCAAGACTCTCCAGAGCATCTGCTACATAGCTGGACCCTTCCTAGCAGCCTGCATGACCCCTGGCGTAAATGGTTCAGCTTTGGGTTACAGCATGCAATTCCCGCTGGTAAGAGCAGATAACGTCTGTGATTGTCTTCAAGCCAGGAAATTTCGGCTTTCAGGCTCGGCTCACCTTGTCATAGCAGACATCGTCCATGATGCCCTTGGAGACGAACAGGTTCTTCTCCGTCACCCCCACAAACTGCATCTCCAGCGGCACGGGGCGGTACGAGGCGTCAAAGTAGAACAGGCCGGTGTCCACGTTGACGCCCAGAAATGCGCCCACGTCCTTGTAGTTGGGCAGTGTGGCACTGAGCCCCACAATCCTGATCATGTTCTGGCTCGCCTCCACCTGGCACAAGGAAAGGTGAGAATGTTACAGAGATGTCACTTCCGAGGAAAGCTTCAGGGTTAGTGCACATGCTCCTTGCTCAGTGCACTTGGGGCGGAGGCCCAACTCCAGCTCATAATTGAAGCCGGTCGGCATCACACCGCTCAAAGAGGCCAACTGTAAGTAGGCTACGCCTCGTTGAACGGCATGATGACTAGGTGGCTCAAATAAGGGATGAAGTCGCTCTCATTTCCTAAGAGAAGAGCCAGGAACTACAGTGGAGCCCTTGAAGCTGCCAGTACTGAATTCAAACAGGCGCTGTGTGGGGCAGGCAGGGACTCCATGATGGCCCGCTCTCACATATGACAGGCACAACTTTTCTTCATGGTCAGCAAGTTCATGGCTTGCATGAGGGCCTTGAATCAACGCTGAAGGTCCTACCTGGCGCTGTGTGCGGGCAATTAGCGTCTCTATGACGGGCCCGCGCTCGTCGTTCAGCAGGTGCACCTCGTCGATGATGAGCAGCTTCACGGCCTGCGCCACCGCGACGTCGCCGCCCTTGCGCGTGATGACGTCCCACTTCTCGGGCGTCGTCACGATGACCTGCGTCTCCGTCAGCTCCTTCTTGCTGAGCTGCATGTCTCCTGTCAGCTCACGCACCACAACGCCTGCAACATGCAGACAGCGGCTGTTTCAGCTGCATTGGACTTCCAGCGATGGAACCCGTTTCATGCAAGCAGACCCGAATGTTAGCCAGGAAAGGAGCACAACCGGCTGAAGCTGATGAAACGGGTGTGCAGAGGGCTGAGCAACCTGAGATATGCCAAGGACCCACTGCCTTATGTCAAGCAGAGGGCCCAAAGGCTTGCGCAAGCGCCTGGCACAAAGAGCGTTTGAACCTTGGCCAGGCTGCAAGGTCTCTTATCCACAGGGTAGCAATACAGCAAGAGCTCTCTTGAGCTCTTCTGCATGGCCACGCAACAACTGTCAGGGAAGACATCAGAGAGTGGTCCCGCACCTAGGTCAGCAAGCCGGCGTGAGAATGTGGCGGTCTGCTCGGCAGCAAGCGCCTTCATGGGCGCCACATACACGATCTTGAAGGCGTGCCGCTGTATCTGCCCCTGCTGCATGTTGGCGGCCACCTCCCGCAGGATGGCAATCATGGCGATGTTGGTCTTGCCCGCACCGGTGGGCGCGCAGACGAGGATGTTCTCGTTGCTGTAGAAGGCCGTGCGGTAGATCCGGCTCTGGATGCGGTTGAGGGTTCTGCAGCAGCACGTCATGAAAGTGTCAGTCCAGGATCGATGCAAGTTTGAAACATGCAGACTCAAAGCTCGAGGGTGTACAGGGTATTCTTGCACTTCATCACTTTTCTGCCGTTGAGGATACTTGCTGGAGAGACACTAACACAGACTGCCTTCTGGAACTTATTTGGGAAAAGGAATCCATTGGTGAGAAGGGATGAGCAGCATACTTGAATCCCTTGAATGCTGACTGGGCCCAGGGCTCCATCTCCTCGATAGGCAACAGGCGCTCCCCAGCATTCATCCCCGCTGTCTTCACTGCAGGCGTCCTCACCTCCTCATAGCCCCTAAAGTGCCTGCACTCACAAACACTTCCATGCCTCCGGCTGCTTGTTGGCACAACATTTGCTTGATGCCTGCCAGTTTTTTGTCAACCCAATCTCAGGCTCCTGTATAGGATGCTTAGCCCTTTCTAGCTCAAGCATGCGCTCAATCTCCTTCCATAAGTGTGCGTTTCTTTGTTACAAGCCTTTGTCTCTGCACTCCTATTCTCCGATTCCCTAGGTGGAAACTGAGGAGTGGCCTGGGGTTGCCAAAACTGTCACCAGCTTTGGAAAAAGGGCAAGACGTGGACTTGTGGGGTGACCAGCATCTGCCATGATGAGGTTTTAGGATATTGTAGGGGTGGAGCATGATTCCAGGAAGTTATGGGCTCACTCTCGGACAGTGCCTTTCGGCAGGGCCCCCTTGATCATCATGCCATCCTCCTCTCCAGCCACCATGAACTGCAGATCACCTATCTGCAGCGCGCCCCCTCCCTGCAGACACAAAGGCCTAGTCAGGATCTCTGCATAGGTTCTGGTATGTGCCTTGCCCCACTTTGACATCGAGTCAGCCTGATGAGATGTAATAGGAACTTGAGAATGGCTTTGCCTGCTCTTTCGAGTGCTTTATGACTTCCGCCTCAATGAGGGGTTCCAAGTAGTAGGTCAGCATGCCAAGCTGTGACAGGAATTTGATACTCAGGGTTGCCTGTTCTTCTGAGTGCTGCTCGATTTCCTGCCTCAAGGTGGGACTCCAGACAATGATGTTACATGCCAAGATGAGATAGGATCATCTGAAATGGGACTTGCCTGCTCTCTGGAGCGCTGCATGACTTCAGCCTCTATGAGGGGTTCCAGGCCATTCAGGGTGAGCCACTCTAGGTCAGCATCAGCGCCCGCCCTGCCCTTGACTGCCCGGCGCTTGTCCTTGCGCTCCAGCTTGCTCATCACTTTTTGAGACTCCGTCATCACACTGCGCAGCAGCAGCACGCTTCAGCCTGGCTCAGCGCAGGAGTTGCAATCACCCAAGCATAACAAGAAATCTTGAGCCAGTCCTTGGCTGCATTTCCAGACGTCTTTATCATGATCAATCTCAGCAACATATCATTGCCCCTGGAGTGGAACCATCTCTAGGGCCACTGACAAGCGCGTATTGAAGGGCACCGATCTTTCTTGGCCAGAATTGTGATAACAGTAAGCCAGTATGCTGACCTGACAGTGGTACCATAGGTGGGCATATTGGGCTTCTCAGCAGCTTCCTGCTCCACCTGCTGCTGCACCTGCTGCCGCAGAGTCTTTGCCAGGTCACCCCTGCAACCACATGGATACTGTCATACACCCCCGGCTGCACCGGACTGTGGTGACTGCGAAACAAGGTGTGGCTGCAAGGAGAATATATGGCTGAAGCAATTGCTCCTGGACCGCGCAGGTGCTGCTCAAACCAGCTTGGCATCCTAGTAATGCTGTACCCCCACAGGCTTTACATGTGAGGCTGTCAACCAGACATGCACAACATTCACGCAGCCCAAACCTTACCTTCTCTCCAGCAGCTTCTGTATCTGCTCTATAGCGCCCTCTCCAAACAGCTCAAAGAGGTCGGTGGCCGCCTGGTCAGCGCTCTTAGTAAGCAGCGTGCGCGCCACGGCCAGCGCCAGCGAGTCATCGCCCTGCACCCCGCCGCTGTTCCCTCCCGCCGTCTCCTGGCACCACTCCCGCAGCCACAGCGCCCCCACCTGAATGCGATGGAACTGCTCAAAACAGCAGGTTTCCATCAACTCTTCATTCCTCTACGGCAGACTGTGGAACATTGAACATTGTGTCTCATTCTTGTCTCAGTCATGTACTTCACAATGAAACGCATGATGTAGATCTGTCGATGCTATATATGTGCCAACAGGAGTGAGGTGACAGGCAGCTGTCTTCACTGCACACAGACTGATGAAGAACCCTTCTATGACAACACAATCAGCTCCTGCTGCCCACATGTGCAGCAAACCCTGAGGTACTTCAGGGAGATGCTAGAGCTTACAAAGGAGCCCTTGGGCTGCTTAGCGCGGTACTCTGCATCCATATCCTCGTCATCTGAAGCCGCCAGCACAGCGGTTGCGGGCCTGGCTGGCGTCATGGCCGCACTGAACATCTCCCTGACATTCTGTGGGGTGGCGCCTGCTAGGCCTCTGCACACATGCACTCCTATCAAGGCCAAGGCAATGTTCTGGGTTCATCCATGGTACTCTGTCTAACACAGTACCACCAGCCAGCCCATGGAGATGCACTGTGTCTCGGGCCAAAGCTAATGCACCTCATGCGTGCAGGCACTCACCCCAACATGTGTTGCACTCGTCCTGCTAGCTAGCAAATGTGATGTTGATACAGAGAGTATCCCTAGCACTTTGGGCATGAAGGGCAACACATGAGATCTCACTAGAAGGTGATGAGTGAGAGATTTGTTGGGCTTGATGAGATTGATAAGGGACAAGAGTACCTCTGCTGCTGATGGAGCCCATTGAGGCTATCATGGGAGTCCAGTGCAGCCTGCTCAGCCGGGTCGTGCAGGCGCAGCGTATGGAACTCCAGATCAGCGCCAAACTCCTTCTCCTGAGGTGCCTTGGCTGCGCTCTGTTGTTGCGCCGCCTGGGGTTTGCTTTCCTGTCTCCTGGCAGCCTGCAAGCCAGACCAACCATCTGTTCCCTCTCTCAGACTGTTATAGAAGGTTGCAACAGACAATCTGCAGGCATACGACTTGGCCGGGCCCACTGAAATGATCACCAGACATGATGTAAGAACAGGAAAGAGTCCCAGCAGGTTTGCGCCAGTCAGATTGCTCAAGCATTTAGACTGGCTCTGAGATCTATAATGACAGCATGGGGCATGCCAGTGCACTGGATGGAATCAGACTGAGGTCTGCAGATTTGAGGCTGCTGCAAGGTCCTAGGTGTAAGAGGACTCGCCTTCAGCTTTGCTACAGATGCAAGCAGCTCCGTCATGTCTGTATCTTGCACAGCACCCAGCTGCTTCTCCAGTGCCTCCCTGCATGCAGCGCCCTACTAAAGGTAGAATATAATCATTGTAAAAAGTGCATCGCGGATGCAGGATCACCATGAGATGGGGGAAAACCAGAGGCTGCATGTAAAGCCCTGGCGCACACTCCTCCTGTGTAAACTCTGGCTGGCCTGACACATGCACTTTCCAAGCGGTGTGAGGCCGCTATGTACAAGCAGCATATCACCCAAGCAGATCTCTCAGATTGCTTGATTGCAGCCGTTTCACGGTCCTCAACACACAGCTCTTAGGTCACCTGAAGGGCTTGAGCTTTGTGGCGTGGCGCAGTCGAGGACCCTCTTTCAGCTCCTCCGGGCTTGGGGCAGCACTCAGCGCGTCCCATGCTTCCGCAGCATACTTCTGCACAAAGTCAAAGCAGGTCAGCGGGTGCTGCAGAAAGGCGAGAGCCTCTGCCATAACAGCCAGATGATTGTGGATGCATGTCATCATGTCGCCACAGCTCCTCTTCAATGCCACCTTTCAGATGCACCTTTCCTGACAGTCCCAGAGCTGCTTACAAAGTAAAACTAGCAGGCCTAGGTCTGCATGTCTGCATGACATGCTGCCTCGTTTTTCAACAGACAGTGATCCTTAGTCTTATACAGTACACGTAGCCTATAATCATAAGATGTGAACTAATGCTGGGCTTACCTCAACCTCCTGTCCCGAGGCTTCCCCGCCTAGGATCTTAGAGACAAGCTGCAGAAAATGCGAGTACTCGGCCCTTGCTGACTTTGGCGCGCTTGCCCATGAGCCCAGCAGGCGTGACGCCAGCGCAGATCTCCCATACTGCTCCACCTGAACAAGAATAGTGTCATGCGCCAGATGTTGCATCATGAAGCAGATCTGAGGTCTATGCCTGAATGTCCTTGTACATGGAGAGTCCCGTCACCAGTAGGCTGGCATGTATGTGACAAGCATGGGAATTACACTCCATGTTGCGGTAGTGCTCACAAAGCCTGTCAGCGTATTGGCTGTGTGGTCACACCTGTGCAGGCTGCTTGCTGCCAAGGCGAGCTTGCAGGGCATGCTTTCGTTGCAGGTACAGGGCTCCAGCGTCCAGCGCTCCAGGACCGCCGGCGTTGGCCCTCAGAAACGCTGTCAGGCGAGGGACCTATAGGAGCAAGATGTGTAGTCTGCATCGCTGCATTGGGACGTCATGGGTGTGCTTCATGTAGGACGGCCAGTGCAAGCGTGGGATCGGATAGTATAAAAAAGCAGAAGAGAATGCTTTAAGCTCGCAGGAAGTCTCATTGTATGGAGGAGAGAATGATGCAAACTGAAAGGCTTCACTAAGGTAGATTGCAGGGCCCACCTGGAGCTCCTGCCTGTCCTGCGACACTATAGCTCCTCCCGCACCCATAGTACAAACTGTCAAATAGTATGTGTGCTGCTGCGATGAGCTTGCCTACGGCTCTTGTTGAATCAGTGCGGCATGGTGATCACCGCTCCGCGCCTTCACACTACGCGTGACAGAAGGCGAGTAAGGCTACATTATGCACAGTAGGCATGTGCAAGATTATCCAAGGGCATGCCTCGCTCGCTTGACGTCCAGACACGACCGCTGCATCGTACTGCCCGACCGAGGCCGTATTGCGCGAAAACGGGCAGCTTCCCAGTCAGGCGGGGCAGCTCTCACACCCTCAGAGCGGCGCCCTGCGTGCACCTCGTCTTGCTACATTTTGCAGTGCAAAACACTTACCATCATATCGTGTCACACATTTGGCACGCCTCTGGTATAGCAGTGCACCGTTGGGGACGGCGCTGTGAGTATCGACATGTGAAGCTTACTGCGCTGCGATCACCGTATTCAGGCACCGCAATGCGAGAAGAGAATTCCGTGCATCCTCAAGGCGTACAGCCGTGGGGCAACTACTTTCTGTCCGGCAAAAAGCACGTCCGCTCATCAGGTACACTTTGTGCTTTGCAACTGATCCAGCCAGAAATCACCCACAGCAGTCTTCAAAATTATGCCATCACCTACTTGACACTTGACCCTGACTCACAGGACTGGGCAGTCTCAGGGACCTGGACGACCAGCTGCTGCTGCAGATTTTGCAGCTCGTTGATGCCAGGACCCTCACCCTTTGCTCTGCAGCCAGCAGGGCACTGTACTGCTTCTGCATGCATGACGAGCTCTGGCGAGCCCTGACCCTGCAGGCAAGCCTGCTTGACCCTTCCCTGACCTCCCACCTTGCCAGCGTGCTTGCAGCTTAGTACCTGATCAAAGCGTCTGCAAGAGGGCACCTTTCTGAGTGGTGACGAGCACAGTGCTTTGACACAGGAGCTAGAGGGCAGGTTCCACTACAGAGGCAGCTGGCGAGAGACATACCTCACTAGCACAGGCCTGGCGGCCGCAGACAAGCTGCACTTCACAAGCCTGTGCGTTCAAAGTTTCTTCTCAGATCTGCTCTACCAGCCGTGGTTCTGTGCAACAGTGCCCCTGTCTCCGGAGTGGCTGGAGCGTGACACTTTAGAGAGGCGCAGCAAGCTCAGTGCAGAAGACTTCAGGCGGCTGTTTGAGCTTCCCAACAAGCCTGTGGTCATCACTGATCAGGTGAGCACTGTGCTGTCCTTAGCGGTGCTTAGAAATGCACCCCAATCCCTTGTCATTAAACGGCACAATGCTGTTCAGCAGGGGAGTTGTATGTTGCCCGCTCAGTAGCAACTCCGCAGGTGTGTAGCATGGTAGGCAGGAGGTGAACTGGACTTGTTTTCTGATTACCTAGGCAGATGGGAAGGGGCCTGTATGCGTTGTGCCTGGCTATGACGTCATACTGAAGTGTCCCACTCATACTGGCTCTAATACCTACAAAGTGAATAGGATGATTTGTGCAGGCCACGAGCTGGCCTGCCAGAAAGAAGTGGACCCATGCCTACTTAAGAAAGGCCTTCAAAGGGCAGGCGATAGTTGCGGGGAACTACAGCATGAGCTTTGAGGACTACCTGGCATACGCTGATGCCTCCTGTGACGACATGCCCTTGTACCTCTTTGACTGCAAGTTCGCCCAGAAGGCGCCGCAGCTGGCAGCAGATTATAAGGTGAGCAGGCCTGCAACCTACACTTTGATACCATGCAAGTGGCACATGGACCTCACTTTCCCATCTAAAAGCATCCCATATGTCGCTGCATGGCGCATTAGCAGATCTTCAGGGCGGCTGCGGCCCTGCAGCGGCCCTGTGATGTGCAAAGTCTCTCTCAAGCCCTTGAGTCTGCAAGCAATCCTTAAGGTCACCATAATAGCAAATTGCAGGTCCCTGAGCAATTCCCAGAAGACCTGTTCTCTGTGCTGGGCGAATCAGGGCGGCCAGATTACAGATGGCTCATCATGGGCCCTGAGCGCTCGGGGTCTTCTTTTCACAAGGACCCCAACGCCACCTCAGCATGGAATGCAGTGGTCAAGGGGTCAAAGAAGTGGGTGCTCTTCCCGCCGCATGTGACGCCGCCAGGTCAGCCCAGCCTTTACCCTTTGGAAAGCCTCTGACAGAGTGATATAGCCCTACTGCGTGACCAAAGGTGTCAATGGTCTGTGCTCCCCTGTCATATGACATAGTTATGCGCTGCGCCTGGTCCACTGATGACTCTCTTCTGAGTGAGAACTTGTGTCTGAGGAGAGACAAGTACTGCAGGCCCGTGCTGCAGGTGTGCATGCGAGCGCGAATGGCGCTGAAGTGGCGACGCCCGTCTCCCTGGTGGAGTGGTTCCTCAACTTCTATGCAGCTGCCCAGGAAGGTGATGTGAAGCCAGTGGAGGGCATTGTGCGAGCGGGAGAGGTGCTGTTTGTGCCAAGAGGATGGTGGCACCTTGCCATTAATCTAGAGGTGCTGCCCGGTCATGTCTTACCAGTGCATGTCGTGCCGGGTCACTATGGTATAGACCTGTCGCTTCCGGGCGGCATCTCAGCTCCGAGAGCGATGCTCACAGAGTCTTGGCTTGGCTTGTCCTACTTAGCGTTTTCATGTAGCATCCGAAGGGTGCAAGCTGAAGGCATGGAGGAAAGACCTCTGCACCGCCGTGTCATGCATGTATGATGCAAGATGTCATCTTTATTCAGGATTTCAAGGTGTGGTGTGAGGGCTCAAAGAAGATCTACCCGAAATGCGCTTTGCCTCGCAGGAGAGCATTGCGGTGACCCAGAACTTTGTGAGTAGCGTGGGGCTCAGGCAGTGCTTGGCATTCCTCCAGACTGGCAACCCGGACCTCGTCTCAGGCTGCCTGCAGCACGAGCGCACAGACCTGCACCAGCGCTTCCTGAGCGCCCTCCAGGAACAGCGCCCAGAGGTGCCTTGTCACACATCACCGTCATTGCGCTCATGCAGGGTGCCGTATTCAAAACCGCAAAGTGGTTCAGTGTTGTGGTCATGCAGTTGTCCCCGGCACAGTGCACAGACTTCATGGTGCTCCTTAGCTGCTGTGCAAGTGCAGTGTGCCAGAGCGGTGCTCTTAGATCTCTGTCTTACACACCCGCAAGCAAGGCTCACAACAGGGCCTTGTGTGGTTGTTGTCTTCATGCAGCTGAGGTGGTGAACCGCACTGTCTTCGCAGGTGTATGATGCAGCATCGAGGAGCGTCTGCCAAGCCCAGCGCACCAATGGGCTCTCAAGCCTGTTTGGCAGTGCAGCTATCGCAGGCCAGAAAAGGACAACAGCTGGGGACTCTGCAGATGAGCACTCCAGTAAGAGGCAAAGAGGCGCAGCAGAGGAGAACAGCGGCTTCCGATTTAAATTCTGAAGCACAGGAGGCGGAACAGAAACAAATGAATCCATATGCTGGAAGTGAAGCCCGAAGTCATCCAGTCATGAACTCAGACGTTATGCCCGGCCATTTGCATCCTGTGAGTCACCCATTGGGTGTGAGAGATATCTTCAACAGTAGGGATGGCCAAGCCTGTTGTGTTGGCGCTGTCAATAAGTCTGTAATATAAGAGCATCTATGTATGCACTACAGCAGGCCTGCATGTCTAATGGATAGTCTCCATCAGTCCTTCAGACCTCTGCATTCCCTTGTTGACTCAGCTATATAGTTGACTATTGAGTCTTGACGTCACGGGAAATGTGCTACAACAAGAGGACAGCATCCTTAAATGTACTACAGCAGCCATTCCTTGGCATCAGATGCGCTTAGGCCTCTCGAGCTTGATCTCATTCTAATGCTGGCTGTCAGAACTGCTCATCCTGCTCCAGAGGCTCAAGCATTGAGATCTCCTTGATGATCACTGCTTTCTCCTCCTTGAATTGCTCGTCATCTGCAAAGCAGGCAACATAGATCAGTCATCACCCCACTGCTTCAAACACCGCCGAGCTCATCAGCTATCAGACACCACCAGATACCAGCCCTAGAGCCGACACAGGACTTGGAGTCCTGCAGCTGATCACCACACGCAGCACCACATGGCACAAAGCCCTCTGGGGAACCCTGACTTCTGTCCCCAGTGTTCAGGATGCACATCTACCCAGCGGTTGGGATTGTGAAGCACGTGAGTGCACCTTTGTCGGTGTGGAAGTCCCCGAGGTACCGCAGCAGCTTGTCCTTGTTGTGCTGCAGGAGCTCGGTGATCTTCTCAGTCTTGTTGGGGTTTGCCACAAACACCTGCACAGGGCGCAGTCGACTCATGCCAGAGTATATGCGCAACCCTGACAAGGCTTGAAGAGCATGCAGCCTCTCCCTTTCAGTGCCAAGCAGGAATTCCCTGTGCCTGCACACATCTACGGCAGGCTACACCGCATGCTATATTGCATAGTCCTGGCAGTCAGCAGGCACTATAGGACCGTTACAAAGACCCCTGTGTATTTCTGGCACAGGGGCACTTCCTCCATGCTCTGCACCAGGTCAGGCGCTGGAATGACTGACCCACCGCCATACCCCATCTCTTCTACAGATCGAAGTAGGGTGGTACCTTGAAGACGTGGAAGGCCTCAAACTGGATGGATCTGGAGTTGTCCTTCAGCAGCATCATCATCATCTGCAGGTTCTTGCTGTCGCTGACGTAGCGCATCATCACCTTCACATTCGCCCTGTCCAGCAGCAGCTCGCCCAGCAGCTGCATATTCCAATGAAGACACCTGAGAACATCCCCAAGCACCTGCTGCAGATGTTCCTTGCAGGGCGCATGTATGCAGCCAGTATGGGCAATAATGCTGATGTCGCTGCCTTTCCACGACAGACACACTATAGGCTTATGGGCCCTCCTGGACTGCTGCTTGGGTGCTGGCCACAGGACTGCTATGCAAGCGCAGGATACTCTTTCAACTGGGCATCAGTCACCATGCCAGCAGGATGATGCTTGACTGGCATTTGGGTGCTGCTTGCAAGGCAGAGCACATACCTTGAGGGACTGCCGTCTGGTGACATAGTTGTCCGAGGTCAACAGCTTCTCGTACTGCTGGAAGAACTGCAGTCGGCAAAACCATATCAGCGAGCTCGAACAATCTAGCCACTGTGGTCAGAGCCGGTACTCATGATGTATTCTGGCCAGGTCTGGTGTACCCGCAGTGGCCCCAAGAGTCTACCCAGTCAGCCACATAAAAACACCCTTGCACTGCATGCATTGAGCGGCTTGAGCCTGCCCAATGCATGCCCAGATTGCCCAACAAGGGCAGATGCATGAATGCTGGGTTGGCAAGGGCTCACCTCCTCATAGTGGGAGTTCAGGTACGTTCCAACGAGGGGCTTGTGCCGCGTGAGCAGGTCCTTGAAGGTTTGGAAGGCGTCTGAGGCCACCTCAAAATTGGTCGCCTGCACCTTCTCAAAGTACTGCCCGAACAATGGCCCCTCCAACACCATCCTGCACACACAGTGCACCCTGCTCTCCAAATAATGCTATGAAAGATAAAGATGTAAGGGCTTGCGACTCCACGCTCCAAGAATGTGAAAAGTGAAAAGCAGCCCATCAGGGCTGTGATACATGTTTGGGTTTGTAGAACCTGCTGTGCCTTCTTTTGCAACAAGCGCTGGAGAGGCTGCCGTCTGATATTCACATCACATAGCATGTACTACACAAGGCATAGGCCACAAAGGCAGACAGCACAAATGGAGCTTTATTCCACTGCTTGGCGAAGTAAGAGCTAACTCACTGTGCTAAGGATATGTCTCTGACGCAGTCCCGCAGCATGCTCCCGCAGTTCAGGGCAATGTTGGGATTGTTGTATCTGCAAGCAGTGATACCTCAGGCTGGCTGCAATGCATCTACTCTGCCTTGTCCCCGATCTCTTCTGCTCTTGAAGGGCTTGTATGTGTGAACGATGGCGCTTATTGAACCTGCTTGCACTTGCACTCTTGATATAAGCGCAGCCCTCTGGACGATGCAGGATATCCAAATGATGGGCATTAAAGGAGAGATACAGGAAGGAGGCGCATCGCACCCCTGGAACAGGATATCTAGGATCTCAGGATGCTCATGCACAAATCTGACTCCCGGACCGTCTGCATTGCTGTCCATCCGGAAGATGCACCCGCACACCTACACGGCCAGCACAGCCTGTCAGCAGGCGCATCTGATGTGCAAGAAAACCCATGACTTGCCATGCATCACCACGCGTGGCAGCACAAGTGCCTGAAAGCTCAGTGGAAGGAGTAAGCTCAAGACTACACAGAGCTTTGTGAAATCAGGGATGGAGAGGTGCACACAGCCACGTACAACTGAACTTTGATAGACAGTCAAGAAATGCGCACAGGCCAGCACTTGCTGGCGGCGCTCTGCCCTAGTACAAGGGGGCATCAGACGAGCGGTGTGGCGGTATATGGGGCAGTAGGCTCTGCCCTAGTATAATGGGGCATCAGACGAGCGGTGTGGCAGTGTATGGGGCAATGGGCTCTGCCCTAGTATAATGGGGCATCAGATGAGCGGCGTGGCAGTGTATGGGGCAACAGATATCACCTGAGCTGCGTCCTTGCGCGTCTCAAAGTCGAGCAGATTCAACTTGTGGGCCAGCACGAGGGGCAAGCCAACTTTGCAAGCCTCCCAGCACAGCAGCACTGCGTGGTCCTTGGATGGCTCTGCTTCGCCATCCCCAAACATGGCTGCCTGCGCATGAAGGCTCATGTCTGTGACAAAATCACGATGATTGCTGCATGCAGCCCTCTAGCAGACCTGGATTCAAGGGGTAGCTGTGGACTCTTAGGGGAGGGCCTGCAGGCAGGGCACTTTCCTCTAAACTATGAGCATGGCAGAGAAGGCAGCCTAGCATTAAAGGGGAATTGACACAGCTCAGCATCACTGGGCAGACGGGGAACAAATGACAGCTATTGCGTGCTTGTATGGCTGGCATGCATGTATAGTAAAAAGGCTTGGATTGTACCTTCATGTACGTGAGGTATTTGGACAGCTCCTCCTGTTGCCGCTCTGAAGCAGTCTCTGTGAGCTTGTCAGCTGCAGCTGAAGTCCTGCTGACCAGGTCCTGGGGCGACTTGCTTGATGTGTTGTGAAGCACCTTCTTGAGGATGTTCGCCATGTTTCCTCTCTGAGAAGCTTCTCGTCAGTGCGCTAGGGAGGCGTACGAGAGCTGGTGCCCACAGTACAGGTCACAAAACACCGCTCGTCGCATGCAGATACTCCAGGTGAAGCATTGGACGGCGTTTAACTGTAGAATTAAAGTTGCAACGACACACAATTGCGTCACAGCGCTTCTGCACCCAATCGATGGCTAGGTACTGCTCAATTCTCTACTAGGGCTCTCTAGCCGCCCGTGAGGCTTTAGCAGCCTGGCAGCGCGTAACAGCCAATACCTATGTCACAATCTATCTTACCCTATGACCGTATCAGCAAATACGTTTCTTCAGAGTAGGGATGAAGCACGTTGTCCCAATCACGCCTGCATCAAAGGGTTCGCACCCACCAGCGCACCACTTAGGCTCGAGCAGTGGCCTAGAAGAGCTCGATGATAGCTTATATTACCCCAGGGCTCATCGCTGTGCCTTTGAGCCGGGTACGCATCTCGATGGGCAGAGAAGTACCTGCTCAACCACCCCCTTTTACACCCTCGATCTCAAACTCCGAAAGCTCTGCAATTTCCTTATACCTCGTACTAGGCCGACATAGCCAATTCTTTGTAGCTGTTAAAAATGATTGTTGCGTATACAAGCCTGTCTGCACGCGTGTATAGTCTGCAGCCAAGCTTTTTGTCGTAGAAGACAAAACGTAAGGCGCTGCAGAGAGGAGCCTGCCATAGGGGTTCAGGCGCTGGCTAATCTTTAGATGTAAACAGGTTAATCAAGAGGTGTGCACCACGGCGAAAAGCAACCAGGTCGAGCCGTGGTGCCGATCGCTCTTGCTGGCCGGTACCGTAATGTAGCGATGCAGGGGCTGCACTGGGCTCTAGTGTGCCTTGTAGTCTTGAGCAATAGTGGAACTGGAGCCCAGGGATGCACCGTCCTGAGCTTCACCAACCACTCATTCTCGACAAACGTTGTCAGGCTACTGCACTCCCTGCCAATCTTCGATGGTCAGAATGGCACCGTATACCTCGACAGTGCAGCTTCGAACCACAAATGCCATGCTGACGGCGGCCTCCACGAGTTCCTCATCCTGGGCAAACATGCAGGTGAACACCTCTTGGCTCTTGCACCCGATTGCAGCAGTCTCACTGCCATTGCGTCTCGTATCATGCATCCTAGCATATGCAGTAAACACTTTCAGGGTCCAGCTGGTGTATGATAGGATCACACAGGATGTTCAAGCAGCTTAAAGCACCATTTCAGTCTCACCGAGTCCAGCCCAGCAGGGCATAACTTTAGCGCAACGCTTGCTGATTCCAGCGCGCGCATGACTGCGACTCATGCATGAGCTCTGCTGCAGTGCCCTGGACTGCAGAGGCAGAGGCGGCTGAGGCGTCGCGCTGCGCCAGATACTCTCTGGGGGACATTGAACATGTGGTGCACGAGACAGGGATCGCGTGGGAGTGGTTGGTGGAGGTCAGCATGAGAAGGGTAAGGGCGTCTGTGCCTGTCTCATATTGTGCCGCTTGGACAGCGCAGTTGCAGCTCCTTGGTTGTGATTCTTTGGCCTGCGCGCACTGCTGGCGCCCTACTCACGAGGTGGGCCCATGATGTGGGATCTCTTTAAGGCACGATGTGGCACCTATAGCGCTGGGAAGGGATCTCCTCCAAAAGAGGGAAACTGTAACTATTTTGCGCCTGCACCCGCAGCACATGAGAGCGCACATTGCCTGTTGCTGTTTGGGCTGTTACATCCAGTGCCTGGCACAGATGCGTCACCTTGCAGGTCTGTATGCTGCAGGCATGAGCAAGGGATCACTTAGTGGCACCTTAGGTGCTATTTACTGGCATTTGCACCTATTGCAGAAGAGACCTCGTTGCGTTGCATTGTCCTGGAGCAGGAGACGCTTGACGGAGAAGCTGTGCTTGCAGATATGGAAGTATCAGCCCTGGCTGAGGACCATGCTGCTGGGAGTGCTGCAGGAGCTTCAGGCCACCGAGAAGCCCATCATTGCCATCCATGTGAAGGCACATGGCAGCACGCCCGTGCAGGTGCGTCTCCCCGCGGTGCCCGATGCTGCATGCCCCTCATACCGCGCCTCCGTCTGCGCATCTCACCTGGTGCATGTCACAGCGGTCTGGAGGATGCCGAGTCTAGGTTCATGACTTCCTGCAGAAAAACTATCATGGGGCACTGAAAGTGGCTCCTGCAGTAAGCTGATTCCCCAGTGCTATGAAAGCTCCACTCTGACGAGGTCAGAGGTGAGGCAATGAGAGGTCTGTGCGTGCAGAAGCACCTAGCCATCCCGGCCCAGGAGTACATCGACCTTTTCGCGAGAACATTCCCTCACGTCAAGGTGTGCTGCATACTGCTTGTACATCACTCCTTCCGCTACTGGCTGCAGTAAAGAGCAGCTCCCTTTGCATGTGCTTGAGAGTAGAGGCAGGGCAGTCACCTGCACAAGGACTTCCGCTATTGGCTGCAGTAAGAGCAGCTCCCTTTGGTGATGCTTGAGAGTAGAGGCAGGGCAGTCACCTACAGTGGGACATCGAAGCATTCCCCATTACAAACCCCCTTCCTGATTGTAAGGGCATGTGAGGCAGTTGCAGAGGCTTGCTGATAGTTTTTAGCAGTACGCTCTTGTCACAGCCAATGTTAGCGTTCAGTGCACCTGCAGAAAGGGACATGCATAGTGGCTGGCGGGAGCGAGGCTCAGAACGAGGAGGCACAGGCTCTGGCAGCTCAGACCATTGGCTGCAAGCCTTTCAACAGAACAGCGCTGCACATGCAGGCATGCACATCCAGTCTTTTCATGCTTGGCACCTTCTCCATGGGTCTGTCCATGCCAACATACACAGCATGGGATGCAGACACAAGGCCTAGCGGCTGCATACGAAGCAGGGATGGTATCTTGTCTGGCAAACAGCACCATGACTATCCTGGTCACCCATAGACTCGTCCTCTCAATGAATGCAAGCGAAAGCCAGAGGTGGATTCCAGTTCCCTGCTTGTCAACCCTTCAAGTGCCTGCTGCAGGAGGGGGATCCTCAGAAGGTGTCGCATGCATCCTGGAAGGCACATTGCCTGATGACAAGGAACCTGCTGTTTGACCTGGAGCTGCTGGCACATGCAGACTATTTCGTGGGTACCAGCAAGTCAGGCCTGACGCCTATCATAGAGGTACTGCAGCAACTTTCCTTCTGATGACAGCCACCCATAATAGTGACCTCAGCAGATGTGCCTTTAAAGTGGACATCATGTTAGCCTGACTTGTTAGCAAAATGAATCTGTGTGTGGCCTGCGCATCTCTATCAGAGCGCAACATTGCGGGGAGGCAGTGCGCAGCACTTGCATAAGAGAATGCAGAGTGGTGCCTGGCAGCTGTTGATGCTTCATAGATACAGGCAGTGAGAATGGCGCCGTCACTTTCTGCCGATCTGACGTATTGCTGTGTCCACAGGCGATGAGGCATGTGTTGTACGGCAAGGATAGGCGAACCTTCATGACGCACGGGGGGGACTGGTACGAGCGCATACGTGAGTACTTCCGGGAACACCATGTGATGCCAGACTAGCCCAGATCCAGTTGCCAGCGATGTACATCAGCCAGCAAGTGCATGGGAGCCATCATAGCACCTATATGGGGCGGTGGCGCAACACCATCAGGGTTTGCATCATCGCTTGGGAGGTAGCGTTGCAATATGGCTATGGGCGAGTAGAAGCAGAATAGCATAGCACTCCCGTGCGGTGTCCTTAGGACGCCGACGTCAGGCAGGCACTGCTCAAGTGCTGGGCTGCATCCTTTAGTTCCAGCTCAATATAAGGCCTAAGGGCAGTGACAGCTTGGCGCAGATGCAGCTGCCAGTATGCCTTATTGAGAGCACAGCGTAGGTGTGCATGCAGTCAAGCAGGGCTGGTCTGCACACAAACCATGTCATGGCAGCTATTGAGGTTGCCATGTTGAACCTTCCCGGGGCTGCCATAGGGTGCTAGGTATGCTAGCGTGATAGAGGGAGACGCTAGAGTGTTTGTAAAACAAACGATAGTGCTGCAAATGCTGCTGGCAGAACAATGTCACTCTGTGTTGCCTTGAGGTATCTGTTTGTAAGCACCCTCATACAAAGCAATCTGCCCATATGGATGCATCTTTAGAATAGGCTAGCTGAGCATCCCTTGTGTGCGTATAAGTCGCTCACTATACTTGTCTGTTTTGTCACCTATGAGCAAGCATCCCACAATGCGCCTGTAAGTCATGCCCTTTCTCATCGCTCATGCAGACCTCTTCACGAAGAGCATGCGCCAGGAAGAGCGCCATCTTATACTTGTAGGCTTGAGATAATACTAGCACTGCGGTCAGCTGAAGCAAGATCAGTGCCGGCTGAAGTCAGTGTTCAGACGAATGTTTTACCCACTTTTGAACAGTGGATTGCAGAACTGATATGCTGGCACAGCCATCTAATCATTTGGACCTATAAAGCAATGCACACAATACTGCGCACCCTCAGGCAGGCTGAAGCTTTACAATGGACCTACGCTCTCCAGCTGCAAATTGGTTGTATGGCTGCCAAGACAGTAAGTTGAGGCTGGTCTACTTCTGTTGACTCCCTCACCAGCTTAAGAGGCTGAGCTTGGTCTCTCCAGCAGCTGCAGGACCTTGTAGTAGTATGGGGGCTACATGCTGGCAAAATTGAGAGCTTCTTCAGCCTCTTGAATTCTCTTAATAAAATAGCCTTACTCAAAGCGTTTAAGGCCACAAGGCCAAGCTAAAAAGCTTGAGAGGTCTGTCAGAGAATGATGTTTGCGTCGGTTGTCAATCGTGTATACATCTCACTTAGCGCCACCAATGGTAGAGGCTTTTGGTGATGGATACACGCCTGTCATGTTCCAGATAGTGGCAAGCTCTCCGATTATATAGTCCGTCAAGGCAGAGCTCTCGTCATCTGCAAGCAACGTATGCTTTTAGAAAGCCAGAACTTCACCTGTCAGCATGATCAAAGGGACTAAGTCTGATAGATGTTGAAGTGGCTACTTGCCTGTAAATCCGCAGACCGTTGCGCTCAAGTTGGTTGTGCTATTGTCCACAGGGGACACCACACTGCAATTTTGACCTGTAAGGCAAGCGTAACTTTCAGTGTTTCATAATGCCCCAACTGTGGCAACGCCTATTCTTCTTGACATATTGCTTGAAGGGACATGTCACATGACAGAAAGATGACAGACCCTTAGGTATATGGGGCGTGCTGTTCACAAAGACTGCCATGCCATCTGAGCGCGCCACGTCTCTTTCATTAATCCAGATACGCGTGTTGACTGTGAATGCCCACTGTGCCCCAGTGAACTCAATCTGCAGGGTGCCAGCATGTGAGGCAGGTCTCTGCTAGAGTTTGTCATTGAAGTAGAAATGCTGTGTTGCTGCATCTGGCATGGGCATGACATTCTGAGACAGATTTAAGCTTCTTCTGGCCAGGTACTTGTCCATATGCCAATCATGTGCAGGAAAATAAGATGTTTTGAGGCACTCCATCTGACTTGAGCTCAGTTCTCTCTCAGACTCTAGTGCAGAGCAATGCCATGCATGGAACTTGAAGAAGCAAAGCAGTGTGAAGCCCCAGACCATGCATTGGGACAGATCAGAGGGCTCACCCCATGGCTTGAGTTGGGTAACCCATAGGTTGACATGCCTTGGGCAAAGACAGTTGCTTCTTCCATAGACGACTTCATCGTCCCATTGGCAAAACGAAGGGGGTGATCAAGCTTTGGTGTGATCATGCTCTCAATATCAGCCTTACTCAAGCGCAGAAGCTCTGGCTTTGACAGGAACGTGCTGTACCACTTCAAAGAATCGGCAGCAGTGCTGCAAAAATGCATGGGAACATCTCAGTAGCTTTCAACATGCATTAAAGTTGATCACATTGGACTGGGCATGCCTGCTTCCCCTACAGGGAGCGTAATATCACACAAGGTGCATGAGGCGTAACAGCCTCCTCCTCGTCTTAAAGAAGCACTGTAAAGATTGAGGGAAGTCCCAAAAGATGCGAAGGCGCCTCAGATAGTATTGAAATCCTTGCTCTTCACTCACAAAACGAAATATGGACGGTCCTCGTACCTGAAGACAGCCCCAGCAGCACCCACACTGAAGGCCAGCTCGCCCGTCCAGCCAAACCAGCGATTGGAGCTATTATAGCGGTATGGCGGTGCTGCACCTGCAGGTCAATTTTCAGGAGTCCAATCAGAGGGCTGCTGAGTTCCGTAAGTCCTGCATCTCAGCCTACGACGGCAAGGAGACTACCAGGCTAGCTTGGCACTGGATTGTTGATTGTTGAGATTGACTGCTGTACATATATGCATTGCCAACACAGAGGTTCCTGTTGGCCTCTGCAGAGGGTGGATAACAGTCCATTCAGGGTTGTGACAGTCAGCATGCTAAAGGGTTGATGATCGCCTGAGAAAGCCGCTGTGTATCCCGGGATTGGAAGCACTTGGTGCCTCAGGCCACCTGGCTGCGTTCCAGGTGCCCCGTTCCAGTAAAATGTGTCTGTGAGATTAGCAGGGTCCAACACATTCCTCTGTATGTAAGCTCCGAAGCTCATATTGCCATACTGCACAGGCAGCACCGCCAGACTTACCCTAAGAAGTGATGTTGTCAGGGATCCCAGCTGCCTTGACATCCGTCTGACACATGTGATGTGGGTGTTCACTGCCATACCTTCTCAACGATATAGCCAAGGATGTTGTAGTTTGCATCTTCCTGCACAGGCAACACACAAGATCTGGAGCAGTTCCGCCACAGGAGGAGTAACACGTCACACAATAGTATCAGAGGTTTTGCAATGCTACCAGTATGGACCTGCACCTGTGTATCTCCCAGCTTGTCATCATGCATGCAAGGAATGTGTAGCTGGCACAGCAATGCAAATCAACATATGAGAGGATGTCAGATGGCTCAGATCTGGAATTGGGACTTACATAGCACCATCCATCATTTGGACGGAACAGCAATGGCATCTCCAGGACCTTGACTCTGTTCAGGAGATCCACCAGCGTGTCTGAACCATTTTCAAAGCTGCCAAACGCTCCTTCAGCGTCCCCATATGACAGACTCAGAGCTTTGACTCTGCAAGTGGCACACAAGTCGATATTCCTACACATTTGACACCATAATGCCCCATGCCCTTGGGAACATCAACAAGTCAGCTGTGCAGCGTCTCGTTTCATGCTGTGGCATTGGGTGCTTGCATCCTGCACGTTGTCACAAGGATACAGCTTACACTCCGCTGAGACTGGAGCCATCAGAACAGGCTTTCCCATAAAACTGCAGGGCAGCCGAAGCATCGCACAGGCTTCAAGCGTCAGCAATGGCTAGGCTGCGCTCACGTTGCTGCATATGGATCAGCTACTATGCCTAACGTCAGCAGTGGTCCTATGGCTGCTTGTGTGGTGGCCGAGAGCCTGGCATGTGGCACCTGATAAACTGAAGACCCGAACACAACTCACCTGTAATTGTAGTACCACTCATCGGGCACCCATTCCTCAGCTGCTGGGATGTCATCGCAGCTGCCCATGTCCTGTGGGAAGATGCCTGACATCATGGTCAGAAGGTGCTCCAGTGTCACGTTCTGGCAGCCCTGCGTCTCGTTGCCATACAGCAGCGGGCACCAAGGCTTGCCTCCGAGAGCTGGAAAATCTGCAGGGTCCAGGTGCTTGGCCACCTGCATGGGAACATCCAGCTTGCAAGCTTCACTTATGACAACAACCAGGGAACAAGCAGAAGGACAGCCAGCGGCATGGCAAGTGTCTTGCAGTGAAAATGTCGCTGCCTGCTAGCAGCAATTGCAGCAGGCAGCATCAGCAGATGGGCCTCATAGCAAAACAACATAGTGCTGCACAATCTTTCCTCCTGCAGCATTATATCTGGCATGCACACATTATGAGGTTGTCCACTACAGTAGCTGTAGATTGGGAGTTTCCTTTTTGAAAGGCACCACGAAAAAGGGAGGTACATCAACATGCTAAAACTGCCATGTCTGAGAAGCTGACTCGCACCAGGTCAGAGACGTTCAGGAAGCCTTGCTTGGCCAGCTGGTTGATGGCGACGGTGGTGAAGAACCTTGATAATGACAGAACGAAGTCAGCTGAGCATGGCTGTTTCTTTAAGATTTGCAAGTCATTGCACGTGCCATACAGATAAGATGGTATCGGTGCAATGCGTACTTTGATTGTGAGCCGATAGGGAAGATATACTCTGCTTTCATTGGGACGTAAAGCTCCTGGACAGCAGGAAAGCATTAGATGCGATAACGCGCTTGACATTCTGCACAACGGCAGATTGGAAATGCAACAACGACAGTTTCCCAGAGCACAGAACAGCTCAAAGATCCTACTGACCTCCATTGCATAGCCATAGCCTTCATTGAACGCGATAGAACCGCCCCTCTGCACCGCAACTGTGCCGCTGAAAACCCTAGCGTCTGCTAGCCGTTGCAGGAAGTCCGTTGTCCTGTCTGACGGCGACGATACAGTCTTATAACCGGTGCTGACCGTGCTATTGGATTCAGATTGTGCCAAACACAGATGTGAAGCTCCTGGGGCGAGCAATATCAGATACGCCAACGCCCAACATGTTGCGGCAGTGCTCATGATCATCATCGCATGGACTTGATCAGATCCTAATGTACTACGCTGGCCACCCGCGGACACATGCCTGGGCCTGATCACGTATCAGCCGCTTTTTGATGCACACTGAGAGCATCTTAGCTGAGTCATGGTCCAGTACACAGTTGCTAAGGGATTAGTAAAGCGAGTCTCACAACACGTCAGCTACTCTGGCGTACAGAGCGATTTGTTGAATCAACACGCTGCTGCAGGCCATCATAGTGACCCTAGCGACAGTGTTCTTTTGGGGGACAGCCTTACTTGTGAGCGTTGTGATCTCATCTTGTGACCTGCGCCTTCTCCTGGCAGCTGGGAGCACGTGCATGAGATTCTGCAGAGTAAGGCGTGCTGGGGATTGATGGTTCAGAGGCAGCAGATGTGAGACGCTACTGCTATTCTACGCCGGTCTAACCTGTTGCCATGTCCGCATGCGATGCGGGATGTATCACACATGCCAGTGGCAAGAGTACGCAAAGCTTTACAGTACAAGCGCATACGTAAATGCTCTAGGAAGCATTATGTGCTGCCAGACTAGGCTGCATCCAATTTCTAATTAGCTGCCTAGGAGTGTGATGTGTGGACTACCCTATGTCAAGAATGTACTACCTAGTAGGCCCGCAGAGGCGCTATTGCATGGCAGATCCATTTGGAGGATGCTGGGAGCTAGCACAGCGAACTTCCATGCTAAAGTTGGAATGTATCCGGAACAAGAAGAAACTCGGCCTAGGCATGTGATAGGGGCTGTTGCGAGCTTAAGCAGTGGCACTTGTGGACAAAATTGAGGCTGTGGTTAGAGCGCGGCATGCTGTAAGGTTGATTCCAGCAACTCAGTTGCTCATCAACCGGAAGTCACGTTGTCGTTGGCACCGGCCTACCTTAGTCTAATCAACTCACAACAAGTGGGCATTGCGTCAGCTTGAAGTATCAACTACTATTTATCAATGCAGTGTGCGGTCTCAAATTTAGGGAAGCTCTTCAAAAGCTCCCTCAGCTCAACAGCCTTACTATGCATGCACAACCTGATCATACATGACCCAAGCATGGAAGGCGCCCCTTGCATCTTAAGCGCAAGAAGAGCCAGATCCATGCAAGTAAGAGCAACCTTCATCCGCCCACCACACAACACCACCACATTGGCACGCATGCATGCGCATGATGTGTTATGAGGATAGGTACAACATCATCTTTGATAGCTGATGCCATGAGTCATGGCGCTCTCATGGCACTCCCTCAAACCCTCGCCAGTACTGTTGGACAACTTTCGGTATAGTTTGCCAAACTTGAGCCTACTTAAGGCGTTTCGTGGCAGCTTTGGACTCAAGCTCGCACAAACCCTGGCTCAGATTTCAGCTGCTCAGATTGTTGTTAGCCTCATGCCCCAGGAGATTGGCCGCTGGTCGCCTCTCCTCTATTGTCCTCATGGTGTTGATGCTGTCATGGAGATGGCTAGAAGCATTCTTGATGATGTGTGGGCTGCACATCTGCCTATGAGAATCCAAGTAGTAGGGAAAGGGGTATCTCAAGAGCCTCACGTGACTCCCTCATCAGAAAAAGATGCTGACTTGGAGTCTTTCCAGCAGCTGCAAAATCTCGTAGCATAGCATGAAAGCTATAGTGCTTGCAAAATGGAGAGCTCCTGCAACCCATCGTGACTTGCTAATGAAAGTGACTGACTCACAGGGCCACAACGGCAAGCTAAACATGCCATGCTATATGTTTGAGTCAGAGGAGGGAACTTGCGTTGATGGTTGGCTGGGATCTCATCTAGCGCCGCCAATGGCCAAGGCAGCTGGTGATGAGTACACTCCAGTAATGTTCCAAATAGTGGCAATCTCTCCAATGATGTAGTCTGTCAGGGCAGAGCTCTCGTCACCTGCAAGCAGTGTACACTTCTGTAGAGCCCAGTTCTACCTTCCAGCAGGATCAAAGGAATTGGGTTTGGGCAGGAATGGCTGCTTGCCTGTAAATCCGCAGACCTTGCTGCTCAGGTTGAGAGTGCCATTGTCCACTGGAGATACAACACTGCAGTTTTGACCTGCAGCACCGGGAAACCTGAGGGTTCTCAATATCACTTTGCCCCCGACTTGGCAGAAGCCTTAGCTTGGCACATTGCTCGCAGGGAATGTCAGATGTTGATGGAGAGGGAACACACTCTTGGGGATGTGGGGCGTGCTGTTCATAAAGACTGCCATGCCATCAGAGCGCGCCACGTCTCTGTCATTGACCCAGATACGCGTGTTGACTGTGAACGCCCATTGTGCTCCACTGAACTCCACCTGCAGGCTACGAGCATCTAGGGCAACTCTCTGCTAGACCAGTGGTCACGAAGCATAGCAAATGCTGCTGTGCCCAGTCTGGCAGGGCTAGGGACTTCCTAGGTAAAGCCAAGCATCCGCAGGCTCTTTCCTCAGCCAGATGCGAATACTCTTTGGGGCAATGAGCTACAGTGAGCCACTCAATCTCAGTGAGCCTAGTCCTTCCTAGAGCACATAATTCCAAGCACAGAATTGTGGAAAGCAGGGTCCCAGCAGAAATGATCTCGTCCAGCATTGCCACCGGCCTTGCGCTATCACAACAATTGCCCAGTCATGACCATGCAACAGGGCGAGGTCATCACTACGTCGAACACAAATCTCCTGTACTCTCAAAGCAATGCGCAAGAAGGCCATAGACCACGCTGCACTGTAAAATCAGATGACTCACCCCGTGACTTGCGTTGGCTTCCCCATGCGTTGACATGCCTTGGGCAAAATATGTTGCAATCTCCGTTGAGGGCTTTACTGTCCCGTTTGAAAAGTGAAAGGGATGGTCCAGCTTGGGTGTGATCATGCTGTCCACATCAGCCTTGCTCAACTTCAGAACCTCTGGCTTGGACAGGAACGTGTTGAACCAACTCAACGAATCAGCCGCAGTGCTGCAGAGCACAGAAGCGTTTTCACTACCACTCAGCAATGGCAAGGTATTCTCTATGGATGTTTGTTTCCTTCATCGAGCACTCAGGGACACAGAGACTAGGCATCTGAGGCGTAGCAGCCTGCTGAGCTTTCCAGCCGCTCTATACAGGCAGATGACTATACGGATGCTTCTGTCCGCAAGATCTTCCAGGGACGCTTCTGAGAGCTCTTCCATGCTGCCCACAAAGCGGAACATGAGGCTGTTGTGTACCTGAACACCGCCCCCGCAGCACCCACACTGAAGGCCAGCTCACCAGTCCAGCCAAAGTAGCGTTTCGAATTATCATACCGGAATGGTGGTGATGCACCTGCAGATCACTACGACCTATGCGGGAGCTGCTTTGCTTTATGGAGTCTGTAACTCCGCATTTGGCTGAGGACAATACATAAGGAGACGGGCTGCTTGGCCAGGCTACTAAAATTTGAGACCAACTCCTGTACATGTATGCCTTGAGGGATAAGCTGCCAACACCAGGAGTCCTAGTGACCACTGCGGGATGGAGAATGAACTGTGCACCTACGTTCCAATCTGGGACAATTTCAGCATGCTGGGGAGGCAGGTGATTACCTGTAAAATCCGCTGTGTATCCGGGGATTGGAAGCATCTGGTGTCTCAGGCCACTTGGTTGCGTTCCAGGTGCCCCGTTCCAGTAGAAGGTGTCTGTGAGATTAGCAGGGTCCAACACATTCTTCTGGATATAATCTCCAAGGCTCACGTTGCCATACTGCACAGTGGCATCACCAGACTCTGTCAAACGTGAGCTAGTCGCGCTTCAAATACTGTTCATTTTGGATGCTGTGACACCAGGAAACGGCATCTGGCATGAGCTAATCTGACATACCCTTTCAACTATGTAGCCAATGATGTTGTAGTTTGCATCCTCCTGCACAGGCACCACATCTACTTATGGACCAGACCCTGCCGCAAAGGCAAGATGTTGGCGGTTTTCTTCTCTCAGCTACTACTTGTGTTCACACTTGTCAGGATCTTCTGGCGGCAGCACTGGTGTGTCTGCCAGCCAGGCTGTTGAAGAGCATGCAGTGCATGTACTGCCAATACAGCAACGCAGAGACTCACAGATGTCTCTGAGAGGATGGTCATAGGTCAGATCTGAGTATGGGACTCACATAGCACCACCCCTCATTTGGACCGAAAAGCAATGGCATCTCCAGGACCCTGACTCTGTTCAAGAGATCCACCAGCCTGTCTGAACCATTGCTGAAGCTGCCATATGCTCCTTGAGCATCCCCCAATGACAGATTCAAAGCTTTGATCCTGCAAGAAACACGTAGATACATACAAACAAGAGCCTCGACAAGGCAACCTCCCTTGCCCTTGCAAATCAGCAAGTCGGCTGTGCAGCGTCTCATCCACTAATGTTGCAGAGGGCCCTTGCACCCTGTAAGCTCTTGGCATTTACACAGATGCAGAGATGCAGACGCTGTCTTGACCTGGGACATTTGCTGTCTTAGCCCCCATGGAGCTTCAGCATCACTATTCAGCACTGGCAAGGCTGTCGTTGTATTGCCGACGATGGATCAGCTACGTGCTTAATGTGAGCAGTGCTCTTGTGGCTATTTGTGCGGCCGAGGGCCCTCAAATGTGTGACCTCAAATGCTAGAATGGCTTGAACAGACCTCACCTGTAATTGTAGTACCATTCATCAGGCACCCACTCCTCTGATTCTGCGATGTCATCGCAGCTGCCCATGTCCTGTGGGAAGATGCCTGACGTCATGGTCAGAAGGTGCTCCAGTGTCACATTCTGGCAGCCCTGTGTCTCGTTGCCATATAGCAGCGGACACCAAGGCTTGCCTCCGAGAGCTGGAAAATCTGCAGGGTCCAGATGCTTGGCTACCTGCATGGTGAAGATCCTGCTTGCAATAATGCAACCTGTTGGGGAGGGGCGGAAGGACGCTGCGCTGATGTGGCGAGCGCCCTGCGCTGCTGGCAGCTAGCAGCTGTTGCAAAGGAACCAGCTGGATGTCAATAAGGACACTCAATGCTGCACGACTGTGTCTCCTCTAGCATTAGATTCTGACAGGCTTCAATCATCAACTTCCCACAATGGCAGCTGTAGATTGGAAAGAGCCCCCCTCTAGAGGGAGGGTGCATCAACATGCTTAGAGTGGCATGTGGAGCAATTGAATCGCACCAGGTCAGAGACGTTCAGGAAGCCTTGTTTGGCCAGCTGATTGATGGCAACCGTAGTGAAGAATCTATACAGTCACAAAATTGGTCAGGCTGAGCATGGCCGTGTCTTTCAGATTTGCAAGGCATTTGCACGTGCCATACACATAAGATGGTGCTGCCAGTCGGTGCGGATGGTACTTTGACTGTGAGCCAGTAGGGAAGATGTACTCTGCTTTCATTGGGACGTACAGCTCCTGCACAGCATGGTGGCATCAGATTCAGAACGCGTTTGACATCCTGCAGCCCGGTAGATGGGAACTTATGGTCCACAGAACCTTTATAGAACACAGAAGAAGGTCATCAATCTGGCTGACCTCCACTGCGTAGCCGTAGCCCTTATTGAAGACGATAGAGCCGCCCCTCTGCACTGCGACTGCGCCGCTAAAAACCCTAGCATCTGCTAGCCGTTGCAGGAACTCCGCTGTCCTGTCTGACGGCGACGAGATAGTCTTTTGACCAGTCAAAATCGTGCTGCTGGCTTGGGGTTGTGCCAGACAGCGATGCACGGCTCCTGGGGCAAGCACCATCAGATACGCCAACGCCCACCATCTCGCCGCGGTAGCCATGATATTTATCGCATGGACCTGATCACGACTTGTGATAGCAAACCGACTCCTTGCAGAGACTTGCTTTGGCCAACTGACGAACCAGCCGCTTCTGTGAAACTCAGGTCATCGGCACACTGAAAGCATCTTGCTGAGTCATACTACTCATTATATGACTCAACAGGTAAATCAGGTAAGAGTGAGTCAAGACAACATAGGAATTCTGTGAACATGTTGGCGCCAGGATATTGAAAATAATCCGTTCTTTGCGGGCCTACTTTCTAACTCCTAATCCTCCAATGGGGGAGGACACCCACTGCAGTGCGCTTGGGAAACAGAAATTTATGGCTTGCCAATCTAGCTAAGCTGCTTGGCCAGTTCCTCTGGCTGTGCCAGGGCCTTCACTGGAGCTACACAGTGCTCCTCACAGCCATACTCCCCATCAACTTGCATCAGCTCTCTCTGTCTGTGAACACAGGCTGCATCACATCGCTCAGCTTCTGCAAAGAGGCACTATCCTTCTCAGCCTGCCTAGCCTACGCCACCTCTCCCGCTGCTGATCACGGCTGTAATGACATGGAGGTAGCTGTCAGGCTCAGCCTCCGAGCTTCAGATCCCTCACATCTCCACATTCCCAGGACATTGCAATGTGCCGTCATTGTGACCTGCCGGCGCGTGCTTGGGGTAGATCACTTGCCGCCCGGGAAGATCCCAAAGGGGCCCCAGCGCTTCTTGCGCACTAGAGCGCGAGCCTCCTCTCTGCGCTTCTCTTCGAGCGCCTCCTCGCTCATGAACTTCTCCTGAACCGTCTCCTTGAGCTGCACATCCCACAGCACACTGAGCCCCAACCATTTCCTCTTCTGACACCAGACTACCCAATCAGTCCACCATTGTATCATATACCATGAAGGACAAAATCTCTGCAATGCCACTATACACATTCATGGGACCAGGCATTTCGTAGCGCTCTCTCAGCAGGCTCTCATGGGGTGCCAGGTTGCTGAACAGTCTGAAGCCTCTTCAATACCTAGACATCACATGAGAGGCCCAGCATGGCTAATGAGCTTCAGTCCATGACTTCCCTGTACGCAGGCAAGTTAGGCCAAGTCAATACCCCACCTCTCCAGCCTTGTCGGCTGCAGCGCCTCCCAGCTCCTTGCCTTTCTGCACAGAGTAGTCCTTGGCGCTGCCGGCCACGTCTGTGGCCTTGTCCAGTGCCCTCCCGCCCACGTCCTGGGCCTTGTCAGCCATGTACGAGGTGGCATCGTCCACCTTGTCTGCAACCACTGCTCCGGCGTCCTGCGCCTTCCTGCTGGTCACCTTGGCTGCCCGGGTGCCCTCCTCCTGCGTCCAATTGCCCAGCAGTGTCAGGGGTGCCTGAGAAGGTGACAGCCATTGCCATGTATCACATCATGACCTTCAATTGAATGCGCGAGCTGTGCTTTGTCCACATGCACAGCTCCGCGGTCCTGGGCCTTCCTGCTGGTCACCTTGGCTGCTCAGGTACCCTCCTCCCAACCCAGATTGCCCCAACGCCAATAAGGGAAAACCACAGCACTCCTATGGGGCCCAAATCGCAGCCTTCTAGCCATGCAGGGTGCGCAGCATCAATGTGCAGCAGGTCTTCACATTGTGAATTTTGTAGGCAGAGAAGCTCATATCGCATTTTCAGTATCCACGGCGTGCTTCATGGGCATGTCACAAGGTGTCCAATCCTGCTCTGTCTTGGGACAGCAAGACAGCACTCAGCCTGCATAGTGAGCCAGCAATGAACAGCTGCCAGCTTGTCTCACCTTGAGGACCTCCAGGTCGTGCCTCACGCGGTCTCTGCCACCCAGCGCAAGCGAGACTGCGAAGTAGAACACTGCGCCGCCGACCGCGTACTTGAGGCCCTTCTTGAGGCCGTCCTTGAGGAAGTCCACCTTCCCGGACTGCGGCCGCGCGCCCATCTTGTACAGGTGCTCTGCAATGCCGCCGCGCCTGCCGGTGATGGGCCTGCACATGCGGAGCCTCATCAGGAGCTAAGCCTGATCAGGAATGCACAGGCGATGCGGGCTTCACTGTACGGGTGAGCAGCATGCCGCATTTGGGGCCAGCTTGATCATGCAAAGCCACATCATGTGCCTCACAGACGCAGACGCCTCATGTGTCGCCTGACAGATGACTACTGGAGTCTTGGGGAGTGCTGAACAATGGGAGCCCTTGACGCCCTGAATGCATTCTCAAGGCAACGCAAACCCCAGTGAGGGCTCCACGTATATCGCATGCCTGCCCCAATGAAGCAGGTATCCAGAGGGGGTGACTTCCAGGTTTGGCATGCTAAGGGCGGACAGAGACCCAGCAATGACATGGCATGCCTTGATCTAGCCTCTATGCATGGAAGGGTCTCCGCATGGGTAGGGCAGCCAGACTCACAGGCTGGGGTCGTCCAGCAGCTGCTCTGAGCGGTAGGCGTAGTAGCGCTTGTCCGTCTCCATCTTCAGCTCCTCATAGCCCTCCTCGAATATGAGGCGCTTCAGGGCGCCCACGTCTGAGTAGGCGCTGGACAGTGCCTCGCAGACTCCCCAGGGGTACTTCCTCACAGGCCAGAACCTGCGCACATGCCCATGCGCTGAGACAAGCGCAGAAATGTGTAGCGGTTCTGCCCTGGCAGGTGCCAGGAGAGCTTCACAGAAGGCTGGCCTTCAAACGCAAGCCGCCTCTGCTGATGCAATGTACTGGCATCCTTTCATGCTGCAGTGCTTGAAATAGGCCGAGGTCTAGACATCACAGTAGCGCTCTTCCCTTCACCCTTGTCAAGTACAGGTTGCAAGCTTTAGTCATGGGCAGGACCGTAAACTGTGTGTCTCACGGGAAGAACCCCCTAGACCTGGAGAACACCGACATGGAAATACTGACGGCAGGTGTATCAAGCAGGCGCCTTACTTGCCAATGCTGAGGTCCATGGTTGTTGATCCAATGACGGCAAAAGGCGGTGAGTCTCTGCGTGCGCCTGCTGCATCCAGAGCATCCTCGCTGAAGGCATGCAGCAGATCTCTCCGTGCATGCTTGCCAGCCTGCAAGGGATTTCATCCAATCAGGACGCCACAAGGGGCTATGATGCCTGCCAACATATGTTCCCAGATCAGCAGACAGGAATGCGTCATCAGGGCCTGAGATATGTCAAGAGGGGCATCATGCACATGAAAGTGGCGTTATATATGGCTTCAATGCGTGCAAGGACAGGGAAAGCAAAGTGCATATTTCGCACCTGCTCCAGTTCTGAGCGGATGTACTTCCTGAATTGTCTAAGCTCATCCACAGTCATGCTGTCGGCCTTGGCTATGATTGGCACCTGCATCATTCCATATTGCCCTGATCAAGATGCACGTCTGCACACTCCAATTACATACCAGACAACTCTCATCTCAGCCAATATGATGCAGGAATTGCAGATTTGCAGTCTGTGTGAAGGTGGTACAAGGGTTGTACAGGGACCAGCTCAGCTTGGCCAAATGATTGATACAACCCAAGGGTGCGTATAGATGATGGCTTGGTCAAAGTGACAAGATATAGATGTATGTTACACAATTGGTCCAAAGAAGATCTGATTTGACCCCCGCCAATCCCGTGCCACTTATCAGGAATTTTCTGAGGTGGGGTGCAGCTTGAAGAGATGCATGGAAGATGTCTCCTTACCACAGGGACCAGCTCAGCCAGATCTGCGATGTACTCGATGTCCAGGGGGCGCAGACGGTGCGGCGCGATGAAGAACAGCGCCACGTCCACGCGGCAGTCGTCGAAGCGCGTGGCGGAGTTGCTGCGCTGGCGCTCGTGCTCGTTGGTCAGGTAGATGGCGCTCTGCTTCCGGATGTGCTCCAGGATGGGCTCCTTGGTGCCCTCCAGCGTGTTGTACCCTGCCGGACAGCATCTTTCCCGGTCAGCGAGCTGACGACGCTTTCTGAATCATGGTGTCCTTAGTGCCTTCCACTGAGCTATGCCATGCCGGACATGAATGGCACTTCTTAGCAAGCTGATGGCGGTTGCATGCTTCAGAGACAATACATTCCATAAAGATGTCCAGCAACCAGGCCTGCCAGGAAGAGTGCCCTGTCCCTGACAGCACATAATATGGATTTACTGTGGTGAAAGCCAGACCCCATACCCAGCATAGCCGGGATGTGACATCTCAAAGGAACAGAACAATGGCTGACCTGGCGTGTCTTGGACGCTGTAGAAGAAGTTTGTGAGGGAGTTGTTGTCCTGCACTTCCACGGTGGTTGCCATCTTCTCGGGCGCGTGCTCAAAGGTCCTCAGTGCCTCTGGCCCCCTCACCCCATTGACGGCCAGATCAGGCTGCTGCGCGTAGGGGCCCAGCAGGTTCTGGATGAAGGTCGTCCTGCACAGAGACATGCAGACCTTGCCATTTTGCCTATTGCAGTCACGTTGCCATTTTGTCTACATCGCTGGCGTAAGGTGATAAGCTTTGGGAGGAGGCCTGCTACCATGTACAATCTGCTTCCTCCCCTTAACAAGCATTCCTAGAGCGTGCACAAGAGATCCTCCTGTGGTAAGCAAACAGGGACTGCCTGGTCGGACAGAGAAGCCAGAGGTGGCCTTGCCTTCAACTGTAGTGAGATAGTGAGCTGAATTGCTTCAGGAAGTCCTACCACACACACATGCGCACTACCTCCCCTTGCCAATGATCTTCCAGAGCTGGAGCAAGCCTCACTTTCCAAGCCCGCTCTCTCCCACAACCATGATCTTCAGGTGGCGCTCTGTCCAGGTGGGCTTGACTCGGGGAACGGCAGCGAAGGCTGCGCGCACGTCCTGCGCCAGCTGAGGCGAGGCGCCCATGAGCAGGCTCTTGCCCCCTGCTTCATTGAGATTGCCCACTGTTGTGGTGTACTTCACCTCGTGGGTGGTTGGGTCCTCCTCCTTCTCTGAGCTGACCAGGCCGTTAGCCCTACACAGATATGATCGGACTTCAGCCTAATTTGTTGTCAGGCACCACATGAGGAGGGCCTCAGACCTCAGCTAGCAGAGTGCAAGCCACGTTGCACATACACCTCATCTCGCCAGCTCCTTCGTCAGGTCGCAACTGTAATTGAGACGAGAGCTCAAGATAATGTTGCAGTGCGCACCCCTCATCGTCCTCCTTCTTTCCAGGCTCCTGTTTCTTGTGCGAAGGGGCCCTGAACTCGTCCTCATCTTCATGTACATGATCATCCTGGCGCCTTTCTGGGGCTGCGACAATGCAAATGCTCTTTTCAATGCTGTTATATCATAAGTGTAGTCAAACGCAGAGCCGCTGCGTCCCAAACATACAACATTTGTGCCGTAGATAGCTGGTGATAAGGCATGTCGGCAAGCTTGCAAACAGGGCGCCGGAACCAGTTTCTACGGCTTAATGGTCTGTGATGACGATAAGAGACATCCCGTTGAAGCCTGACGGCCCTATGTTGGCTGGACTATGTCTGATGCCGCTTTGTCAGCAAGCGGGTAGCTGGCGATCTATACGGAACGGTCTAACGCTGGCGCCAGCGCCATGAATGTGCTTCGGGCGCTGATTGATGAGAGCCTGGCGTACAACGGAGCAACATGGGGCGCAGATGCTAAGCTTGCCAAGTCAATCAAGCGGTCCCAGACTTACCCTCTGCTTCTTTGTGCGGGTCCTGCTCCTCGTGATGCTCCTTCTCCGACATCTTGAAGCTATATGCTGTGTTACGACAGGCCAGGGGGCTCAGAATGCTTCTGTCCCGGCTGAGAGCAGCTCTCGATACATTGGACAGCAGGCAGCTTCCCGATGCAGCCACCCAGCTTCCAAGTGGTGGCCAGAGTAGCTAGTAAAGCGCTTGATGCACTCTGAACAAATTTGAGCTCATGATCCTTCATTGCAATGTTACATCTGACCAGCTGTCAATGATGGCCCAGCATTGCTTTGGTCGCATGCCATTATTGGACGCATATGCGTGCAGCTATAGCTCGCTCTCAGCAGTTATGTGAAGGACTGCGTGCGCTAAGCAGCGTCACGGAAGACATCATGAGAGTGTCAGCCTACGATTTCAGCAGCTCAGCCATATACCAACGGTCATCACTTCAAGGAGGGAGTGTCTCACTGCAGAAGCATAGGCAAGCTCCAATTAGCCCCTGATCAAAGAAAGGTGTCTTTGCGCTGTCATCTACTTTACTGTGGACGGTGCAATGTATGATGTTCTGCTAACAGTTCCATACTTTGTCCCAACAGCAGGGCGCCTCTTCACGTCAGTGCATGGACCCAAGGGGAGGCCTCTGCAGAGCTACTCGCAGAGCGCAGAGGCAGCAACAGCGCAGCATCCACCTCACGCGATGAGGCCACAGCGGCCTACATCCACCTGCCCTTCTGCAAGCGCAAATGCTTCTACTGCGACTTCCCCGTCATCGCCACAGGCGCCCGCACTGACTCACCTGAGATCCGCGACACCATGCAGGTGCCTTCTTTTGCAGGAATCATGTGCATGCGCTTGTGCATGGCATCCATGCCCTTGCGTGTTGATTGCATGTGCATCATTGAGCTGTGTGATCTGCATTGCACCTGCCATGCCGTTGGCCGCTCTTGTAAGCCTGGAAGTTATGTGTAAAGCTTATGTGTCCATATGGGGCTTTCTGCAGGAGTATGTAGACCTGCTCATAGAGGAGATCAATGCCAGCGTCCCTGTAGGACTGGCGCCCCTGAAAACCCTATACTTTGGCGGGGGCACGCCCTCGCTCATACCCCCGCAGCAGCTGGAGCGCCTGATCAGGGCGCTGGACAGGCGCTTTGGCATCACAGCTGGCGCTGAGGTGTCGATGGAAGCTGACCCTGGCACCTTTGACGCTGAGCGCCTGAGGCAGTACATGGGCCTGGGGCTCACCAGGTTTAGTGTTGGCGTCCAGGCATTCCAAGAGGTGGGACCGCTTGCTTCAGTGTCCAGCTCAGCATTGCCTCCAGTACTATCTCCCTCCTTGTCCACCATATTCCATCCGTCACATTTGACAGCGCTTTCCATGCTACTGAACGGATGTACTGGCGCCTGTGCTTCAAGGGCTGGCTATCTTTGGCTCTTTCAATCTCTACACGCTTGCAGTGATAATGAGGTTGAGGTGCTGGCTACAGTTTTAGTGCAGCTGTGTGAGCAATCAGACAGCCTGTATAACATGTGCAGACCATAGAGGAACTGAGGAACGTGGTGAGTAAGAGTTTGCTGTTATTGGACAAGTGAGGCGCTGTCTGCAGGACTTGCTGGAGCTGTGTGGCCGGTCCCACAGCCTGTATGACGTGTACAGAGCCATAGAGGACGTGCACACTGCTGCCCCGGCCTCCTGGAGCCTGGACCTCATCTCAGGGCTGCCCCACCTGATTGAGGAGAACTGGCGGGAGTCCCTGTCGAAAGCCATCGATGCAGAGCCGCCCCATATCTCTGTATATGACCTCCAGGCAAGCCGGCACCTTTGACCTATGATGATTAAAGTGCATTATTTGCCGGCTCGCCCACAATGACGTCAACTAAGGGGCCTCCTGTCCATCGCTTGTCAATACTGAGCCACCCCACATCACTATTTGTGACCTCTAGGCAAGCTGGCTTTGTACATAAGCCATCTGGTGTGTGCAGATTGCATACCTCTTGCCCGCCTATCCTTATCACCCCTGCGTCGTCTGCAGCGCAATCCAGGTCTTTTCCTGTGCTTGCAAGTCTGGAGTTGTAGGTAGCTGGGTGCATTCCACTGGACTGGCGTGTGCTGTACATCCCATGGCGCAGTCCACCAGTCTCAGAGTCTGGGATCATGCAAGCCAAGCTGCCAAGGGTGGAGCCAGCAGGTCTTGGAAGCTCTGCTGTTATTTATTGGCTGCGCTGCTGAGCAGGTGGAGGACAGGACGCCCTTTGCAAAGAGGTACACTGCCGGAGACAAGCCGCTGCCCTCTGCAGAAGATGCTGCAGCCATGTACCGTGCAGCCTCTTATGTGCTGACTGGGGCCGGCTTTGAGCACTATGAGATCTCCAACTTTGCCAAGCCCGGACACAGGTGGGCACCTGCATGCTGTGAGCCAAAATCACAATGTCAAGGATACACTAGTGTGTCCCCCTCTCTGAAGGAGCCTGGGGTTGAGGATAGCTGCATCATCAGGAGAACAATCCTGCCTTACCCAAGTAGCATCAAGCAAAAGCTATCCGGCCCTTTATTGGCACTCCCAGGTTGCATCACTGGCAAGAGGTCTGGCTGCCTGAACGGGACTTGTCCTGCCTGCAGGTGCCAGCACAATGAGGTGTACTGGTAAGGGCATGCACAGTACTATGCTTTGGCCTGGACGCAGCCTCTTATCTGCAGAGAAGTACTTGGTCTGGCTGGCTGAATGCAGGTGACCTTGCCTGCAGGTGCCACCATAATGAGGTGTACTGGCAAGGGGATGCACAGTACTATGCCTTTGGCCTGGGCGCAGCCTCGCATCTGCAGAGCCGGCGCTTCAGCCGGCCGCGGGGCATGGGCGCCTACAAGAAGTGGGTCGCACAGTTTGCAGCATCTGGCGCAGGCTTCCCAGGTGTGTTTTTATAGCTACTCCAGCTTCATATACGCACAAGCAGGGGTTGCCAAAATTGCAGCACCTGGCGCTGGCTTTGCATGTGTGTCAGTCACAGCACCTACAGAGTGATGTGCTCACAGTCATTGGGTCCCTCACAATGCGCCCTATAGCCCCAGCTCAAGACGTTTTTGTTGTGGCACATGAGAAGATGAACAGTGTCGACATGACTCTGCAGTGTGAGCGAACTGCGCAGCAGCCATGGCTTTGCAATGAGCAGCTCAGGGCCTTGAAGGGCGTTGGTTATGATGGTGTGTGTGAGCCCCAGTCAGGGGAGTGCTGGAGTACGGGTGACGGCACCTTGATTAGGTGGCAGTCTAAGGGTATGCGCCTCCTGCAGGCACACCCAGTGACAACCAGGACAAAGAGGAGGAGATGACTGATGTGGTCATGATGCGCCTGCGCACAGCAGACGGACTGGACCTCAAAGCCTTCGAGGAGAGCTATGGGAGCAGTGCAGCTCGCAGTGTAGCGTCAGCATTGGAGCCTCACAGGCAGGCGGGCCTGGTGCAGCAATGCAGCAGCAGTGATGATAGAGTCAGCGCAAAGGGCAACGGCGAAGCATCAGCGCAGCAGAGAGCTGCCGATGGGTATGGCAGCTCGAGGAACAGGAGGAGCATACAGCCCGACATGGCGGGTGGTGAGCGGGAGGGCTTGAGAGGCAAGAGGGTTCGGCTTACAGACCCTGAGGGCTTCCTGGTCTCAAATGACGTGATCTCTGATGTCTTTGCAGCTCTGACGCCATAGACCCCACGTGGGTGCACCTAAGCTATGACCTCAATGACAAGCTCAGCGATAGTGCACACAGATTCAGCAAAACTGGGATGATGATGTAGCGTGGTCCTGAAATGTACAAGCAGCTGAATCTGATTGGCTCATGCCTCTAGCATCTAGCCAGCTCTCACACACTCTCTGCGCTCCCGCACCACATCATTGCTGGCTCACGACAGGAGTATCCTGCACATGGTCTGCTGCTGCAGCAGGCTGCTGCGCTGCGCCTTCTGTCTTCTTTCCTACAGGAAATCTGGGGGCATCCCCGCCCCGACCCGTTGCATCCACCACAATCGCCAGTGCAAAGCTGTCCTCTCCCGGCTGCACCACCTGGATGAATTTCTTGGGGGTGCCCTGCAACCATACAGCGCCTGATCAGGAAGACCGCCAGCCTGTACGGGATGAGTTCACGGGCGAGCTGGCTGCTGCAAAGTGGGCAAGCCATGGCATGCATGCCACAGAGCTTGTTTCGGCACCACTCAAGGCTCAGCAGGCACCAAGCATGATATCAGTGGCATCATTGAGAGGCCCAGCGAGCTGCAGTGTGCATCTAGCATCCTGAAGCAAGTCCGCGCAGCAAAGATGGCCAGCAGGAGGTGAGCTCACCCTCGTCCGCCTGCCCGCCTGCCCTGAACCAAACATTGAGACTCCCACGCCCGCACTGCATGCCGTGGACATCTTCAGCTTCAGCGCATGCAGCCCTGACAGATACTCAGGTAGTCTGTGATACGCAGCTAATCACATGTGGCTCGTATCAAGCAGATGGAGGTCTGCTGCACACCTGTGCTCCCTGCCTGCCAGCCCCTGAGCAGCCAGCATCATCTCGTGGCCTCCCACTGATGCCCAGCTCATGAAGTGCGCCCAATTGATCCACAGCGTGACTATCACTGCTATCAGAATCTGCACAGCCAGGTGGGGGAAAGTCATCCGCTGCCTTCTGGCACCTGCCACACCCACATCTACTGCGCTTAGCCTCCATGCAGTCTCAGCGCAGTGTGCAGGACAGGCATAGACATTATGGCCTGGCACATCCGCTGCAAGCTAATGCAGGCAGTTGAGACAGGCCGTTAATTAGGCAAGCGTAACATGACGGGACTGCTAAAGGGGTCGGTGTTCGGGTCGAGGCTGAGCTCATCCATGGCAAGCAGGCAACAGAGGGCATAGCACTCTATGGCAGGGGAAGGCTGCAGAGACGTTGTGGTACAGCATGGAGCACACCTCCAGGACCAGGATGCTGACAGCCAGGATGCTGCCGATGCAGGTCTTCATGCTGTTCTCGCAGGGCATGCGCTGCGTGCACAGGATGAGGTTGATGACTGCCAGGAACACCTGCACCGCCGAAGTCTGCACGCAGCCACTGCATGTCAGTGACAGCCGCGTCCATGCCACCTGCCAACTCAGGCTGCAGCTATAGTGCCCTGAACAACGAAGCGCAAGCTGCATGCGTTGCACCAGCACTGGCTGAGTCCGTGTATCCAATCAGCCATCGATGCGTCGTAAGACTACTCTGAACTGTAAAGCGCGTGATGTCAGGCCGCAGGGCTCTTTTCCAAAGCAATCGTATGACTGATGTCTGCCTGTATGAGTGGGATCGCAGACAGGACGTGACACTGCAGGTGCAGGGTGGCAGGAGCTCACCGTGATGGATGTGAAGACGTTCTTGAGGCAGAGCGCTGCAATCTCAATGGAGCGATTCAGCAGCAAGGGGATCATTGGCCAGATGGGAGCATTCCAGGGGGGCCCTCGCCACTGCTGGACCATGAATGCTCCGATGGCTACGACAGTGACCTGCATAAGACTCATGAGACCGTGATGACCGGGCCAGAGGGGTGGGAGAAGAGATGGCGTTCCTGCATCATGTCATTGCCAGACCTAGGGTGGTCGAAGAACCTTACCAGGTCCACCAAGCACAGCGAGATGAACGCCCTGCGCAAGGTATCCGTCCTGAAGAGTGTGTTTGGGGCGCTGACGGTCCTGGCAGAGGCCTCATGGTGCGTTGTCTGCCTCTCTCCTGTCTCTACATCTGATGCAGCCGCATGTGCACTCATCTCTGAAGGGCTCTACGCACACCTAGGTACCGTATCGGTAGACGAGATGTATTCTTTGGGTATCCTCCTAAGAAAATCCCTGATCTTTAAAACATAAGGCCTACCGCGAAACGCATGCAGCACAGCATCGGCTCATTTGCTAAAATGCTGTCGCGAAACGCGATATCTTTACTTGTAGACTAGGCTCCTCTTCAAGGCTAGTTAAATGGGCGGTTCAGGATGTGTGAGAGCGATGTGCTGCGTAGCATAATCTGCAACAGGTAGACTTGCAATTTGAACCGGACGTGAAGTTGTGCCTCAGTGGCGTTCCCTTCTCCCGCCCATCGACCTTTTCCCCGGCACAGCGACACACAGCCTTGCAGAAATACAGGACCTGAGCTTGGGAGTCCGGAAGTAGATTGGTCAAGTTGACGGTTGCCTTCTTAACTGAGATCATGCTGCTCTCAGCTGATTGATGGCATGCCCATAAGACCATGGCAGCTATCGCTATGACCCATCACCTACACAAGGCTAATTTCGGTTCGCCACCTAGCCATGTGATTGCTGATGCAATAGCTCTTATACCAGTAGGGAAAGAGCTTACAACACGCTGCCGTTGCCATGCCAGGAATCACAAACTCAAACAGCCTAGTACCCAGTGGCTTCATAAGTAAGTACCCAGTATTCCAATCACAAGCAGCCAGACGGGTGTTTCAAGACAGAGACAGCTCTGCAGGCCTACATCAAATATGCCTGCCGGGTGAAGTTTCCAGTTGTGGCGCAGAAAGAGGCGCTAACGCACAAGATCATATCCTACACTTCACCAGCATCCTAAATACAATTCTGCAAAACACTTCCATATACTTCTAGGGCTGCCCCACTGGTCATGCCCACCCAAGGGATTGGCATTGTTACACATGCTGTCTGGTGCTGAGACACAAAGTGAGACTCATAAAGGGTTTGCTGTCCTTGAAAGCCTTGCGGCGTGCTGTGCTGTGTGGGCCTGTCCTGGCTGCACAGCGTCCCACGCTATTAGCGCCAGTTAGCGCGGCGCCACTGGTCCTGCTCCCTCTGATGTGGTTGCAGGGCACCCACAGCAGCACCTGCAACATCATGGAAGGCGTCTGCAGTTGTGGACCCACATGTGAAAGTTTGCTGAGGCCCTGGCCCATCTTCACTACCGCCTGCATGGAGAATTGCAGTGGCAGGAGCAGCATCTGTGCTGGAGCTTTACCAAGCCCCATCAGCCGCATGGCATTTGGAGCGCCACTGCTCATGATTTACAGCATGCAGGCTTGGGCAAGACATTCATTCAGCCCTGCTCAAGCTGCTATATAGTGACACATGCCACATTCCATGGCAATACATACCGCAGTGATCCTAAGCCTCAGCCCTAGGGCATGCAGTGCAAATGAATGCCTGGCCACGCCACAAAAGTCCATGTGCACAATGCCAGCGCGGGACCCTCATAAGATGCAGTTGAAAGGCAGATGAGATCAGGGCAGCAGGTGTAGGTCTGCGGGGTGCCTACCTGCAGGGGCAGCATAGGATGACGATGAGGGCGTCTGCAATGAGCTGCAGCGCGCGGCAGGGCAGACAGATCACATCCTGCATGAATTCCCTGCTCAATTTCTTGGTCTGAGAGAGCAACCTCAGCAGGAGCATCAGGTGATGTGCAAAAGATCACGTCGTGACACATGCAAATTCCGTTGAGGCACTCGATGTAAGATATCGTGTGCACAGCTCACCTCACAACACCCCTGCGCATCACACAGCCAACTCCTTGGTCATGTGGACTTCTGAGGGCATCATGCAGAATTCGGGCCGGCATCATCTTCAAGTCAGACAGCCTTTGCGTTTCGTCTGAGGTATCATCTAAATGCAATGCACCCTTGCAAGCGGCATTGACATCAACATTGAGCACTCAGGTGCTGGAGAGGGCATCTCACCATGGCGTATACAGCAGCGCAACTGTGTGTTTTATAGGTCTGCAAACGTCGCGAGTACCTTCTACTTCTGCTGGTTTTGTGTGTGCCTTGCTGTTGAACGACTCTCACCGTCGCCAACTAGATGTTCTTCAGGGACTGGCGAGGAAGCTGCAGGGAACCAGGAAGCTGGGATTCCAGCATACAGGCGCGACCTCCAATGGGAGATTGATGATGTCCTTTGTGCAGTCAAAGTGATCATGTGAAAGCAGTGCGGCATCACGCTCGTGTTCATTGCACTTCATAGCAATTCATCATGATAATCCACTGGCAAAGTCTGCGCAGGCGATGCCATACTTTTCACTGGCCTTGATGATGGCATATTCTGGTGTGTCTCAACTAGTGTATCATCTGCAGTTGTCATCACTGGGGATTTGCGGGCCTTTTGTCGCCAGCAATAATGACGATTGAGTGATGCACTACACAGCGCTCTACACAGCTAACACGGCAAATCATTAGCATTAATGTCACACACTCTCTGAGCACCTCGGTCTCAGTCCAGAAACAAGCGCCCCTCAGAGATGACAACAGCTCCACCCGCCACATCCACCCTCCCATCTGCCTCGCTCACAGTGATGTGGAGGTCACCCCCACGCTTGGAGCACTGCCTTGCTGCGAAGGAGGTCTTGCCCAGCTTGGAGGCCCACCAAGGACCAGCCACCGCATATGCTGAACCTGCACGTGCCCATACAGCATTCTCACAGGAGGAGTGCATCATATGCAGCGGCCAGAGAGGAGTGTGCTGTATGTGTGCGCGCACGCATCCATGTGAGACTGCATGCAGCAGGGAGGAATCCCTCTGACAGCCTTCCGTGTGGCATCGTGAGGGCATGCTCGCGCGGTGACCAGGGCTGAGCCAGGGTCAGGATGTGAGTTGCAGGAAGTGCACATGCAAAGAGCGTGCGCAACGCTTGGCAAATTGTCACTGGTGTTCAAGGTGATGAAGGCAGAGGTCGAGATGTTGCCCTCACCAGTGACAGGATCCTCATCAATGCCGGCCCAAGGCGCAAAGAAGCGCACAAGCAGCTCTGGCTGCCCTTGTCCGCCTGCAGCACCATTGTGAGCGCTATGAGGGACCACTCTCAATATCCTTTGCACCCTCGCGCGGCGCATTCTGCTCGCACCTAGTGTAATGCATGGGCCCCGCCCGTCATAGAGAGATCGGGACAAGCAGGTAAGACGAGTGGACCTCAAACAGCAACAACAGCTGCTGTTGCTGCGCAACCCTGTGTGCGATAAGCAGAAGGGACGCTCAAGGCAACAAAGTCCATCACAAGTGCTGACCTGCACAGCTGACTATGACACTACGGATGTCTTCTATGCTGCTGAGGGTGCCCTTCAGCTGAGCTATGGGGGGTTCCCAGCACTCAAACTGCTCTCGTGTGAGCCCCTCTAGCGCCAGAAAGACCTTCCTAGTCTTCGTGTCATGCCCTACATACAAGCAGCTTGCCCGCGGCAGGCTGCTCATGATGACCTGCATGCATGTGACCCAGGAGGTGACTCAGGGGGTGATGAGACAAGCAACATATACCTGCACAGCTGACAATGACTCCAATGATGTCAGCGCATCCCGGCAAGCTCCGCAGCTCGGCAATAGGTGCCGCCATGGATTCCAGCTGCCCTGCCTCAAGCCCATCAAGCGCGAGGAAAACGTACTTCGACTTGGCGCAGTGCCCGGTGTGAAGGCAATGCGCCCCTGGAAGGCTGCCCATGATGACCTGGGCACATGCAGGGACCAATGTCTGTATCTCCGCAGCTGTGCGGCTATAGGGGCGGCCCGGCATGGCATCATGCAGAGCTTGCATGCAACATTTTGCAGAAGTCTTGGGAGTTGATGCGGTCTGCCTCCAGGGGGCAGGGCATTCCAGGAGGGCCAAAGCAGTGAGAGAGCACCTTGGAGATTGCATCGCAGGGCTGCGCAACGCTGGGGTGGGGATTGCCTGGCGCTAGCAAGGGCACGCTGAGGTGGTACAGTCCGTCTTCCCTGGTCACAGTCAGCACCCCGCAGTGCACAGTCTGGAATCTCAGCTCGCTGCATTTAACATCCTCGCCTTCGAGCAGGGCTGCAGCTGTAGCAACAGTTGCGTGCCCGCACAGCGGGACCTCCATTGCTGGTGTGAACCACCTCAGGCTGTATTCCCTGCATCACGCGCTGCGCTAAATGCCTGCTGGTAGGTTCAGCACTGAGCGCATTGCGCATCAGCATCTCAGGCATCTGAGTAGTAGGCAGAGCAGGGTAGCATGTGGAAATATACCCCTCAGCAGCGGAAGGGAGCCTTCTGACAAAGGCTGTCTCTGACAGATTCATCTCTGCTGCAATCTGTTGCATGACGCCATCCGAGATCTCATCCTCCAGGATGCACACTGCCGCTGGATTCCCTGAAAACCTTCTCGTTGTGAATGCATCTACCTGCATGAAGCTGCACAGGGTCAGCAACATGTAGGGCCATGGCCTATGGCTTGGCCGGGCCGAAGGGGTGCGCGCCTGGTATATTCGCACGGCTTTCGGCATTTTGACACAGCCCCCTGACTACAGGCGCGGTCTTTCTCGATCACGTCGCAATCTGGCTCATCAGCCTGGTCGGATGCTGCGACACTCAGCCAATCAGCAATACGGCCTTTGGCTCTGGTCCATACTTTGGTCGGCGTGCAGAGCTTTGCATAGAACGCTGTGCCACCAGGTGGAATGACGTGAAGCAGGTTCTGCCAGGGATGATGGCACAGGAAGGCCGATGTGCCCACTGAGGTACCGGCTTCTAGGTCATCCACCCTCTCAATACCCTATCAGCTCAGTGTCCCATCAGGTGAAGAGCATGGTGATCTGGCAAGCTGAATGTCCTGGAGCGAGCAATAAGGGTGAAGAATACTTATTATGGCCTTGCTCAGACTGAAGGAGGCGACAGAAGGTGCCCCCGGAGCAGCATTTTGAGGCAGATCGGTAGCGACTAGGTCTGTCCGGAACTACGCTGACCAAGTGCGTACAGCTCTGAGGGCCCGGACACCGGTCCGGGGATGCTAATTAAGTGATATACAGAGTACCAATCTGGAGCCAAATTGGAATGGCCACAGGGCGTCAGACATTGTCCGTGAGACATCAACTCGAGTTCTAGATGCTCCACAAGGCGTGACCCGATGCCGGGAACATCTGCAGGTGGAGCAGAGTGATAATTTGGAGCTCGTGAAAGGGCGCAGCGCCGCAGCCGTAGCCGCCGGCTGTCCCTGCACAGTCTGGCCTGCCGTTGGAGGTTCTTGATGCTGGGCAGCTTGCTGTCACTTTGAAGAGTCCAAGTCCGAGCGGGCCTGGCGTACACAAGGTAATGACCGTAGCATATGGGGGCTAGCCATGCCGCTGCTGGGCATCGTGAACGGAGCGAGCCGGCATTTGGCACTAGAATAAAATGCAAATTGTGACTCTGCAGTACAGGTGGACCTGTTGCTCTTGTGGAACTCACAAGTAACGCTGGCGATACGCAGTGTCGTGTACGACCCTTTCTCTGTGTGCAGGTAGCACATCATGATTCCGGTACTAAGAATGTTCGAGGTGGTGGTCGCCACAGCATTTTACTCGGGCATCTGCTACATGATCTTTGAGGGCACAGGTGAATTCCTAAGAGCTCAGCTGCTCCTCTGTAAGCGCCCCTTGCCTGCCCCTGCCATTCTGTGCGTTTGAGCGTGCTAAGGAATCTGACACTCTTCTGGCCCATCTGCAGCCCGCCAATTCACCAAGATGGGGATTGGCGGATCGATGTTCCCCCAGCAGACCCCAGAGCTCATGATCATCTCCACCATCCACAACAAGCCCTGCAAGTACACCCCAGGGGACCACTACAACTTCATGTCCATAGTCAACAAGCAGGTGAGGACTGCCTTCTTACCCAGCTTCCGGCTACTGCGCTTGCCGGTTGCAGCTATGCCCCTGCGCCCCTTTGTCACCGTGATATCATCCACATGACTGCCCACCACTTTCATGCACCCCAGCACAGCGCTTCAAATGCAAGGCTGCTCCCTCGGGAGCACAGAGCCTGTATATCACATCCGGGCTGGAGGCTTGTGAGTCGGTCGAATTGCTTGCGCTGCACAGGACTACGCGAGGTTGCACAGCTATAAGATCATCGCCACCAGCGGTGTGGCTGACCCCAGCCTGGACAACATGTGGAACAAGGTTGGCTGGCTGCTGAAGGCATACCACGTAAGGCCCTCTTCGACACCATTCCAATCCATTTTCCACCTTTAGCCCAACCTCATCGGAGGTGGCTCACCTGCCAGATAGAGGACAGTGGCTGTGGGAGGTGATGACGCACAGTGGTACCCAATCATTGGAGTCGATGCATGCGCTTGAAAGCCGGGAGACATCTGGCTGCACAAGGAGGGAAGGCACAGGTTCATAGAGCAGAGCATAGCATGTGATGGCAGGAGGTGGCTGAGAGAAAGAGGGTGGCTGTGCAGAGTACTGAAAAGGCGGGTGTTGATTGCAGGAGCACCCGGAGATCGAGTGGTACCTGTGGATCGACTCGGACACCATGATCATTAACCCCACGTTTGAGATGCCCCTGAAGAAGTTCAAGGGCAAGGACCTCATCATCTGGGGCAATGAGACTGCGCTGCTAGAGGGAGATGGCCGCAACGGTACACTCCCCCTCTCACATACATATACAGCGCCTGTGCTGCTATCCTCCGAAGGCTGTGGGATGTCATGCTGCTGCATGTAACCATGTGAGGGAGCTCTGCAAGCAGCAGCAGTGCAGCCTCCCTGCTGTGCACCGCCTCCTTGCTTACAGCAGAGCATGTGCCTGCACACTGCGACCATGGTGACCGAGCACATGCCTCGGGATTGCTCGGAGGACGACTGCGTCACATGAGACTTGTTTCAGCCCGGAGCTGTATACTTTGGTCTGCACTTCCCAGAGGGACTTTTTGAGCCGCTCATAAATTCTGGCTGGCAAGCATTACAGCAAGCATTTGGTGTCTGAGCCTGATGTGATGGTTGTGGCACTGCGTAGGCATGAACTCTGGAGTGATGCTGTTCCGGAGAACGCCCTGGATGGAGGAGTTTTTGACAAAGGTTGCAGCGCTGGGCAGGATACCAGAGCCAGAGCTTGGAAAGGTACAGTCCAGCTTGCAAAGAGAAAGCACCCTGTCTCCATAGCTTTCTGAGCAAATTTGCACTTGAGCACTAGCCCTGGCGCCAACTTCTTGTCAAGACTGCCACACTACAAGCTCACCATGGCAAATGACAAACTTGGCAAAAACTTGGCAAGACGCCGCGAGGAGCTGCGGCAGAGCATGTCAGACGGGAAGAGATCCTATCCACGAGAGGCCTGTCAGGATGACAGCAAGCTGCTTCTTAGAGTTCTGCCATACCTGCCAAAGCACTTCTAGACATGCTAGCATGAGCATGTGCTGGGGTTAGGTGCTCAAGAAGGAGCTGGCTGCTCCCATCTACACGTCTGCCAGCGGGCTGCGCAACTGTCTTGGTTGGTCAGCAGTTTGCAGACCCTACAGTGAGCATGTGCATGTGCGCAGGTGCTGAAGAAGGAGCTGACTGCTCCCACCTACAAGTATGACAGCGGCTCGCTAAAATAGTGGTTGTACAAGTTTAGTACTGAGATGTGCTTGTGCATGTGCGCAGGTGCTGAACAAGGAGCTGACTGCTCCCACCTTCACATATGACAGCCGATCATTAAGATAGTGGAGGTGCAAGCTCAGTAATGAGCATGTGCTTGTGCATGCGCGCAGGTGCTGAAGAAGGAGCTGACTGCTCCCACCTACAAGTACGACAGCGGCCTGCGGGACCAGAACGCCATCACCTACGTGCTGAAGCAGGAGTGGGCAGAGCAGCAATCCCACGTCCTCCTGGTCAACAAGCAGTACTGCCTCAACTGCTACTGGCGTGACCTGCTCAACAATGACCTCAAGTCTGATGACACCAAGGTGAGGCTCATTGTTAGAGCCTCCCTGAGCCCTTAGCATCCATGTGCAGATCTTGTGGCTGGACAAGGCTTCCCTTGCTGCCTCAACAACACACTCATGCCCTGCCGGCTGTTCTCTGATCCGATCACGGCTCTTCTTTTGCAGTCCCGGGGTTTGAGCGTTGTTGGGTGCAAGCCTTACACCGTAAGTGCAGTTGGGGTGGTGCGTTAGGCAAGCCTGCATGTGAGGAGTTGTGCCAGTGCGCGAACCCAGATCGAACAGTGTGTGTTCTTCAATGGAAGCCCGCAGGGGTGTTCACAGATGAACCAGCACAGCCAATCACAAGGAGGTGTATTGCAGCTGGGTTCTCCTATGCGTATTTACCGGTAGAGGTACAACTGCTGAGGCATGTCTGCTGCGCAGGTCAACTTCATCAACCACTTCAGCGGCTGCCAGCTGTGCACGCAGCAGAACAAGGAGGGCGACTACAAGGTGTGCGAGGCCGAGTACACCAAGAGCTTTGAGTACGCCAACGGAGTCTTCTCCAAGCTGCTGAAACGCATGCCCCCGCGCGACATCACCCACCAGATGCAGCTCGCCTCCACCCCCTACTGCAAGGTGCGCACCCTGAATCCATGTAGGGCCTGAGTGTCAGTTGGCATGAGTGGCATAAGTGCGCTTCTCGCAATGAAATTTCGGTGTCCCAAGCAACACCGACACAATCTTTGCGGCCTTCCACACCTTTGGGCAGTACAGCTGTGCTGTGCACATGACAACAGCTGAGGCCGAAGTGTGCCGATGAGCTTGCATCTGCGCCGGCCAGGTTGCATCCATCACTGCAGGACTGCACCATGCAAACACAGTGCTCGGCCAGCCATGCGGTCTGGCAGGCACACACCCCTTGTGTTCTGCGACTGGATCTGAAATGAGCTCAATGTGCAGAGCAACGAGCATGCCAAGGACTGCCGCGTGGCTGTGACGTCAGTGGCGGCCTACAAGGAGCGCCGCGCCGAGGAGATGCGTAGCAAGCTCGACTCGGATGACGAGCTTCCCATGTCCCGGCATCTGCTGGCCGCGGCCGCCTGATCAGGCAACTTGTGCGAGGCTGCGGCCGCCTAATCAGGCACCTTGTGAGGGGGCTGAGTGAGCTCACAGTGCTGATCAGGCACGGGTCTTTTTGAGGGTCTCTTTCGCAGCCACTGCGAGCTTCAGCAGCGTCTGTGCTGGAAGCAGAAAGTGCTGGGAGCAGGACGGTCGGTCCTGCAGTCGGCTGCAACGTAAGGGGTGGGATGGGGTGCAAGGGGTCGTGTGCACATTGACATGGCTGGAGAGCGCATGTGGCAAAGGCTTAGGACAGGCACAGCTTTCTCGCGCTACTTAGAGCTGAACCCAGCACCACTTGGCAGCCAGTCCCCATGTCTGTGCAGAGGCACTGTACAGCAGAGGTCTGCCTCCCTTCTACGCTGGAAAGCAGAGTTTGTACACACCCTGGGATGAGAGACGCTCAACCAGTCCCACAAACATTCCCGCAGAATAAGGGCTATCTCAGTTGGCCATTCATTCCTCTCAGACCCCCCAATGATCCTCATCGTGCTTGCATTGGTAGCCTCTGTAGATACAGGTTTGGCAAGCATGAGTTGCATCAGTGTCTCCTTCAAGCGCCCCTGCTGTCGCGCTGTGTTTACAGTGGGGCAGCTCCATAGCAGCGGCAGACAAGACAGCTGTCTTGATGAACCTTGTGTGATGACACACCATCCGGACTGGTTGCAGCACGGGACAGGCCCTGTGACAGAGCAGCGAGCCTGGTGCTGGTGGTCGGTGTGATGTCACCGAAAGCGAGCGTTTCCTCTGGTTGAGCCATAGGATCTATTGAGGATGGCACAGAGTTGAAGACAAGAAGGGGACCTTGGGGTTCGGGCTGTGCACTGCATGTCCTGATCGGTGGATCTTTGTTAGGTGGTGGTGGCCATGTTGGATGCATTTGCCTGCCAGGCACCACGCATGGTCAGGCTGTCTTCAGTCACCTTCCAGACGGAAAGGCTGATGCTGCTGATGATCCTGCGTCGATGCTGTGGTGGGCCTGATTCTTTTCATCCTAAGATTTGTTCTTTGTTCTGCACTGCGTCAGAGAGCGGTTGTTTTCGGGACTGCAGAGGTGCAACTCAGCCTAGAGATAGTCTCAAGTGTAGGTAAAGCAGCTTTTCAAGGCTCTAGAATGTCAGCACGCCCTTTGTCGGATGCGTTGCAGCATGAAATGCAGGATTGTGCAGCTTCATGTAAAGCAGGAAGCAATGCAGATCGTGCATGCAGGCTCTTGCTAGAACGAGGGGACTCGCAGGCCCCCTTATTTTGCAAGAGTGTGACCACCTCAAGTTGACAGCTCCAAAAAGCTCATCTTTGCTGATCTTTGTCTGGTCAAGATGGGCTGGTCGTCACTGACTGTGCTAGCTTATTGGAAGGTCTCACAACAGATTGACACTGACGAATCCTGTCGCATTTCCAGCAGCGTGGTGTAGACCCAGGGCTCCTATCACTTCCAGCTTCCCATGCAGCTGGAACCTGCTGCTGCACACGCCCTTACGATATCCTCCCCCTGCAATTCCGCTATCATTCTGACACACTAGAGTCAAAGAGGCACACGCTGTGAGTGAAGCAAGCAAGTCACCGCATTTCAGCAAGCGACCTGCTAGTTAAGATGACCTCCAGTTCCGAGGTGTACGTCATCACCGGTGCCAACAGAGGGCTGGGCTTTGAGTTTGCCAAGCAGGCATGGATCCTGCTCTTCCGCATCTTCTGTGGTACCACAAGCAAATCTGGTGCGATCGGAAGCAAGGACATGTGCTGTTGCAGCACTGTCAAGAGGACCTCGTGTGTATGCAGCTCCTGGAGGCCGGAAACACAGTCATAGCCACCTGCAGAAGTCCACCAAAAGCCGATGCTCTTCATAGCTTGGTCGACAGTCACCAGGGCAGGCTGCACATCCTGCCATTGGACGTCATGGATGAGGCTTCTGTTCAGGTGCTGCGCATCCCATGCGAGACTGCACGGCCAAGAGAGATGTTTTCAGAATCATAGAGTCTGTGAGCACACCTTGACAGGTCTCATCATGACCTTGGCTGCTTGCATGCACCTCGAGGAGCCAACACATGTAATTCCCTCCTTGCAGGCAGCAGCCACAGAAGTGGAGAAGCAATTCCCTGATGGTGTAGATGTCCTGATCAACAACGCTGGCATCCTGTCTGACCATGTCACCCACCTTAACATGTGCGCCCAGCCCACATTCTCATTGAGACGTGAAAGGGAGTGCTCATTGAACTGGAGAAGGGGATGCACTTGTGCACAAAATGAAGGCTTGAGGCCTTTCATGGTGAAGGTGGTATTCTCTAGTGCTGATGCTAGCCTGACACTGCAGGGAGGTGAAAGATCTGCGCGATGTGCTGCTGACAAATGTGGTTGGGACCTACATGGTGACCAAGGCACTCCTGCCCTCTATGAGAAAAGGACACAAGAAGCAGGTGAGGCACAGCTACTGCGCTCAAGTAGCGCGGATATGGCGGACACATCACATGCTGCGGCTTAGGCGCACCCTAATGACAGCCACGACATACACTTGTCAAATGTGCATGTGACAAAAAGGAGCATTGCATGACAAGCAGTGTATCCACAAGCGCATTCAGCTCTGAAACATGGCAGCAGACAGCGTGTCTGCAGCTCCTGTCAGCTGCCGAGGGTATACTGCACTGAGCTTGATATGTGTATGAGCTGGGTTGTCCCTGCAGATCATCAACATCTCATCCACCTTGGGATCTATTAGCACCCTTCAAGGCAGCAGCCTTAATGCACCAGAGGGCTCCTTCCCTGCCACCCTGTCACACTACCACCTGGCCTACCGGAGCAGCAAGGCCGCCCTGAACATGCGTAAGACCCGTGCCCCACACCCAGAGAATAGCCCTCAGAGATATGAATGAGACTCATACTTGTGGCCGGTGTTCAGAGATGAGACGGCTGTGCCTGCTCTGCCCTGGCCTAAGGTTGGGTCCAGCTGACTACCTTACATCCGTTCATCTATTGCAAATACCTCGCCTGGCCAAAGGCTTGCAAGCAAGACCCTTGGTGCATATTGTAGGATCCTAGCTATTCGAAGAAGTACCCATACCTGTGATGCTGTACACAGTCATTGTGCTGGGTTGCATACTCATGGGCCTTTTGGTAACGCTTGCATGCCACGCAGGGATGCACAGGCATGGGCTTCTCTGTCTGTGATCTGACTGGCGTGTTGTGCCCTGCAGAGACAGTGTGCATGGCAGCAGAGCTCAAGAAGGAGGGCATCACCATAGTCTCCCAGAACCCTGGCTGGGTGCAGACAGACATGGGCAGCTACACATCTAACAAAATGGGCGGCAAAGTGAAGCCCCCACTGGATGCGCCTACCAGCATATCCAAGCAGCTGGCCTTATTCGCAAAGCTGACGCCTGCAGACACCGGCAAATTCTTTGACGTGACGGGCGATGTTGTTCCGTGGTAGGCAGACCAGCAAAGCAGCATGCCTTGACGGGTAATGTTGTTTCGTGGTAGCCAGACCAGCAGGACGGCATGCCTTGACGGTCATTTGGCCTGAGGCCGACTCTGTGGGCCCGCCTCTTAGTCAGGAGTGCTGACTGGACATGGACTCTCATACGCTGAGATTCCAGCATCGAAATGATCAGCTTAGCCTAGCCCCGCTAATGCCACTGAACTGCACTGGTTCATGAAACTCCTTGATGTTGATACTGGCCAGCAGTGCAATGCTGTAATTATTCTGCTGACAAGTCGTGTGGAGGTGCTCATGCATATCTGCGTTCCCAGCAGTCCATATGCCTACAAAGGGCTCAGGGATATGTATTGTATCTGCATGAGCATACAGGTGCAGGCTTGTTGGAAGAAGATGACAGATGTCACGTAGGCCTGCAGAGATGATCTCACAGTGTCAACACTCCCTGTCATATATATGCCCATGCAACAACACAACACATGCTCTAGAGCAAATCTAAATGCAGAGGTGAGGTTTCCAATCCTTCAATTACATCCTGATGTCTTTCATATCAAGCACTTCTTAAAAAAACCTATCTTTCTTGTTCCTTGTCAGTCCAGAAGAGCATCTCTGTCTACCACACTGTATAAGAATGGTACCCAGTGGAACAGTCTTGACGCTGAGAAGCAACAAAGAAGATCTGTCGATTGTGGAACTTCATCACGCTTACTTTTCTTGCACACTATGCACTCAACCAAGCAGGGCCTCCAAGCACTTTCTGCAGAATGTGTAAAGCTGCCCCACAATTGCAGCAGCGCTGCCCTGAATGCAGTGCTAGGCCACGTCTAGCTGCCTACTCGTGCTGATTACTATGCAAGCCTCTCACCGCTTGCAAGCAGAGCAGCACCTCTCTTGATTGCGTTTTGCTCAATGTCAAAATACTGAACGTGATTCTGAGTCTTGGGATGGCACAGAACAGAACTCCGTGTCGGCCTCTTGTCTCAAACGTCAGCTACCCAGCAACCCGGCAGAATGCTGTCAGCTGGGGTGAGTTTATTCATGTATCCACACGCTCGCGGGCAAAATTGTGGGGCTCTGCATGCCATGCAGCCATGTCGCCAAAGCTGCATTGGTGCTTGCCGTGCCTGCCATACAAAGCAAAGGCTCCTGCTGGAACGTCAAAATTGCAGTGCCTGCTCGATGCTACCCTACCTCTCGCACGCTGCGCTGGGCTTCCGTTCCGTCCTGAAAATTTCCGCTGTATTTGCAGAAAGGCACTAGCCTCAACACTACCTCTCAAATTGTGCTCAAAAGAATGGCGCTCAATCTATGCCAGCGTCCACCGCCAATGCGGGATCAGAAATTGTCTGCAGGCTGGCCGACCGTCTCTTGCGCTGTGTTAGCGGTCTCTGGTGTCTGCCTCTATGAAACCCGTCTGGCGCATGATCTCATTCCGGAAGCGCACAGCATCAAAGCCGGAGAGTTTGCGGCCCTTGCCTTGGGTCACAGATCCCTGCACACACACACGTGCAATGAGTACATAGCCTTTTTTAGGGGGGTCAGCATCTGAGCAGCTTGGTATGGCTGGAAGAAGACTGCTCAGCCATGAGCTGCTCTGGTAGCTGGTCAGGTCCCAAATTTCTTACGGAGCTGTGCCGTGCAAGGGCAGGAAGATGTCTTGTGCGCTGTGTGGCACACGAGCGCTCTGGTACTTGATTAAATGCAGGCAGGTCTTCATCACAGGTGATGCAGCTCACAGCTGCATGATGGCGTGATATCATGAGCTGTCAAACCAGAGGATAAACATGCACTCAGTTCGGCCCCTACAATGATGAACTCCGGGAACATTCCCTTTCCATCTTTTCACTCTATGTGGGGGCAGATGGCAATACACTGCTGTCTTGCCAAGGAGGAGGGATCTCACAGGTCTGAAGCCAGCACAATAGCTGCTGGAGAGGGGTGCTGCATCCATGGGATCGTTGGCCTCCTGGATTGACATCAGGTGAGGCGGCACGAAGTCTTTTCGTTGAATCGGGATGCTGATCGACTTTCTAGAAAGGCCGAAGTGCTGGGGTAGACTCCCAGTCATCTTCTCGCTGAATAGCTGCTGACCTCCATGATAGGGTGTGCTTTGTGCATCCGATGAAGATCTAGAGGACACCGATCTGCAAGACAACGCGCACTTGGTCAGAGACCTGCCAAAGCGATCTTACACCTGTTGTCCCTCAAAGAGCCACACTGGGAGCACCTAGCCTCGTACAATCTCCTCCGAGCCAGGACGAGGCAAGCCCTCACATGTATCTCGGCAGCAGAAATAGAAAACATATAAGCGATGTGCACGGGTCCATATACCGCACATACCCAAACCTTTGCCACCCTGACAACAAGACACTGGGATGCCACCGTTACCGCTGTCGTACAGCCTCCGCAGACCGTGAGACGCTTAGAGCAAGAAGGCAATACCTTGAAGGCATGTTCCCACTGTGCAGTGGTGACAGCGTTGTCTGGGGTGACTCTGCAAGAATCGCAGCGCTCAAGGCTGACTTCACAAAGGTGAGAGCCTCCACATCCACTTCGGTCAAGCCCTCGCCGAAAAGGAGCTCGCTTTCGCTCAGCGCCTCGCTGGCCTGCCTCATGGCGTCCGTCATGCGATCAAATCGCGCGCAGCCGTACTCCGCTTTGCCGGTACACCGGACGGGATGCCCAGCCACCAGGGCTGCGCTCCACGCCACAGCCGCTCTGTAGCACTCCCTACAGGCTCCCGCTGGCCTGCTGCGATAGAATCGAGAGCTGAATGCTGCTCAATGCGCTGCGGCGGGCAATTGTCACGCCTGGGATTCTGGATGAGCCTCTGCTTCTGACGGGGACGCAGCTGCTCGGCGGTGCTCGAGTTTTGTCCTGTCCTAGTCACGTCTCTATTTTGTCACGCTGTTTTGATCTGCTTTGCTGGGCGCCTCAAGCAGGCTGATGCAGCTCTCAGGGCCGTCGCAGCGATATGCAGAGCTCCAAGATAGCAAGCGGCACTGGGGCTTTCAGCCCTTGTGTGGTGCCCCTCTCCTTTGCCAAGACAGCTACCAGCGATGAGGCTATAGGTTGTCCTGTGAATGCGAATGTAGGCCAAGCTTCACCTAACGTACTGTGCACATATTACAGTGCATCGCTACTGTGCAGTTCTACTACTATCAGAGGAAGTCATCACTTTGACGCCTGTAGACAGAGCATATACCATTTCTGTCACATGTCACCAAAGCCGCGTCCCACAGACAGCTACTCACACATCATCAATGTTGTAAGGCTGGCCTAGAAGCTAAGAAAGACCACAGCGTCAGACTCAATACAAGAGGCACTTTTGGCAGCTCTCACACATCTCAGCGTCATGGTAGGACAAGTCTGTGCTACTCTGTAATAGGCACGCCATCAGTCACACAGGTCCTCAGGCATTCTACTTAGAACCTTGAAGGGGCACATTGCACGCATGTGTATGTTGCTCCATTGCTTTTGGAGTAGTCCTGCACACCATTGCACGCATCAGCTGCTCCTGCACTGCTGAAGAATGCGCAGTACCCTTAGGAAAGCTTACAGCCTTTACTGCCCCAGCGTAATGCTAAGTGCAGAAGCAGGCACCTGCAACACGCTGTAAGCCGCTGTGGTACTAGCCTTCAGTTTCAAGGCTTAAACCCAGCGATCCTAATGCCTTGTGAACATTAGGATCCCTGCCCTCAGGGGTGCAGCAATGCTGCAGACATGCCGCAGCATCACACCTTGAAAGTGCCGAGGTGAGTGCGGTCATCGCATGAAAAGTGGACCCAGGTGTTGCAGCTGTCGCAGCAGACCCAATCATGTGCGTGGTCATCTCCCCGGTTGCAAACAGCGCAGTGTTCCCTGAGAGCGAAAAGCTCCTTCAGAAAGCACTTACATCTGTTTAAGCCCCACCTAGGGCTGACTAGATGCCTGGTACCCCTTGGCACCAGTGCTGTATACACGCCCAGGCAAGTCTGTGGCAATTATGCTGACCTCATACAGGTCTGCCTGCCGCACGATTTGAACCACGTCTCAGATTGGCGTCCAAACATGCCAGGGTAGTTGTCTCAGATGTGCTGTATGCTTTGACAAGCTGGAGACAAGGTGGTACCCCTCCTGAGCGATCAAGCTTGTAATGGAAGTCTTTGCATCTCTCTCTCGCACCTGATGACATCCTCAGGGTGTGCCTGCATGTGCACATGCTGGCATGCTCAGCAGCGGTCATCTTTCTCAGACACTGCCCAGCTCACATGTTGGTTGCCATTCTGGCAAGGCAGAGAAGAAGACAGACAGTGATGTCATGATGCAGACAGCCTTGAGCGCATATTGGCAGAACAGGTGCTGCTGCACAGCAAGCAAGACCACCCCTTGCAGTAAGATAACCTTGCATGCATGTGTGATGACAGAAACAGCTCCTCACCAGCTCGTACTCCAGAAGATAGAGGGTGTAGTGGCGCTTGAGGGCGTTCCCTACGCCAGTCATGCGGTTGTGGGCTGTGTAGTTGTTGAGCTTGGGGAATATCTGCCCCTTCCAGTTGATGCCGTTGCCCACCCTGCGGATGCACCCTCTCTCACACACTCAACCTGCTGTGTGTTGCTGAGCTGCATAAGCAGCCTGTGCACATACAAGTCCCACACCTTTGCGCAACTTACAGGGTCTCTGGTGCCTTCTGAAATGCGATTGTAGACACTCGAGTAGTATTGACCATCAACGGCTGACCACGCTGTTCGTTGGGCGAGCAATAGATTATATGGCTTGACACAACCTGAGGCATGGCATTCTGGCTGTACAGTAGCTGCCAGCTCAATATGTATATTTGCATGTTGCTCTGCAACCTGGTCCTTCAGAGGATCCCTAGACATAAAGGTTGTCCTGTGAGAAGGCTGAAGACAGCACAGCACGAGTCTGTCGTCACCTGAAGCCACCGCGAGTTGTGACTTCTCGGTAGAGGTGGTACACGTCCAGGCGGCTGCCGTTCAAGATGGCGTCGGGGAAGTTGTCCGGCGACACATTCTTGATGCCCCTGTTGCGGTGGAAGGCGCACAGGTCCTGCAGGAACGCCTCCTGCAGCGTGGCAAGCCTGGTCAAGACCTGCCTGCCAGTCCTCAAACTCTATGGTGAAGACAGCAAGGCCTTCATGTGACGGGGTCTTACAAGGGTGAGAGCTTTGGGGTGTGGATGCCTATGGTCTGAGGTTACACAGTGCGACCAGCTTTGCATGTACTTTAATTTCATGCAGCCGCCAATCTGACCCTGGCGCCAGTGACCCATCCTGCCTTTCCTTCCCAGCATTTCTCCAATGATATCTGAGTCCATGAATGGGCCGTCAAATTTAGGTCAATTTCTAGAGTCCAGATGCGCTGCCAGGCCTGCAGGGCTTGATGGCATCTCTGCCCAGGTAAGCCTACCTCTGAGCAGTCCTGCATGCGAGGGCGCTTGGAGTCCCAGGGTTCAGAGCTCTGCTCCAGTTTCCTCTTCTGCCCAGGTTTGAGTGCTTCTGCTGCCCGGGCTCCCTGCAAATAGCATGACAGTTAAGTGTGTGCCCTGCCACTTTCATACAAGGCCTGACAGGATAGGGCAACTGTGCATGCCGGATGCACACTCATCACCAGGAGGCAGTGGAACTGCAATGCTGAACAGGGCGATGTGAAGGAACTGACCCCAGCCGGTGCTGGAGGCTTGTCTGCTTTGGAGTGCCCGTTCTGCTGTGCGGCCACCGGCTGCTCTTCCCTGGGCTCTGAGGGGACGGTGCTAGGGTTTGAGCCGGGGGTCGCAGGGGGGTGAACGCCGTTCACTTGCTGCACTGACAAGGTCGCCAACTGCACAGCATGGATGATGATGACACAAAACTCAAGTTATACCATGTTCTTGTATCACCTCAGCAGGTGTGTCGTCTTCTCTGTCTTGAAGAATACAGCAATGTCGCCCATGGGTGTGCAGTACACCCACCACTGACAAGATTTCGTTGTGTCAGGGGGATATGGAGTACAAGGGAGGAGTTACACCACTGAGAGGCCCAAACTTTGCCTCTCTACTAGGCCCATGATTCTGCTAAGCCTAGAAAAGCAAAGGCATAGGGCTGCTTTCTCATGGGCCAAGGCCTCCTGTAAATCTCTTAAATTTGCTGTGCAAGGCAGGGATCTGCTGTTATGATGCACGGAGGGTGGGTGCTGGGGCGGACCTTGGGGTTCTCTCCTGCAGTGAGGGCAGACAGGCGGGCGGCATCTGCCTGATTGAAGGCGCTGACTGCAGAGCCGCCCACTGCCCCTATGCCCAGAGCCACCAAAGTCCTGTAGCTCTTTTCCTGCATATGCAAAACGGCACCCTCAGATGATTGCCATCAAGATTGGCTGATAATGTCCACAGTTGCTGACAGGAATCACTTCACTGCAGTCCGCGTATGAAGCTTACCGTAGAGACACCTACCAGAGATGGTATTGTTCCTAGATCATCCTTGATGTGTCACTGGCGGCAGGGATTCTACAGGAACCTTGAAACCTTGCAATCTCTGGGGACACGCAACGTCATAGCACAGGGCAATCACCTGGCTGAGGGTTCTGAGAAGGTGGACGGCCCAGACAGAGGTGATGACGAGGGTATCCACGACAGGCGTGTTGTGGGCTATGGCGGGGGAACGCCGCGAGACGGGCGGCGGCACGCCAGGTGGCGGCAGCCGGAACTGCAGCGACACTGCGTCTGCCACCAGCGTTTGCCGCAGCGCGTATTCCACCAAGCTGTCCTCGCCCAGCACTGCGGAATACATGCCAGCAGGCAATTAGTCACATGGTAACTTATCATGACGCAGCAGATGCTTCCCGCCAGCAAGCAAAGTGATGAATGACATGCCCAAGTGGCTCATTCCCAAGCTGGATCAAGCAGCACATGGCCCACCAGGCCAGCTTTGCCGAGGGATAGCCATATATAAGACTCAGATCAGCGTCAAGCCAACACTATCGCACGTCTTTCAACATATTGTCGTGCGCACCATTTGGGGGTCCGCCGAGCACGACGGTGGCGTGAGCGCCCGAGGCTGTGCGCACAGAGCAGCGGGAGGCTGTGGCGCCGTCAGGTAGGTGCGCGGGTGTGCGCTCGCAGGGATGGCGCCCTGCCAGGCGCAGCTGACGCACCTCAAGCACCAGCAGCGCCCGCAGCGCCTCTCCCAGATAGCTGCATGCAGACAGGCCGCGTCAAACAGCTTGGTTTTCAGGCAAATTACTCAAGGGGTGTGTCTGACTTTGAGATGACCGCCATCGTTGCAGTGGGACTGGCAGCCCATCTTGTTGCTGAAAAGCATGTAAGTAGAGCAAGTGCAAGTCTCTGCATGCCTCAGGTGGAGGCCTCTCCCGGACGTGCTTTGTGCAGCTTGAGAAGCTGCCTGAGAGCCGAACAGCACCAAGCAAATCAGGGAGAAGCTTCACCTAAGATATGAGAAGCTTCGCCACACCTCAATCTCTGAGCACATCATGATATGGCACAATCACATATGGAGCAGTATGGGGCAGGCATGCAGCTGGCATACCTCAGCCGCTGCGCATCTATGAGCGCCGACTGCCCGCACGCGAGCAGGCGCAGCTCTGCATGTGGCGCCAGCAGCCTCACATCTCCCCATCCAGGAACAGCTCTTGCGACTCCCGTCTTGAAGTCCCTGCCCTCCACCACTGCACCAGCAAAGCTCCACTTGCCTCACATGCTAAAGGCGGTTTCTGTGAGACCCCTTGTCAGACATGGCATCATTCTCCCAGCCCCTTATCAAGACCATCAGCTTGGAGCACATGAGAGCCAGGTTGTACTGGCCTCTGGACACGCAGGGCCCATGTCAAGTGGGTCCGTCAGAGAGCAGCGGTCTGTGTGTGGAACGTTTCCAGAAGGGCAGGTAGCCCTCAGGAGAGCTCGAGGCGAGTCTGACCTGGGAGGGGTACCGAGTCAATGCTGGGAAGGAGGGGGTCGAAGTCTGAGACCAGCTCCGGGAGCCAGGAGGGGTGCTGCTGCGAGGCATGCACGGGGCCGCAGTGCGCATGGCAGGAGTGCATCGCCATTGCAAAGGCCTGCAGGCAGACCAGAAACCCCTCTCAAGGCCCTCCGGCACTCTACCCTTGCAAACCCTGGGTCGAGCGCCTCGAGGGCTGCACCAGCACTCCTGTGTTTGCAGGCTGCATGCAAAGCATGCACGGGGCCACAGTGCGCATCTGACGCGCGCATCAGAGCCTTTTCTATCCGAAATGGTCCATTGCCTAAAATGGTCCATTTCAACCCGCGTGCGTTTGACATGTCTTTTTAGCCACGCCCACCAGATAGGATGCCACATCGTGCAATTAGGCTTGAGGGCAAGACTGATAGAAGGAGGCACACCTCAGGGACGGTGGCGCTCTTGTTGCGCAGGGTGGCAAAGAAGGCGTGGCTGAAGTGGGTCACGTGCTGGGCAATGGGCTGGCGCGCCCTGCCCGCCTCATAGTACACCACGTGTGCAACCCCTTGCTCCCGCAGAGCATCCGCTGCATATCAGACCACAAGATCAATATCTTTGGACAACAGCTGCTTGTGTGTTGGGCTTGGCAATTGCCTGCCTAGTGAAAATGTGGCGAAGCTTCCTCTGAGATGTTGAAAACCTCAAGCTCGAGCTCTTACTAGATGTGGTGGTTAGAAAAGCATGACCTGACTTGTCTAATGTGATGTGTACACACCCTGACCTACTGAGAGCTTGATCAAGCAAGCAATATGTATGCTGGCAGCCTTGTGAAAGTCCCTACATACAAAGGATCTACACTGGGGTGGTGTGCAGAAGCTGCACAAGACTCTGCAGCCGCTGTAGCAGTGAAGGGTACCATGTGCACGGGAAGCAAAGGACTGCAGGAACACTGCATCCATATCCTGTCCTGCTATAAATCCCGCCAGGGTCGCTGCATCGAGTGGAGCCCCTGCAGCACACACTCTTTGAAACGAAGCGTATACAGCTCTTCTCCTCTGGAGCATACAGGCAGACTCCTACAATATACTCTCTCACTGCAAGCTTGCGCTAAAGAGTCTCGGCAGCCCATTCTGCAGCAGGGCTTCTAAGGGAAGCAAGGACTTCCCGAGGATCAAGAGGTGGCAGTATTATATGGACGCTTGCCTTGGCTCCATCCAGTGCTCAGCTCACTGAGTGTCCTCGTCCCTGTTGGCTGCGAGGGATCAGATGCTGTTCCTGTGCTGATGTACAGCAAGTTGGGCTTCCATGCTGCAACCTTCGCACCCACCTCCTCAGCTGAGGAGGTTGTCAGCAGCTCCACCTACAGACATTGACACTTGCTTTGATCTCACGTCAATTCTGTGTTCAGTTCTGACTGACTCCGGAGCTGACGTGGGGCAAGAAGAACTTTTGTAAGTATATAAGATAGTGTGCTAGATGTTACCCGAGGCATATCATGATTTGATACTTCAAGTGGCCCCCAGAGCCAGATACAGTGCAGTTATGACTGGCCAAATCCCAGCACTCGATGCCTTGAGCCGGGATGCTTTACACTGATCCATCGACTGCCAGAGTGCCTTGCTCCAGGTACAAGCCGGGATGTGCCGTGACAGCCCTAGGTGTTTGGCTGCCCGCTTACCTCTGCCTCACTCGCTGCAAGATCCGCGAACTCCTGCAGGGGCCCGGGCCTCGAGGGAGTGGCTTCGCCAGTGTTGGGCAAGTCAACCCCGTTTGTGACAGCCAAAATTCGCCACTTCGCTGGGCGACTAGCCATAGCACCTCCCACTGGTCACTTACACCTCCAGCTACTCCTCAGCCTCCAATGTGAAGACTCCACGCGCCTCTCTCAAGTCTAGCACATTGCGATCGGCCAGGTCTGTACAGCCATCTGGGGCTTGTCGAAGATGTTCCAGGCGGAGCAGCACGAACGCAGAGCTGCAAAGAGAGGATAGATTGACAATCGCAATGTTAAGCTCAGCAGTGCTCCATCCGCGGGACGCTCAGCTCGCCAATTGCAGAAATCTTTGGCCGGCAGGCTGGGCAGGTTGCTGGGTAGCTGGGGCAGGCCAGAGCCAACTCTGGCTCTGATGACATGAACGCATCGTAAAGCAGCTTCTGGTGATTCCACAATTGTGAAGGCCTTCGCTCATGCCATATTCACCCCTTGATGTTCAGGACCGCTGGTTGGCCGAAGAGTCAGTGCAATCATTCTAAGACAGCCCTAGTATATGTAGGGCTTTTCCGAAAGACCGATTCACGGCATTGCAGCCGTACACCTAGCCCCTTGGCCTACCATCGCCTTCGGTATCGAAGAAGACTTTTCGCACACACACTTGCAAGCCTTTCTGCGCGCATGATGACTGCCAAGGACGAGCAATGGCACATCCTATGGTGCCTGGATGCTTGGCATATCCTTTACCATGCGTGAGCACCTACCTGAAAAGGTTGTTGTAAAGTTCCGAGGTGTGTCATGCAATGAGGCCTGGGACAACGTTTGCGTGAGTAAGGGCTTCAATGGCTGCTGCAGGTTGGAGAGGAAGCTGCCTCCTTGGTGCACATTGCACATGATTGACAGCACCAGGCCTCTCCACGAACAGGTACACCATTGTACATGTGCAAATCCTAGCTTTGCCACCGCTTTTGCCTACATGCCTGAACTGCAAACCCCCACGTGCACCGCCCGGCTGGCTGCCTGACGAGAATGCTCTCACCTTTATCTACTGTCATGTACAGGTGGCAGATGCGGACGTGCTCGTCCCCACGACCGGTACAGTGGATGCACAGACGATCCGCAGCGCGAAGAAATTGAAATTGATCGTTCAGCCGGCGACGGGATACAGCAACATTGATGTTGAGGCGGCTGCAGAGCTGGGCATCCCTGTCTGCACCTCTCCAGGTGCCGCCTCACATAGCCATTGAGTACACAGTTACAAACATGCGCCAAATGCCCAAGAACCCGACAGGCTGTACGCAGGCCCCAGGCCGTGCATGCCTCCGCAGCGCATAGAACTGGTCAGCACGCAGCAAGTGACTTGGCGCTGCCAGGCTCTCTGCAAGTGGAAAGACAACGAGTGCAGTACAAGCAGCGCACCCAACAGTGTTGTGCGCTTGCAGGATCTTTGCAGAGCTGACGTACCCACCTCTTGCTTAGGTGTGAATGCGGCGAATTTGGCTGAAACACCACTGGTGTCAATGGTGCAGGCGTGGCCGGGCAGCATGACAGCCAGCAAAAGATCCTCATAAGGTACATGCACAGCAGCGCAGTGCGGAAGACTGATGCTGGAGTGGGTGCGTGGAGGTGTCTCAGGTTATCAAGACGTTGTGCAGGAGTGAACGCAGCGAGCGTGGCAGAGGCAGCACTGAGATGCTGGCACAGCTGGTCAGCATGGCGGTAACAGTGAAGGAAATCCATGAGCTACATGCACCAGCTTGCGCAGCGCACAGGATGGGACTGCTCAGCATGACTCAGCCCATCTAGACTCTGTGCAGGTGTGAACGCAGCGAGCGTGGCAGAGGCAGCGCTGATGACAATGCTGATGCTGGCGCGGAGGGCGCGGGAGCAGGAGGCGGTGTTCCAGCGCAGAGGCATCGGAGAGCCCTTTGGCATTCAGCTGGGGGGCAAGCAACTGGGCATTGTGGGCATGGGCAACATAGGTGGGCAGCTGCCCTTGACGCCCCATCCCCAGAGCCCTAACCCCGTATAAGGAGAAATTGCGACTCACACACTGTAAGGGGCTGGGACAGCCCTTAGGCATTCTGCTGGGAGCAAGCGCCTGGGCATTGTGGGCATGGGCAACATAGGTGGGCGGCTGCGGTAATCCCTCTTACCTACAGCCCTAGCTCCGTACAATGGCAATTGCTGCTTGCCCACCGTAAGGGGCTAGAATGAGCCCGTTGGCACTTAGCTGGGAGCAAGCACCTGGGCATTGTGGGCATGGGCAACATAGGTGGGCAGATGCCCTTGACCCTGTCGAATGATCTGCTACCCAGGCCATGCCATCTGAGTGCAAAAGGAGACACTGTACACTTTAAAATGCAGCTGGGGGTCAAGCACCTGGGCATCTAGGGCGTGGGCAACATAGGTGGGCAGCTGCAAAAACACCTCCGCACGACAACGTCACCACAGCGCTATCCACAGCGCAGAGAATGCCAGATCACGCCTTCTGTATGGCAGTGCGAGAGGCAATGGTTGTGAGGCTCACGGTGGCAGTGAGCTTAGGCAGCATGCCATGCAGGGGGCCGGCTGGCGAGGGCTGCTGAGGCACTGGAGATGCAGGTCATGCCCATCCGATCCCACAGCACCAGGGCGGACATTGAGGAGATGCTACGCAGCTGCATGTTTGTGTCGCTGCACTGCCCGCTCACGCCCAAGACCCGAGGCCTGATCGGGCGCGCTGAGCTGGCGATGATGCCACAGGGCAGCATGATCATCAACTACGCAAGAGGCGAAGTCATTGATAAGGAGGTACAGACATGCTACCTATCAACAGCTACAGCATGGCACCTTGAAGGCCGTTGTGCATAAGTGCACACTAACAGGAACACCCCAGCATACTCAGCAATGTCAAGGTTGACTGTATAGTGCCTGCTCCTGAGCGTATAAGTCAACCACCGATGTCAATGGAGCTTCCTATCACGATGTGCTGCTGTACATAGCTCCACGCCTCCACACGCAGCCGGACAGTCAGATGCTGCAGGTGACCTGTGTTGGAGGAAGCTCTGAGATATTGGGCGACATTGACGTGTGTAGCCATGTGCAGGCCTTAGTAGAAGCACTGGCCAGTGGGCACATTGGGGGAGCTGGGCTGGATGCACACCATGAGGAGCCAGCAGATCCTACAGAGCCACTTTATCAGCATCCAAATGTGATTGCAACGCCGCACACGGGAGTCAGCACCCAGGATGTTGTGGAGATGTACAGCAGCCTGCTCCTGGACAACATTGTGAGAAGAAGAGAAGGGAAGGAGCTGCTGCACCGCCTACAGTAGCTTCAAGATTGAATCTGGAGCTCTGTCAAGCTCATGACTGTCCTTGACAATCACAGAACAGTCAGAGCCAAATCAGCCTCGAGGGATGCCTGTGTGAGTGTACCAGGGCCTCAACACATGCAAAGACGGGCAATTCGAGGAACTGCCTTCTATATCTACCCTGATCTAGGGTCTTCCAGGGCTCCTAGCGCTCTGTCCAACTCCTACATCACAGTGAGGCCCGCAAAATCCAGCAATTCTCAGTGACCCGCACTGAGCTGGGGAACGGATGCCAATCTACAGAGACCATCTTTCATAGAGGTCACATTGAGCTGATACTTAAATGCGCCACATACACTTCTGTATCTGGTAGCATCGATTTGTCCCTCCACTTTCCATGCCTGCTTTGTATGAAAGAGGCCGGCATTGCACTTGCACCCTTGCAAGATGCCAGGCATGCTCACAGCTTTGAGAAGTGAGGCGGCTGCTTGGACTTGCTCAGGAGAGCCTTTATGACGGTCTGCAAGTCCTGTGATGGCATCTGTGCGCTGTTCCATGTTGCCACATACTCCAGCCCATCTGCCACGCTGTGATCCCTGCACCAAGAGCCTAATCAGTCCTGACCCTTGGCGACTCAGCCATTCAGCACTGGCCTCTCCCCATCACTGCCCATGGCTGCATCATGTGACGATATCACAGACTGGGGATATCCTGACAATCTCCTACAGCATTGGCGACGCACACGTGGGGCAATGGTGCAAACGCAAGAGGCTGGCAGTCTCACAATGGGGCTTGACACAGCCACCATGCCATAGGTTTGCAGCTCAGATGCACACATGGGGATAGAGTGCTGGTGAGAGGTCCAAGGCCGCTGCACTCCCCTGCCACTGCACAACATGCCAGGCACGCTCACCTGCTGTGAAGCAGGACTCTCTTGGTGCCTGTGATGGCCAGAGGCGACTTGGCAGCCACCGACGCGGCAGTCTCAGCGGCTGCAGCTTGCAGAGCAGCTGTGTCTGGGAACACCTCTGTGACCAGTCCAATGGCCTTGGCCTCTTCTGCCCTGAAGACTCGGGCTGTCAAGGCGAGCTCCCTTGCTCTACCTGCACAGGCAGCACTGGTGAGTCTGAAGCCTTCACTATAAAATCACCCTGGTGGGCAGCATGCACCGCATAACATGTCTATAATCAGTTTTGTGATCACAGATGCAGCGTTCGCATGCAGAGCCCTGCCGTAACTCCTTTCATAAAGCCGGCTCCCTAGACGCAGCAAAGAGCTAATTCAGAAAGCAAGCTGTGAGGTGAACAGCACAGAGCCCAGCCAAGCATCCCATCATCGTCACCAGGCGCATAGTCAGATATCACAGTGTTTCAAGAGGTTTGGTCACCTTGTCCTATGAGGCCAGGCAGGCGCTGCAGCACTCCCATGTCAGCAGCAATGGCCAGATCTACCTCCTTCACGCAGAAGTAGGCGTCCGCGCTGCAGTAGCGGATGTCAGCTGCTGAAATGATGTCCAGCCCCGCTCCAAAGCACGCCCCTGTCATCAGCACCCGACTGTCGGCATCCATGGCAGGTATGCTGCTCGTCAACGGTTCTGATGCTGAGTGGTGTCACAGATGGGACATTCCACAGCAGACTGGGAGGGCGCAAGCATACGAGGTCCTGTTGTGGCCTGGCTAGATGCAAGATGCTCATGTACTGGGCAAGAGGCTCGCACAAGGCTGCAGCATGCTAGCTTGAGGTGTGGGTTATCTACAGCAGCCATCATGTCAGATGATGAGTGGTGGCGTTTGCAGCACAGGCAGTCTATCTGGGCACCTGGCAGCTTGATCGCTCACCTTGCACGACGGCAATGACTGGCCACCTGCATTTCTCTATTGCGGTGATTGAGTCCTGCATGCAGAGCACGCAAGTAAGAGCAGGTCTGTTCAGGTATGGCTAGTCATTAAGGGGCATGCACCCGGCATGCAAGCATGCATGAGCACACAGCATGCCTTGGTAGCAAGTATGCAAAGTTCCACTGCAAGTACTCCAGGGCTTACATACCTGCCACTTCAGGATGTGCCTTCTGAGTGCTTCCCGAGCTCTCCCAGGGCATGGCACATTGATAGTGCTGTTGATGCTGTTGAGTGCAGAGAAGTCTATCCCAGCACAGAAGTTTTTCCCTTGTCCTTGAAGCAGAATCTGCACGGAAAATTTGCTGCCCCGCTTGATAGAAGCCTGTAGGTGTTCTGGTGACGCATAAAGCTATGTAGAGCCAGACAGAAGCAAAATTGCAAGGCTGCGCACCACGCGAACGTCATCCCGGTGGTCAAGATATTCCAAAGCAAGTGGAAGCTCATCCCACATGTCCAAGTCCACAGCATTGGACTTTGAAGGTCTTGCCAGCTCCAGCGATGCAACATTATTCCCATGTACATTAACGCTGAGAGTGCGGAACTCGGGCATACCGGGACACTGAGTAGATATCGAATATCCCCAAAGAGTATTACAGGTATCGTTAGGGCTTTAAGCTTAGCCGAACTGTCCGCAATGTATGTCAAGGGCGAAGATTTTACGACAGAGCGCTCATTTGTGCAACTCACGCCCTTGATACCACCTTGCAAACTTCCAACTTCGCTCAGAGCTTTTTATGTGCCAGTATGTGAGAAAGAGCATGGACACTCTACCAGTACCAGCAGAGTCCCGATTTGGCACCTAAGTGACCATGCAAATCTCTGATCAGGAATGAGGTACACCACAGAACGCGCTATTCATGGCACGCTGCCTGCAAAGGATCGGCCCAAGCATTACATTGCAATCTGCAATGTCACAGCGCTTTCAGGACACTTACACCTTGTCAGAAACCGCTGCACGGCAGCAGATACCTCAGCAGATCACCTATGACCAGTGCGCTGACACTGTTTCCCAGCAGTGCATACTGCTGCCGCAAGGTGACATGCTCAGGAAAGCTGAAGCTCTCCGGGAAGGAGTGCAGCCTGGCAACCTCTGATGGCGTGAAGTAGCGCAGGCCTAAAGAGGAGATCTCCTCCTTTGTCAGGGTGGATCTCTGTGGAGGCTGCGTACTGCTCTTTGGTGTGCTGACTTCACAGGATATCTCACTCAAGGGCTCTGCCTCGTTATCCTCTTCATCAACGGGAAGACTCTCATCCTCTCTTATGGCATCACCTGCAACACCATCTGGCAATGTCAGAGGGCAGCTGAAGCAGGAGCCTACACTGCTGGCAACCCACACGATGTGGCTTGGCAGGCATGTGTCAAGCCTTTCGACCTTGTTCATGCCCCGTGCTTAGGCTTGCTCTACAAGCTGTGCAGCTTCTGAAAATTTGTATACCAGATGCTGGCTGTGGTTTTCATGTCGACTTCACCTGCAGCTGAAGCTTCGAGCCTGGCACTCCTGAGCTTGAGGTGCAGAAACTGGCTGTGCTCATGGATGCCGCCCTCATCGCTCAGGTCCCATGCATGCATGCTGTCTCGTTCCCTCACCAGGTGCAGATTCCTGGTCGCCAGCACTGATCCAGAGCCCTGCAGTGGCTGGTACGTCTCAGCATTCGCAAGACGTCTGTAGAGCCTGGACAAGCTCATGGCGCCATTGCAGAGCTTACACAGGGGTGTGGGACCCTCTTCAGAGGTGCCGCTCTTCAGCTTGTCCATCGTGCTCAGGGGCAAGCCGAATGCCCAGGAGGGTTTGGTCACGTCCTGCGATAAGCAGGCAAGGAAAGGACATGCTTGTTATAGGCCTGGCTGCTTCTTATGGTCAATAGCTGGTGGAAGCTGGTGGGAGCTTGCCTTGACCCAGCGGAAATAGGTCTTGGTGAAGCAGTTGCAGCGCCTGGATTCTGGGCCCACAATGTCCAGGGACTGGCCCCACTGCTCTATGACATTCTGAGGGACATATTCTGCTCCATTGCTCAGCTTCCGCGCTTCGTCACGCTGTGCAGAAGCCTCATCTGGCCCCGGCATGTGACGGCCGTTGACTGCTGCTGACTGTTGCAAATCCTCATGGCTGTGCCGATGGACAGGAGAAGCGCTGCGCTGCGGCAGGCTGTCAACAGGATCTGCCACGTCGTGTTTGTTGTTTGCTGCTGCCTGCAAGCTGCCTGACCTAGAGGCATGGTGTTCAGCCTGCTGAGCCTGCAGCTTCACAGACTGGTCTTCCTTCTCTGAAGCGCTGTCCGCTGGTGCGAGGGAGTGCCTGCATTCGGCTGGTGCCTTTGCAAGCCCTGTATCGCTGTCTAGATACTGCGACAATGGTGCAATGGCTGCATGGCTGTCTGACGGCTCAGCAGGCTGCAGAGTCCCTTGCTCCTTGCTAGCCCGGTGTGAGCTCAGCAAGGGGCCCGCAGGCCCTGCAAAGGGCTTGCCAGATGGCAGCGCAGGTACAGGGAAGCTGCAGGAGCCGCCATCAGCGCGCTTCCGGCGCCCTAGCGCATAATAGCGCGGCCGCGAGTAGGGCATGCCCAGCTGCAGCGGCGTCACCAGGAACTCCTGCAAGGGCATCTGCGCACTCAGCAGTACATGACACTCCGCCTTCTGTACCTACAGCATATCCTTTGGCACGTTAAGGTACATGGCGAAGAGGCTGCTGATCAGGTTCTGCCTGCATGAAGTCCAGACACCATACAATCATTCCACAGCTGTACACCTCCACCCCTGCTCTTCTCATCAGCCTCCCATGCCTTTGCTGAGGCACCTTTCAATCGTTGGCTGTGCCAAAGTTGGGGTCAAGCCAGACCAACCTGCATGCTGAGGCCAATGGAGGCCAGAGCATCATGCAGCTGGGCGCGCATGGGTGACTGGTCAAAGCCCACAACATTCTCCACCAGCATGTATGATGGAGGGTGCTGCAGAAAGCGCCAGATGTTTCAGTGACATGCGTGCTCATGTGACGCCCCTGATGACACGATTCAGGGCCTATGGTTGTCCTATAGGTTGTTACAGTGCGCAGCGTACTAGTGCAGAGGTTTGATAGGAGGGTGAGGCATTGCAATGCAAAAGGCAAGTCCCATCATGATGCAGACGTATCATCATCTTAAGATCGGTGGTAAAGGGCATCACCTTCAGTGAAGGCAAGATCTCAAGGAGATGCACAAAGGAGGCACTGCGCCTGTCTGCAGCATGCAGCTGCAGGCCCCTGCGCGTGAAGGGCTGGCACGGCGGTGACATCAGCCATATGTCAGCCTTGAAGCTGTCAAGAGCAGCGGCAGTGATGCCCTCAAGGTTGATCTGCAGCAGCACAGGCATCGCATCATAGGTGATATGGTGCGTAAAGGTGTTTCTCCTGCTGCTTTGCAGAGTAAACGCTGTGGCGTTTCTGTTTCGTGAGATCTAGGAGGCACGACGAGCACCTGTGTGGGCCTCCAGCTAAAGTTGTGCTCATAGACATCGTTTGCAATGTTGTGAACCTCGAAGGCGCCCACCACCTTGACCCATGGAGCCCCAATCTGTATCCCAGAGTGCATGCCTGCAGCAACAGACTTTCTTAGCATGCCTTGATGATGTCTTGCAGCTCAGGGAGCAGCTCGAAAGCTGAAGGCCAAAAGGCACGCACCTCCTATTCCGCTGTAGAATTCCAGGGCTCGAAGGCTGCATTCCGGCATCACCGCCTCGCAAGCTCATCACTTGACCTATTCACGGCTTGACAGAGCGTGTAAGATGTCCTCCTAGGTCTGTTAGGCATACATTGCAATGCGAAGTGGCCAACAGGCTAGGCTCTTCTTTCTGTATCCGTATTCGTGTGACCACCCTGCCCCTTTAGCCGGTACCCCTAGAAACACCGTTTTTCGGAGGTTTGTATATACCCAGATAGTACAGGCTAGTCGTACGTTGGGTCGCAGACTAAAGTCCGATTGCTTTTGGGCAGGACTGGGCCGAGGGAGCCCAAGATGCCCAAAATTTGCCGATCTCCGACACGCTTCTCAGGACATAGACGGAGGACCCTACATTGGCCAGATGGTCACTAGCTCAGCCTGCTATGCGTGGCAGCGGTCTGATCAGAGGCCTGTTCGTGAACACCTTGTCAGGGCAGGCATGTCGAGGGCAGCGTTGCGGGACCTTACAAGCTCGACGATGCTTTGCAGCGATACCTGAGACATTATACGAGCTCCTGGGAATATCACGAACAGCCAACAAGCTTGTCATCAAGGCTGCGTTCCGCAAGGTAGCGACAATCCCCGTGCTCCAGTACCGTACCCAGCCGTTGATTTGCAGCTGGAGCCTTGCTACATAGCAGTGCACACGCAGCAAAACCTAATATGTAATGTTGCTGGCTGCAGAGAGCTCGGGAGCTGCACCCAGATGTCAGTGGAAACATACAAAATGCTGCTTTCATCAGCCTGCTTCAGGCTTATGAGGTGCTAGCTTCGCACAGAACGTTGCATCTACAAGCTGATTCACTGCCGTGGTAGAGACCAATGCGAGAGCTTTGTGCGCGCTCGAAAATCTTGCGAGCATGTACTGCAGGTGCTGGTAGATGACCATAAGCGCCAGCTCTACGACCTGTCACTTGACAGCCGGGCAGGCAGATTCGCAAAGGAGGCATCTCTAGGACAGGAAGCAGAGAGGTGATACACCCGCTGATGATGGCGCTTGGCTCATGATGCAACAGAGGGGTTCTCCCTCTGCATTCAGAACATCGTACCAATCGTGCTTCTGTTCCTGGGGTCATATCGGCATCCCCCTGCTTAGCTCTCAGAGCAGATGGCGTCCAGGCACGCATTACTCTGAGGGAATCCTGGCAAGTTAAAAGCCTTGTGTCACACACATGCACATTTGACCATGTCATGCAGCAAGGAGACCGCATGCAGCAAGGTCTGAGTGTTGTCCACGAGGCTGGCATGTACACATGCACCGGCATGCCATGCAGGGCTGGGGATGGCACAGAGCAAGGGGAGTGGATGCAGGGAGGCGGCTGGAGAGCCTGGGTTGTGAACAATGCCAAGGCAGCGAAGCCCAATGAAGCTCGCAATGAGATTGACCGCCTGCGCGCTGAGCTGCGAGGAGACTTCAGATCGGCCCTGCGCCACGCCTATCTAGGCCCCAGGTGCAGACACAGCTGCACAAGACTGTGGAGCTTCACAGTAGTGCTGCTGTTAAACCCATACAGAAAGATGGCAGGTGTGGAATGAAGCTGTCATGTCCTTTGATGTCACATCTGCCAGCTACTGAGCAGAGCAAGCTCAGCAGACATGTACTCTGCATCACCTTGCCTCTGAACAGGTATCCTAGACCCGCACCTCACAGGCTCCCAAGCTTCTCATCCAGACTGGTTTGACATGCTCTGCAGATTAGAGGTGGGTAGAAATGAGCTCCCGGAAGCCTTCGAGGCAGAGGAGCGCTCTCTGCCGGGTCTGGGAGACCTGCTGCACCTGGTCAGCGGGCAGACCATGCTGGGCAGCGTACGGGAGCGACACGCCCAGAATCTGGGCAGCCCCGGGCACCGGGCTGCCCACCTAAGGGCAGGTGCCGATGCGCCAGCACAGCTCAGCTCGCAGGACACAGGCTTCCACACGCAAGCGATGAGCGTCTCAGCAGCCGCTGGCAGTCGCAGCTCAGCTTCAGGGGTTGACGAGGCTGATGTTTCCAGCAGTTCAGGAGATATCAGGAGGTCTGCTCAAGAGATTGACCCACTTGAGCATGCAGCGTATGGCAATGATGGCCCTTCAAGCCACGAAGCAGGGAGTTCTCGACACATGCATGTACCTTCAGGTGAGAGAAGCAGCAAGGAGCAGCCAGCAGATGTGTTGGACCTGTATCTGGAATCAGATACAGGGGATCATCTCATTGCCACAGCAGTCAGACAGAATTCTAATGATGCCGCATCTCAGGATCCTGCAACCAGCAGCGCCCAATCAAGCAGCAGAGGCCTGCCTGACGCCAATGCAGATTCCAGAGCGCCACACACAGAAGCCAGTGTGATCACGATCTACGCAGCAGATGATGAAGGAGGCCAGATGCTCTGTAGGGTAGATCAGAAGGGCCACATACACCCAGCCAGGCAGCTACGGCCAGGCGTGCAGCACCAGATCCTCTCCTCAGCCACGCCATTCGTGCGTAGCCTGCACTTTGTCGTCCACACAGGTGAGCTGTTCCCATCACGTGATTGATGCACCTGAGCAGCCACAGAGTGACCTGTGGTGCAGCTTGAAGCGCTCACTGCAGTGTTGATTGGCAGACAGACTCATGTCTTGATGTTCATTCTGCCCAGGTCCTTCTTCACGATTGTCACAGAGGCCACACTCTTTTGGCTGCAAGGAAGTCCTGTCATTTTGGGGTTAATGAGTTTCACAATGCATCCGGAAGCTGGCCACAGCAAGCTTGAGCAGCACTGTCTTGAAGCCTGCCAGGCGTTCATGACAGGAACCTGGTTCAGCGCATATGCTGAGACACAATGGATGCATGGCACAGGCCGAAAGAAGACGGTCATGTGCCGCGCCAAAAGGGCGTGGCTGCCGCCGAGCGCGACTTGGCTGTTCCCGCCCCGATGCGCCACGCACACAACAGGAGGCTGGTACCTAGAGTGGGGCGGCTACAAGCACCGTGACCATCCCCTGTGAGTCGCTCTGCCATTGCGTTTAGAGGTCTCCGGGAGATACATTCTATCACATCTGTACATGGTGTGGGGCAACCAGCAGCATGCACGCCTGCGGTGAGCCTGTGCCTCTAAACACTTTCTAAGGAGCTGATGAAAGGAGTGATGTACGACCTGTGGTGTGACTGCAAGCACCGTCATCACTTGCTGTGAGTATCTGCTGAGTCGTGGCTTTGGGCCTTGTGCTGCGGGAGACATGACCCTCTGCACAAGGTGGACGCATGACCATGCTGTCAAGGCATCACTCTGTGTCTCTAATCTGTGTGTCCCCTGATGTGAGCGTGTGACTTCAGGTGGCTGGATCCTGCAGTATTTGTCCTGGCAGCGGCGTTCAATACCCTGGATGTTGAGCGGGCAAGGGCGGCAACAGATGGACCCAAGAGGGAAGGCAGCATAGGCTGGAATGCCTCAGAGGATTTGGGCTTGAGCCCCTGGAACCCCAAGCAGTGGGCAAGGCTGTTCCTTGGGTTCCATGGGTGGCGCAGGCGATAAGAGAGACCTATAGCTCACAGACTGTTCTGCATAACCTACGACGTTGCGCTATAGCTTTCAGAACTGGTCACCAGGCTGGAGTGGCAGCAGGGTGAGGAGTCTTGACGATTTGGACTCAAGACATGCGGACCCATTGCAAGCCTCACCGCTTCTTTGATTTGCGCTACCTCTGTAGATGCACATGCATACTATGTAGTACATGTGCAGGTAAGGAACATCTGAAGGCATACAGAGGACCTATCATACTCAAGTGGTCCTTGAGCTATGTAAACGCCAGACTGTTCTGTTTACATTGCCACCCAAACTCATGCAAATCTGTTGCAAATAAGTCAGCAATGCGCCCTTACTTCGTGTGTTCAATTGCACACAGCTGCTCTTCTCTCTGAAGTGCGTCATCTCATCATGAATGCCATCCCAAATTGAGTCAGCAGCCTTTTCGCATGCATTCTGCCAACCTGATTATAACTATTGTAGACATATTGGGATGCTCAATCCCTCCGGCTGAGTGAAAGCCCTTACTGGTAGTGTGTTTCAAATATCGTAGGCCCCAAAGGCTGTCACAGATCCATCACCTTGTGCTTTCCAGGACCATCGAGGACACAACGCAGCTAATCTGCAAGTGGCCGCATGCTTAGTTGACCTGTGACAGGGTGAATCCAAGGTATCCCAGAACTCCCACGCCCACAAGGCCTCCGACCACAGTTGCGATTGTAGCAACCTGGTCAGGCAAGCGGCCCTTGACCTGCACAGCAAGCCCCCCTTATTCACAATCTTGATACATAACTTGGCTGCTGCAGGCTTTCCTGGCGAAGCCTCGACGGGCTTAAGTGTCCAAAGGCTGCACTTGGACGCCATTGTGGAAATCATGGCGGGAGAGATAGCACCGAAGATACACCGCACTCTGACCAGACTGAATATGCTGGTCCTGGAAAACTGACTTCTTATCACAAGCCAGGCCGTAGGACTGGCCATACATTCCTGCTTCTTGCTACATGCCAGCCAATGTGATGACATGAGCATGTAGAAGCAGGGCCAGTGCGCACCTTGCCGGTGACGGCGTCGTAGGGAGCGAAGCGCTTCTTGAAGGCGCTGCACTGCGGGCAACGGTAGCTGTCGCCCAGGTCCTCAAATGGTGTGCTGCACCCAAGCAACATCTATATCACTGAAATGCATCTTCAAGAGCGAGGGCTCCAAAGCATAGCACCGGTGTGCCGCAGCACTGATCAGCGCCCAAGGCCAATCTCACCCTGCAACAGTTCTAGCTGCCTGTAGCGTCTAAACATCCTCATCAGCAGAGCATTCTAAGAAACTCGAGTGGCGTGCTGCATACAGCAAAATCCCTCTCGTCAGAGGCATTTGCCCACATGATGGTTTGTGAGGCCCATCAGTCGCAAAGCTTCCCAAAATGAGCTGCACTCTAAGCACGAAGCATCTCTGCAAGCACAGAGCGGCCTTCTGCTTACAGAGTCCTTCTTGCTTGCAGAGTCATAACAGCCGCATCAGCAAAGCTGGACGGGGGTTTTTTTGCTTTGGCACGCCATGCAGTGTATCGCAGAACCTCCTGACAGAACGTCAGCTCGCACTGCTGGGAGGAGACCTATTCCTGGAAAGCATCTGCACAGGATATAGGCGGGGGCGAATAGGACACTCGGCTCGGCTGGCAGGAGGCTCTTACTTGTCACAGTAGATGTAGCCGCAGTCCACGCAGATGTGTGTGGCTTTCTCCTTCTGCGTGGGCGTGAGCCTGCGCCCGAAGCGAGGAGGGATCGGGCGCTTTGCCAACCGCTTCACATTCACATCCTTGTTCTCTCCCTGGACCTGCATCAGCACATCCGTCCTGTGTGAGGGCCCTGTGTGCGAAGGAAAAGAGAGCACAACTGCAGAGAAGCAAGCTGTGCATTCCTTGCCCTCGCATCTGCAGCTTTTGGCATCAAGCGCTTCTGTCTCTGGCCCGGAACACATACAAGCAAGAGTTTCTGCATGAAGGGTACGGGTACAAGCACCAGGCAATGAAGCACCACAGGGTGAAAATTGAGCAGGAAAGTGTATGCTGGGAGGTTCATGTGCACAAGCACGGATGCAGAAAGCTCACGTAGACCAGGCAGACGGGGGAGGGGCAGGCGCCGATGGCTGACCGGGAGAAGCCCAGCTTGTCTGCAGGCCAGAGCTCGTCCCCGAAGAAGGAGCTGGTGTAGATGACCGTGTCTCCAACCTTCAGGCCGGACTTTGCTGCGTTTCCAGAGACTCCTGTGACCTTCAGCCCGCCGCCTGGGCTCTTTGAGTTATCCAGCTTGAGGCCCAGCGGCTTCTCAATCTCGATCTGTAGCACAACACTCTCGTATTTATAGCCAACCTAATGGACAGCGTGGCTTGGGTGTGATCATAAGGGACAATGTTGGCCATAAGACTTGTGGCATGGCATGCTGCATCGGGCTTGAATGCTCCACAGGTGGCCTACCGTGTAGTCCTTGGCAGCCCGGGTAACCGCGGCCTGCCTCTGACGCGTCGCCCTCATCGTCAGCTTCTGTGATGGTAAGCTGGGTCCGAAGAAGCTTTTTTTGGCCTGTATATCGCGCATCTCAATCTGAAGCAGAGGTTTGTCTTGAGATCACATGCATGGCTGGAAACGTACACTCTGCTGGCAACCCTTCACCATCGCATTTCTAAACCATGTACTAGTGATAATACAAGTCACCGAGCTCCATACCTTCAGCACCTGAGGCTGTGTAGTGGGCATGCCATTCAGGCGAGCAGCAGGAGCACTCCGCGCAGGAGCCTGCCTGGTCTGCGAGAGGGATGCCTGCTGCATCATGACGCCAGACGCCGCCATCTTGCTCAGATGTCTACAGTCTAGAGATATGCTTGCACTGCTACGATCCGCAGCTGTTGCTAGCCATTCAGATCACGGCTGACGTGGCCAATGTGACATCACTTACTTACTGGGAGTCCCTCAGAAATCTCTAGACAGCTGCCAGTCCTGAATGTGCTCTGGGATTATGCAGCACTTTCACCGATTCAATATGAGGATTCGTAGATATGCTTGTAGATTGCATTCCAGTGCTTGTCTGGCCAGTCAGCACCTGACAGCCTGAGCACCCAACTTGGGTGCCCAAGCATGCATATGATGGGCAATCACCAACTCGCACATAAGAGCTATGAAAGAGCTTTTGAGATGGGCAACCCACAAGGAACTTGAACGAATAAAACAATGACAGTGCTACAGCGCGATACCAAGCATTGTACCAGGAGCAAGCAGGTCCCACCACACAGTATATTATCAGCACGCAGGATCCACATGAGGCACAATCTACCTGCGTAAAGGTCCATATCCATTCACATGAAATAATGATGAGCTCTGTGGTCACTCAGCAAGCAATGCTCGCTTCTGTTGTGTGATTGCTCAGCTAACTTTGTTCTCCTTGGGGCAGAGGGATTACTATGTTGCATCTCATCTCCATACTGCTATCACCTTCCGATGCCGTGGGTATTGCTGGCATTCCCCCAACAACCTCACGTCCTAGCCTCTGATGTTGTGCACGTCCAAATGTCTAGTTGCAGGCCTGTCCCATCCAATCAGCCTGCTGATCAGCATGAAGCCTCGGGAGAGATGTATCATAATCTGATCTGATCTGACGTGCACTGCCCGTTCATCTAAGCCTCTGAATGGTCTACATTTGCGGTTCCCTTCACTGGTCTATAAGTCTGCAAATGCTGATATTGTTCTCATGTCCCGCCCCAGTCAACTGGTAGCACGCGCTTGAAGGCTTGTATCAGCGTGAACCCTGTGGTATGGCATGGTTGACTCCCTGGGGAAAGATCGAGCACACAGCCCCGGACAATGGGGCCGTCATGTATGGGTGTCATGTCTTGGTGCATTTGTCACAAAGCATGGGTCTACCGACCGCCAGCCGCTGCAGGCTGAGTGGTTGTGGCCTGCAGGGCAATAGCGGGCAGCACGGGGGCAGCCTGGGCAGCAGTGGGCGCCGCGGCAGCGGCACCTGAAGCTGCCGGGGACAGCACCGTGTCGATGACCTGGATGATGGCATTGCAGGCGCGCACGTCCGGGTACACGATGGTTGCGCTAGTCTCGCTGTCGCTGGACAGCAGCTTGATGGCGTTCCCGCTCTTCTGCACCTGTGCGTCACATGCAACACAGCTGAGCGCACTGGTCAGTGAAACGCTAGTATAGGGACGAGATGCCCACACGCAGATCGATTTATCCCCGGAGAGCAGCCTGAAGCACCAATGTCTGCCTTACGCATGCCCAGATCATGTGTGCTCGCGGAGACACACTGCATTGTCTTGATGGCAGTATAGTGGGGTCATAGGAGAGTGCCGTGAGGAGAGTACAGCAGCAGCGCACCGTGATGCTCTGGCCTGCCAGCATGGTCTGGAGCACTTGGCCATCTGTCAGGTTGCTTGATGACAGGCTCATCCCTGGTATCACGTGGTACTCCAGGATCTGCGCAGACACATGCACGTTGCATCCGCTCCAAAGCAACACGGGGAAGCTCTGCTATGGGCATCATGGCAGCGCTGCATGCAATGAGCCTGAGAGCAGAACAACGCCGGCACACACCACAGGCGGCATGTGCACACGCATGGGCTGCTTCCCAGCGAGCTTAGCTTCTTGCATGAGCAGACCAGGTCCCTCTTGTCAATCTCATATCATTTTCACTCTGCTTGCCTTACCCATGTGGAAGGGACCTCCAGAGCAGAAGGGAGGCTCATTGGATGTATATACCTGGGCAAGCATGTCTGTCTGGGTGAGCAGAGCGGGCACGCTGGAGTTGAGCTGCTGCGCCAGAACGTTGAAGGCGCTGTTGATGGGGACGAAGACAGTCATCCTGGCTGTGGGGTCATTGAGCTTGGTGTCCAGGCCAGTCACCTGCACAGTGTCAGTGGGAGGGTTAGAGATCATGCCGATTGTCTGACTTTCAGCTAATGCAAGACAAAATGCTTCACATGCTGACTTGGAAGGCCCAGAGACTCCTGCACCGTGCTGCTTTCGAAGCTTGGCTTGCAGACTAATTAATTGTGAAGCGCATCAAGACAGAAAAAGAGGCATTTTAGGAATGAGCTGCATAGGTAACCAGCATCGACACAAGGGAAACTGCCACAGCTATGCCTTCTCTGATCAAGTGCTGCAAAGCAGACAATAGGTGATCACCTGGAGGCCGGCCAGGAAGTCGGTCATGTCGGGCACCATCTGGGCAGTCTTGGGCACGGTGGCGCAGGTGGCTGAGGAGTTGTAGACTGTGGCGTTGGTGTTGGGCAGTGTGGGCACTGCCGTGGGCCCAGCCTGGGCAGTCACCGTGGCTGCAAGCATGCACAGAGCTGTCAGGCATACACCCCCTCATAGAAATAGAGCTCTCGTGTCTGACTGGGCCCTACGTCACACAGTTGCTCTGTTGTAGACGCTGTGCGGGGCCTTCTAGTCAAAGACTCCCATATTCTGCTCTGCCATGCGCCACTGTCTAGATACCATGTGAAAAGCAATGGTAGATAGATCATGTAGACTGCCAATACAGCAGCATCTTCATGGAATTGCAAATGCTGAAGAAGGCGGGTCAAATGAGAAGACACAGGGGTGTACTGCTGCTTAAGGCTGATCCTGCAGTGGCTGAGCCGCTTGCTGAGGCATAGCCGCTGGGCTGAGTAATGGTGTAGTCATTGGGTGTGACTACGCTGCTGACTGTGCTAGTGACGCTGTTGGAGGACAGGCCGTCCAGGATTGGCGCATGGATCACTAAGGGCCCATCCTTTTTCTTCGAGTAGTGGGGCAGCGACTTGTCAGCCAGGTCCTTTTCTGGCAGCTGCACAGCTGGCAGCGGCGGGAGGGTGAACTCAATGGGCGCTGCTGCGTCCTGAGGGATGGCCAGGGTGAGCGCCTTGGGTAGGCCCGCTGCGCCACACCCCGGCCACCCCTTCAGTCAGCACATCTCGCAACCCAGTGCACTGTTGAATACAGAATGCTATCCTGTGAGGTACATCCAGCACTGAAGACGCTTTCATAGTCCTCCTTGCCTCCTATAGTAATGTTCTTGTTGGTGTCACTCGAGGGTACCCAGTACGCAGCTGAAACATTGCTTTAGAGCATTTTAGCAATCCTGGTGACACCCCCAGCAGAGCGTGGGTGGTCTCATCTCAGTGAGGGGCCTTGCAGAGCTAATGTCAAGGAGCAGGGTTTGATCCGCAGGGCACACCTGGCTGCTGGTCAATGCCAGAAACGCCGGAGATGCCGGAAACGCCGCCGGAGACGGGCATGGCGGGAGGAGGGGTCAGCGCCACCTGGGTCAGCGCAGGCGCCAGCAGCTTATCCTTCAGCTTGTCCACCTGCACTTAGTCAATGTGTGTCAACTTGTGTCAGCTGTATCCCAGCGCATGAGGTGGCAAGGCAAGGGCGGGCGGCGATGCCTACCCAGTCAGGTCTGCGCAGTCAACAGAATGCGGTAAGTCTACTGCATGGCCATGCTCATAGTTGTTGGCCCTTCCATCAGGTATCTGGAAACTGCTCTGCACAGACCATAGTGGCTCCGATCTACACTGCAGCTGTAGTTACAGGCAAGAGGCCGGCACAACAGCCAGTGCGGCAAGCCATGGCAGGCGGTCAGGTGTTGCCAGCAGTATCAGTCACCCCATCGTCATGTTGACCTAGGCAGCGGGTGCAATGTAAGTGTCACTATGCCGAAGACATACCAGGGCGAGGGGAGTCTTCTTTTTGAGCAGGAAGAAGGGCTTCTTCTTGGGCGAAAGCACCGGGATGTCGATGACTGATGGCAGCGGAGGGGGGACCGTGATGGGCGCGCCTGAAATGGCTGTGCCGGAGATCTGCACCGGTGGGGGCGGTGACCCCTGCAATAGCCCTCACACTGTTGTGGCTCCTGACACACTCACTAGCGCCATGCCCTGGCGGGGTATACGCATCTCTCGTTGCGCCCGAGTGGTACACTGGTTGGCAGGGCTTATGAGGACCTCTCACACCTTGATGACATCTGAAAACCCACAGATGGGTACACGCTGTGGTAGAGGACGAGAATTAGTACCACCCTGAGACAGGGTGGTACAAGCACAGCACATGTATAACACTCTCAAAGCTGTAAAAGAGACAGGCGTGTACCTGGGGCAGCAGGCTCTTGGCCTTGTCAACAACAGGCAGCACAGCAGACTCCAGCTCGGTCTTGATGTCGGGCAGCTGGAACTGGTAGACGGGCACAGCGGGCACGCTGGGCAGGTCAATCTGGGGCTTCTCGGGCACGGGGATGTCCAGCTGGGGCAGCTGCAGTGCTGTCAGGTTCTTGGGCTTCACCTGCACCATCAAGAGAGTGTCGATTCCCGGACTGGCCAAGCTTGGGAAAAGCAAGACCCACCTCTGACACCTAGAAGAATACCTACATGTTGTGCAGTGGACCGGACTTGCCAGTACACACAGCGCTGGACCATGCACATCAGTGCAGCGGCCCATGATATGGGTGATCGCTTCTGGATGGCTCTATAATCACTCAGATAACGTCACACACCGTCACTGGCACATGCACACTCTGTCACATGCAAGCAGGGATGGTTGCAGCGCTCTCTGACTGTACCCAAAATTGAAATCCTGAAGGGGTGTCTTTCACTACAGAAGTGATATGAAGAGGCACTTCAGAATTTGCGACAGGCTATGGTCTCTAGAAAGCACAAGACACACTGTGTCAGGGCCAGGCTCTATCAGCCACCTTCAACACACTGCGCCCGGGTCTGAAAGTGTCTCACCACAGAGGTGGTGCTCAGAGGCGCTCCAGAGATGGCAATAGGGGCAGGCGGCGGCGGGGCAGCTGCTGGAAGGAGCTTGTCCTTGAGGGTGCTCAGCAGGTCCGCCTTCTTGTCCAGCACCACCGCAGGCTGCATGAGCATAGAGTCATCACTTCCTATGATGCGTGAGCCAAGACACACGGCTGCCTGCATAAGCCAGGGAGTGAGTTTGTTTGCAGCGGCCATCAAAGACTCGTCCTTGAGGGCATTCAGCAGGTCTGTATCATTGTCTGTGGCGCAGGGAGTACTATAACAGGCTGTATGGCACGCAGGGGGCTCCGCATAGGGTCATCAGCAGACTGAGGTGCCAGCAAGTCAGCCCTTGGTCTAGGGCATGCAGCAGGGCTATCGTCAGGCGTCTCCCAGGCACTGCTGTTCATGCATGGTGAGAGACATCCACATGAAGTCCCTACCGGCGGAGGAGCAGAGACAGCCAGCCCAGAGACTTGCACAGGCACAGGAGGGGTCTGCACGGGAGTGACGATGACCGGAGTAGGCTTGACCTTCTGCTTGAGAGCATCCACCTGCACAGCAGTCATATGCTTCTGCACCATTGCTTGTTCTTACCCTTCAGGAAAAGTTGCGCCGCAGCATTCTGGCAATGTGTCGGTTTTCTGAAGTACGCTCAGCACTGTGGTACTGATGTGATCAGCACAGCCGCTTGAACATGTGCACAGAGCCAAGGCAGTCTCTACAGCAGACACCGACTGGGAGATATCACTTGCATCTGGACGGTGCATGCCAACCTGAGACTGGACCTGGAACACCACAGGGGTTGCTGCAGCCACCACTTGAGCCTCCTTGTCCTCAATAGGCTGTGTTACAGCTGACAGGACCGGTGTCTGCACGGTGGCGGGCGTCTCGGTCGTTGCGGTCACGGCAGGCAGCACCGGTGCACCTGTCGTTGTGGTGCTGACGTAAGGGGCGGCAGCGGGCATTGCAGGGATGGGGCTCATGGCTGGAGCTGCTGCAAAGGACACTGCAGCAGCACATGCTTGAATTGGAACCTTGATCCCGATGCACTACTTCAGTTTAAAGTGGTGCACATGAGGTCAACCCAACAGACACTCCCAGAACCGCGCGTTGGGGCTCATGGGCTGGCACATAGGCTGTCAGCCTCAGCATGTGCAGTTCCTGCATTTCGCCTGGGCAAATAGTAACTGCTTTCCAGCGGTAGTGTGAGTAATGACAGGCAGGGAACACAATGCCGGTCAGCATGCAGTGCAGAGTACTCACAGCAATTTCAGCTATGAGCACGAGAGCGCACGGCACGGCTGCGAGAGTGCAGCAGAAGGAGAAGTCCCTCAACCACTGCCGCGAAGGCCTCCCGCGCAGTATCAATGGGTAAAGGGTGGATTGTTTACCCGCAACACTGCTTGGGATGACGTCAGGGCCGGCTGCTGACTGCACCATGGGAGCCACAGCTGCAGGGACGGGCGCAGCCGCAGTGACGAGCGGGACAGTGACTGGCGTCACAGTTGTGACGGCCACAGGGGGCAGCGCGATGGCTGGCAGCACAGGCGTCTTGGTCACCACTGTGGGCGCTGCAGCTCCTTGAGCTGCTGTGTAGGCCTGGATCACCTGCATACACTGGAGTGTCAGGCTTGCACAGACATCACATGTGGTGCTTGCCATGAGCAACATAGGTGTGATGATCGGCAGCACAAATACGGCTTGGATTAGCAAAGTTTTCCTCGCTAGATGGTGCACAGGTGATGCTAGCTAGACATGCACCATATCAGCTATTATGGATGCTGCTGCCGTTTCTTGACAATTCAAGGGCTGTTAATCCGGCGCACTTTTCATAATGACCGGCCTTTAGATTACTCTATCTCAGAGGTCCTGTCAACGCAGGCATTCATTGCAGAGGGAGACCTAGGACTTACAGACTTGGGCAGCAGCACTGTGTCCAGCACGTGCTCAATGGCAGCGCAGGCAATGAAGTCAGTGAACGTCACTGCAGCGGCCTTGCCTCCCGTGGGTGTGATCGTCAGAGGGTTGAGGCCCACCTGCATGGAATCAGCGTCTTCTGTGAGGCATCTCTCACTGGAGTGCTGGCAGCTTACATGCACTCTATGCCAACAGAGAGGTTCCCACTCGCAAGCTCTTGAATCAGGCTCCCCACATCCTGAGCGCACTGTGGCAGTGCCATAATCTAGTGCGGTGCTCTGGCAGGCAAGTGTGCTACAGACTCTCCTGGACCTTCTCTTCACAGTGCAGGCTATTGTAACATGGAGAAAAAGGGTGGAGGAGAAAGGGTGTACCGTCAGGGTCTCATTGATGACGCTGGTCAGGACCTCTCCCTGGGTGAAGTTTGCAGCGTAGATGACCTGGTTGGGGATGACATGGTACTCCAGGATCTGCAGCCAGAATAAACCGCCTTAAGATGGCTGTCAGGTCACACAGACGCGAGCATGAGAGGCCGACATAGGGATGCCCGTCTTGAACCTCCACAAACCGGCGTCCTTGGCATGACAGGATGCACTGGGTCCTCACCTGGCCCAGGTAAGGGATGAAAGGTGAGGATGTGTTGAGCACTTGGTTTGCGGTAAAGCCCAGGCTGGCGAAGAGATTGTTGAAGGCCTCATTCTTGGGCAGGAATATGGTTGCCTTCAGGGCGGTGTTGTTGAATGTTGTGGACAGGCCGGTGACCTGCGCACGTGAATAGATAATGATTGGAATACTCCCTTTCTACTGCTTGCTGTGATTGATACCTCGAGCCTGTCCAAGGTTACAGCCGAGACGAAGTCCTGCCTACCGAGAGCTGCAAGCTGAAGTTTTGCGCTATTACAGCCATTAGACATACGAATATATATATATATATGCATTTCATACGTTAAAGAGCTTCGAAAGCTTGTTGCACACCTCCATGGCCTGTGCAACATACGTCAGCTCGTCGTTCCTGGCCGCAGATTGATACGAAGTCACGCATGGCTCCTGAGCGTAAGATAGTCCTGCAGCTTTTGAATGAAAGCTCAGCCGGCCATGCTGCAACAGGGCGCAACAGGGCATGGACACACTCATCATGTGATCCTTCGACATGTAAAGACGAGGAGAGGTGTATGAGCTAGCATCCTGACCTAAAGCACACAGCAGGACAGCTGCAACGGCGAACAACGCCTTGCTGCGTGCCATCGAGGTCGGTGCCTTCACGCACAGCGTTGCCGGTCCCAGAGGTGCTGTCCGAACTTCCCTTCCGTTCGCGCCGGCTGTGCGTGCTGCGCTGGCTGCAAGTCCGGAAGACAGCTCTGAAGAGCTGAAAGCAACAGTCCGAATGGCCAGCACCGCACTGCAATTGTCTGGAGTGTGGGTGTGAATGGCTTGCTGACCCAAAACTTCCATCGGCAAATCGAACCTGCCCAGTTGTTCGACGGCATGCCCAATCGGACTACCCCAAGAATTTGCCCAATGCTGCCCCCTGCGCTGAACCAAGTGCATCGCAGGCACGCTGCCCTCTATTTCTCAGAAGATAGAACAGAGTTTCTTTAACGGTGACGCACCTTGGAGAGTAGGTGCACAAATTAAGCCAACAAGCCTGCAGCTCCAGGCCTGCTAGCTGTGAATAGACATCTACGGGACAAACTACAAATGACAAGGGGACCTCCTGGTGTGTCATGTTGTAACCATTTACATGCCTCAATCAGCTCCCATTTGCGGCTGCTGCTCTTGAAAGAATGTGTGCCAGGTATGGCACGACGTGGGATACCCTTTGAAGTATATGAAAGCATCACTCTAGCACAAATGCTTCTCTACGTGTGTCCAATTCTGCAATTTTTTTGCCCTGTTGCTGTCACAATGGCAAGCATTCTCAGCTGCATGTGCCAGGCATCAATTGCCTGCTGCATGCTCTCTTTTCTCATAGGCTGGTCTTCTGCAATTGCCTCATTCTCTCATGAGGCTGCTCCTTTGCACTTGCGATGCACTAGCGCTATGGCTCGAGTGCACTTCATATGGGAATGTTCCGCCCTCCAACAATCTCTCAGCTCTGACAGCTAGCAGCAAACCTCTGATGCTGCACACCCCCACTCCTCTCCAGGAAAGGGTGTGTTGGTGAGAGCATGTATGAGGCTGCCAATGAATAGACTACTCACGATGTTCCGCACAGTAAAGGTAACCCTCTCCTCTGACTTCCTACCTGATGTGCCTGGCGCAATGCTGGCGGGCATGGCCTGCAGAGCAAACTTGTGCTGGCCATGCAAGCCTCTCAAAGTGCTGTCTTCAGCGCACTGAGAAATGCTCATGCAACTCTTAACAGTGGGTGTTGCATCTCCTCCAGCCCGCTGCTCAATGCGATGGGGTGCCTCATGGCATGCTGGCGAGCATGGCATCTACAGCAGGCTTCTGCTCGCTGTGCAGCCGCTTGAGGGCGTTCTTTAGCATTCCATGAATGGCCTGGTGGGAAACGCCCAAGGCCTTCGCTACCTGCACCACCACATGACTCTGAGCGCTCAGCCTTCTCACTCTCCCTGCTGATGGCTGTCTTTATGTACAGCAGTGCATGAACGGACTGTGCATGTATGGCAGGCCCGAGACTCTGGCTGCAGACAGGTCTGTAAACGCCCTATGGCCTCTGGCTGCAGGTTGCTACCACGTACGCATATACAGCAGACTCAGACGCCTTGAGAGCCTGTCTGACAGAGCCTATCTGATATATATCCTTACAGACAGCTTCCAGTGGCACACTCCTCTCAGTGACACCTGCCCATGGAGGCAGCATGGAATGCGCCTCCATCTTGGTATGCAGGGGGCGCAGCTGACCTCACATGGTGGGCAGGCTGCGGTGCAGGCTGTAAGGGGTCCTGCTCGATGCTGCTGTACACTATTCATTCATTCATTCATTCATTCATTACACGCTTTCCGATCCGTAGATCAGGTGCGGTGCAGCAGACATTCTATGGCAGCCCTCCAACCTGCCCTATTTTGGGAATTTTCTCCACTATGTGTATGAAAGCCCTGCAGCTGTACACCATGCGGTGAGCCTACCTCATATTGCCTGAGGGGTGGGTGGCCGTCCAGGCCGTAGGAGAGCTTCAGCGCAGTCTGCTGGCGCTCTGAGAGCTCCCCCAGCAGGTTGTGCAGCTGCTCCACAAGTTCCATGTGCTGCACGCGATGCTCGATGGACTCGTCCTGGCTCTCCACTGCATCCCCCCACGTCGCCTGCATCGGCATAAGCGCATGAGCCAGTGTGGTCTTCTGCACATGCTTACTGATCACAAAAGCGCTCTGTGAAGAACACCTGCAGGCTCTCACTATGATTTGGCGATCAACATGCAATCTGTACAAGTTTACCTCGCTGAAGTGTGGGCTTTGAAGGGTGCGGTGCTCAGCGGAGGTGTTGCACTGCTAGTCTCAGGTTTGTATGGTCCTACTTAGGTATGAGCACAGCGGTGAGGCTCACCGGGGCGCCACTGCCCTTAGAATGGGCGACTGCAGAGCGAGGCTCGCTCATGAAGGCCACCCGCATGGCCTGCGCCCGGAATGACCGCTGCACCTGCTTTTCCGTCAGACCCGCTGCTTCCGCAATCTCATCCAATGTGGGGTGCCTGCACGGCACAACCGTCAGAGCGTTGTATTAAATGCCCAGCGAAGCACGTTGATGGAGCGGGTTGAGTCTGACAAGACACTGACACATTCATCACAGTGGCTCCCAGAGGCGGTACATTGCACTTCAGACCACCGCCAGCATGCAAGAGGACTTTAGGCGCCCACATGAACGTTTCCCCACAGAGACGATCGATTGACATTCGCTGGGGAAGCCGTGACTGCTGTAGCGCACCTTCTGAGCCCAAACTGCAGCCTCTCTCTGATGTTGGTGAGGTCCTTGTGGCGCTTGGCTGCATCATAGGGCACATAGATGACATCGCGCTCCAGCCCTGCCAGCTCAGAGCAGAAGGAGCGGATCCAGTGGGTGGCATACGACCCCAGCCTTACACCCCTGCTGGGGTCGAAGAGGCCAATCGCATGCATCAACCCGCCGCAGGCAGCCTGCGACACACAGCAGCCCGATCTCACACCCTGCAGCCTGAGCAGCTCTTGCCAGAAAGTAGGTAAATGAAACTGTCAAATATTGCCTCAAGCAGATCTATGAGTAATTTAAGCCCGCAGCTGAGCTGTCCCATGCACAGTGCCTTGGAAGAACACTATGTATGTAGATTCTTTTTGTGAGCCTGTGTTGGATGTCACATCTTCATGAGTGGATGCAAATGCTTGTGCGTGAGCAGGCACAGGTCAGGCACATTGGGTGTCATCATATCAGCGCATTACCAGAGGTCAGGAGCACACACCTGAGTGAGATCGCCATATGCCACAGCCTTGTCAGAGTAGCTATAGTACATGTAGGCCAGCTTGTGAGCAAGGCCCAGGTTCCTCTGGTACAGTGTCTCCTGTGCTACCCGGCCCTGCTGCATGCATCTGCCCAGCTGCCCGGGATCTGCCCAGCCCAGGTGCCTGGCAGCCTCAGCAGGTGAGAGCTGCTTTCCTAGTCTCTCCTGCGCCGCAAATGCTGAGCCTTTTTACTTGAGGCCATAATTCTGACTGAGACTGGCATGGGAACAAGTAGGCCGGGAATCATCAGACAAACCCTGACAGCACTATGATGGTAGGGCAAGTCATTGCATCACCAACAGCAGGGCAGTCCCAATCAAGAGAAGTGAAGATAGACCTCACCTCTGCTGCACGCAGCTCCGTCTGTACCTCTCTGCTCTTCACTACTAGTAAGGCTAGCCTTCTTTCCTCCTCACTGCACACAGCCAGGCTGCTTATCAACGAGCAATCTACAGAAGTGTGTGAGCTGCCTTGCAAGTCGCAGGTTAAGTGATCACATCCTGGTGTAGATTGCACAGGCACGAACTTGCATCTCTAGGACCCCTCAGTATCAGTTAGCTCAACAGGATCTCTGCCCAGCCCGTCAGTCACTTGCTTCTCAGACGCTGAATTACAGAGTACCTCAATGCTGAGTGGGATTCAGTAGCAGGTGCTCACCTGGATAGGAGGGGGAGAGATTTCCTCCTTTGGCCGCTGCTCTGCAGGGCGTCTGTAGCGGCTCTGAAGACGCGGGGGTTGCGTTGCAGGGCACTGTCCGCCTGCTGGAAGCTCTGAGACAGGGGCTTCCACCGCCGCAGGCGCGCTCCTGAACCCCTGAAGTCCTCTCCGCTTCCGGAGGAGGCCCTCTCCTCTGCCAGGCGAGCCTTCGCAGCTGCCAAGACGGCCCCAGGCTCCACCTACCAGGCAAGCCAAACGTGTAAGTATAAGTTCACACGCTTCCCATGACTGCGTCACTGCGGAGTTGAGGAGGCACATTGCCCTTAAGTATATGAGAGCAGCGCTCAGAAATCTGGAGCTAGGTGAGATGTATGTAGGGTTGACACTGGAAGAATGAAGCCACTATACAGCTGACAAAGCGGCCCCTGCACCCACGTGAAGATCACCATACCAGGGTATCTCCACTTGCGCGCATCCCGCTGGAATTGTCAGTTGCACGAGCGACTCCTCCCACTTCCATTATCGGCCTCTGCGATGTTGACAATGGAGGGGGCGCAGGTGGAGGGGAAGCAAGAATGGCAGAAGCTCACCCCAGCCACAGCACCTGCCACAGCGGCAGCAGTTGCGGCCTGCTGCCGGCGCAGCCTGCGGAGGGAGCGCCTCTTCTGGACATCGCCGCTCAGCGCACCGGCCTGAATTGGCTCCCCACGGTGTATTGCCAAGGCTGCTATACTCTGGGGTGCTGCTGCCGGATCCATGGAAGCTGCTGATGCGGCAGCACTCCCATGATCCTGCATAGAAGATAAGTAGGCATTGCTGTGGACGTACAGGCATCTTGCGGGATTTGTCAAATCTGTGCACAACCTCGAGACACCCTGGGCTTGGCAGAATCTGGCCAAGCTGCAGAATGCAATGGGCGCCTCAGTAGCACAGAAAGAAGCACCTTAGCCATAATGTGTACTAGAAGGAGGGACACACCTGAGCAGCCTCAGCAACATCCTGATGCTCCAGCATATGCTCCTTGTGGATCAGCTGGAGCTGAGCAATTGCTTCTGCCTCTCTCAGTGCAAGGTCCCGCTGTAAGGAAATCTCGTAGAGAGCAGCTCCACTGCATAGCAGAGAGATGCTTGAGCAGTCGGCTTCTAGGCCCTGAGACAAGCCACACTATCATGGCGCGATATACACTAGCCAACTAAGATGTCACAAGGAGGTACCACCTCTTCCATCTGTGCTCCAGCAGGTCCTCAAGAGCGCTTCTTTCGGGTCTGTGTATCACAGACAGGCTCACAACTTTAGCCTGCTCAGCAAATGATGCTGTCGCATCACTGAAGTCTGTAGCTTGGGCTCTGTCGACAGCACAGGTCACAGTGCTTCTGCTGCGACACTCAAGCTTCCTATTTGTCCTGAGTACTCTCCCCGAGAAGGTATTGCTAGGCCTCAATTGAGTCCCCAACAGCAGACCGCTCTCCATCCTCGTGCATGAAGCCTGGGCTATATCTACAGATACCGCACCTCCGCCATACTAGCACCTCATCCACAACAGGTCCCTGTCAATCGAGACTGCCCGATAAGCAAATATCTACTAAAGTGCTGTACATGTCGTCTGGTACCAGAGCTGTACCAGTACTTGTATCGATGCAAAAATTGGATTCGCGCTGGCCGGGGGGACCCTGCTTTCCGAAGGGTTCCCCCGCTACATGCCATTGCCATAGCATCGCAGAGACATGCACCACCACATTGGCCGATACATGGAATGGGCCTGGCAGTAGTCATTATAGAACTTATCTAGGGGTTCAATGCAGGATTAAAGACCACAAAAACTGGTGTTGGTTGCTCTTTTTCATCAGTTGGAATCGCCATCCCTCCAGCAGTATCAGACGAATGCCCAAGTTGTAGACAGGGGACTGCCTATGAGTAAGACTGTTGAAAATTGAAGAATAAACGATATCTTTCCCACTAGTGTGTTGGGCAGCCACTGCAGTGTGTCGTCGACTTCATCAGAGGCATGCGCCCTGGGATCTTGAAAGCATAAGGCACCGTAGGTAGCGCGTTCGATGGGGTCCAAAGATCTGAAGAATGGGTCACAAGCCCCTCAATCCTCCTCCTCGAAGGTGAGGCTCGACGCAATTCTCGAGCACTCTCATGACGCTCCTCAGAGCATGCATGATTTTCCCTCATGCCATTGTGACACTGCAGACTAGCCAGAAGGGAATGGAAATGCAACTTCACTCTAGCTCGTATTGCATGATCTTCTTGGCGTGAAGGCAGCGGCAGAGGACTTGTGAAGTAGTGTCAGCGCATGAGGGCTGCTTTTCTGGACACAGGCAAAGGTTGATCCGGTGAAGCCATTGCTGCGCGGCGTCAGCCACCAGCACGCCATCTTCGCCGCACTGGCAGCAGGCATCTTGCTGGTCACTTCAGCCCGAGGCAGAGAAGCCAAGCTCTGCTGTGGCCTGTATGTGGCATGCTTGACAATGCTGTTCACAGCCAGCACACTGTACCATAGGTAGGATGCACTTGCTGAAGCGAACGCATAACCCCATGCTCTCATTGCGAAGTTGCCATGCCTTGTATTGCCTTCTGCCTGTTTCAGCTCTGCACTGTTGCCTCTGCTAGGTATCCTAGACCTGGATCAGCAGGGAAGCTAGCTCACTGGGTATCACACACAATAGTAGAAGCCGCCAATGTGAGCATGCTGACAAGGATGTGAGGTGTCTCACATGAGTGTTACTTGCAGGCCTACCTGGAGCGCTGAGGCAAGGCAGCAGATGCGCAAGCTGGACCATTCCTCAATCTTCTTTCTCATAGCAGGTAGCGCCCGCTCTGGCGCATACCGTGACTGTCATGTCTGTGCTGTGCCGTATGGCATCACAGGTTCCTGGGAAGAGCTTTGTGCAGCCACTGTTAAATTCTGACTCCCAGGCGGCATCAGGACTTTGCTTACCCATCCTTATATGTGCTGATCAAGGAGAGTCTTGCAGGCACGCACATGCCGATAGCGTGCCTGGGATATCGTGACTGGAAAACTGGCAAAGCGGCAAGCATGCACTTGATGTGCCTGAAGTTAACAACAAAGGTAGTGAAACTGAAACTTGTAGGAGGATGAATAGGAAATCTTGCCCTGCAGGCACATACACCCCGATAGCATACCTGGGGATTGGAGGAGNTTGGAATCGCCATCCCTCCAGCAGTATCAGACGAATGCCCAAGTTGTAGACAGGGGACTGCCTATGAGTAAGACTGTTGAAAATTGAAGAATAAACGATATCTTTCCCACTAGTGTGTTGGGCAGCCACTGCAGTGTGTCGTCGACTTCATCAGAGGCATGCGCCCTGGGATCTTGAAAGCATAAGGCACCGTAGGTAGCGCGTTCGATGGGGTCCAAAGATCTGAAGAATGGGTCACAAGCCCCTCAATCCTCCTCCTCGAAGGTGAGGCTCGACGCAATTCTCGAGCACTCTCATGACGCTCCTCAGAGCATGCATGATTTTCCCTCATGCCATTGTGACACTGCAGACTAGCCAGAAGGGAATGGAAATGCAACTTCACTCTAGCTCGTATTGCATGATCTTCTTGGCGTGAAGGCAGCGGCAGAGGACTTGTGAAGTAGTGTCAGCGCATGAGGGCTGCTTTTCTGGACACAGGCAAAGGTTGATCCGGTGAAGCCATTGCTGCGCGGCGTCAGCCACCAGCACGCCATCTTCGCCGCACTGGCAGCAGGCATCTTGCTGGTCACTTCAGCCCGAGGCAGAGAAGCCAAGCTCTGCTGTGGCCTGTATGTGGCATGCTTGACAATGCTGTTCACAGCCAGCACACTGTACCATAGGTAGGATGCACTTGCTGAAGCGAACGCATAACCCCATGCTCTCATTGCGAAGTTGCCATGCCTTGTATTGCCTTCTGCCTGTTTCAGCTCTGCACTGTTGCCTCTGCTAGGTATCCTAGACCTGGATCAGCAGGGAAGCTAGCTCACTGGGTATCACACACAATAGTAGAAGCCGCCAATGTGAGCATGCTGACAAGGATGTGAGGTGTCTCACATGAGTGTTACTTGCAGGCCTACCTGGAGCGCTGAGGCAAGGCAGCAGATGCGCAAGCTGGACCATTCCTCAATCTTCTTTCTCATAGCAGGTAGCGCCCGCTCTGGCGCATACCGTGACTGTCATGTCTGTGCTGTGCCGTATGGCATCACAGGTTCCTGGGAAGAGCTTTGTGCAGCCACTGTTAAATTCTGACTCCCAGGCGGCATCAGGACTTTGCTTACCCATCCTTATATGTGCTGATCAAGGAGAGTCTTGCAGGCACGCACATGCCGATAGCGTGCCTGGGATATCGTGACTGGAAAACTGGCAAAGCGGCAAGCATGCACTTGATGTGCCTGAAGTTAACAACAAAGGTAGTGAAACTGAAACTTGTAGGAGGATGAATAGGAAATCTTGCCCTGCAGGCACATACACCCCGATAGCATACCTGGGGATTGGAGGAGCGACAGGCATGCACCTGTTGCGCCTAGTTTGGGGCGGCGCCGCGGCAGGCATCCTGCAGATGCTGTTCCTGCCCAAGGCGCCGCGGCTGCTGACCACGCTCATCTACATTGCCCTGGGCTGGGTCATTGTGCCCCATGCAACTGAGGTATGACAGGACATAGATTCCAGGTGTACTTTGCACCTTGCCAGTTCGGGTGCACCTGCTTGTCAGCACCAAACAACACCGGAACTGTCTTACTTGGGGCTGTCAAGTCTTGGGCGCACTTAAATTGCGGGTGGTCCAGCGCATCTGGAACTCTTCTGCCTGTGTTGGGGACCCTAACAACACCTTGTAAGGGGTGTGACAATCCATGTCATAAGCAGGGATGGATCGTGCCTATGTGGCTGACATGAACAGAAATAGCCGTTTCTTGGCAGAAGGATAAAGCTTGGCAGAAGGATTAGGCTTTTGCCCTTTTGCAGGTGGCAGAGAGTCTGGGGCCGGAGGGTCCCTGGCTGCTGGTGGCGGGGGGACTCTCATACAGCATTGGGGGCCTCATATACGCCATGAGATGGCCGGACCCCAGTCCAAAGGTGTTTGGGTACCATGAGATCTTCCACATGCTGGTAATCATTGCCAGCGCGCTGCATTTTGCAGCCATCTATCTGCTCGTCCAGAAGAGGCACTGAGAGAGACTTATGTGCACAACGCAGCAGACAATGGCACAGAAGCAGGCTGCGGATCCACCTATGGCAGGGCTTGGAAATCACATGGTCCCCTTGTAGCTCGTCTCTCAGGCTGCTCAGTATCAGCACGGGCTTCCCTGACAGTCAAGCTGGCATGGTATCATTTCTTCTCCAAGCTCGCCGTAAGGTCCCTCTGAGAGCGGGAATGAGGGGGATACAGAGACATGTACACAAAGAGAGAGACGAAACGGAAACTTGAGAGAGGGTCAGGAGTGCAGAGAACTTGGTATATAGGGATGTCACCTCGGCTGGGGACAGTTGCCTGACTGAGTCCAATTGATGACGCTTATAGAAGGGTAGGCCATTACAGAATGACCAGGCAGTTGGTACAATTGGTGGCTTACATTGTAGGTATAGCCATCTAAATCGGGTGACCTGACAATGGCCAGATACCTTACCATCACGGACGAGTGTGCCCATGGATGCTCAAGTGTGGATGCATGCACTTGTCCAGGCGCTACATACATAGAGTGTCGGATGTAAAGGCATACACACAGGACTTCTAAGGTAAATGAAGCAATGTGTGCGGCCTTTCAGCCCAGCTGTGATATCTGCCCCCTTCTTCAGATCAGATCAGATCATACTACATCTCTTCCAGCCACACCAGCCTGATCGCATGCTGACCCTCCTGAAGTAGCGGGGTTCACTCTGTTGAGAGCAGCAAAATGAAGCAGATTCAGATTCAGATTCAGATTACATCTCTTCCAGCCACACCAGGCTGATCAGATGTTTGACCCTCATATGACGGGTTCATCTTACGCAAGCAAGCAGTGACAAATTTGGCAACACCAATTAAGTCCTCTTGCCACATGAGTGCCTGCATCGTTTGCGGCCCCTCAAACAAGTGAGACCATTGCTCCCTGAAGCACAGCAGCTCTGGACACTCAAAGATAAGGTGCCTCTCATCACCCAATGTTCCTACCCCACAAAGCTGACAGACCCTTTCAAGCCTGGGAATCTCAGGCCTAGCCCATGACCCCTCGTCCCTTGGGAGACGATGACAACCCATACGGAACCGAAGGAGGCGTTTCAGACATGCGGCAGAGACAGGAATATCCAATAAAGACCGAGCATGTTTGTGTGGAGGCCTTGCAAACCATCTGGCATATGTGCAACACCTAGAGCCTTTACTAGGACAAGTCCTTGGACAAATATCCAGGCCTTCCCAAACAGAATCACGTTGTTGTATAATGTGCTGCCGCAAGGCAGGGATATCAATGACATCCATGTTATCAAGTCGAATGCTGAGCTCATATCCAGTAGGACGAATGGCCGTGAACATGGACCATGCCCAGTTGCGCTTTCCAAACCTCACAGCAGCTCTACAGCTGTCAAGTGCAATGCACCGGTATAGATTGCCTGGAGGCTTGCCAGCAAGGCTGTTCCAGAATTTGGCAGCACGCAACAGCCACACATGCTGCAATGGCTTGAGGCCCAGTTCTGCCAAAAGGATATCTGTTGAGGTGCTGCCTCTAACGCCTGTGATCTCTTTGAGCATGCGAAGATGGCTAGTGACAAGATCCTTCCTCAGGATGCGGAACTGTTGGGGCAACTGTTGAAAACCCCAAATCTCACAGCCATAGGCAGCTGTTGGTGGGACACATGCCTCATACACTCTGAACATGAGACCAACTGAAGCCAAGCATTGCAGGCGCCCATACTGGCGCTTGAGCAAGGCCCATGCCCCAAACATGTTTCTCTTGAGCATGGGGAATGTCACCGCCATACCATGTAGGGCATTGAAGAGGATGCCAAGATACTTGAAATCAAGGACAATCTCCAACTGCTCGGCCCCACACGTCCATTGAAGCACCCACAAAAGTGACGTGTTGGCAGTCCAAATTCCTGGATGACAGCTGAGGCTGGCCAGCTACTGACCACCTGCCTAGGCATGTCGTAGATATTTTCCTCTTGTTGCTATCGATCGGCCATATGAGCGTAGGCCTTGCCCTGGTTGCTAGTATCCCAGTCTGCTGTCGGAACAGGTCCTGGGTGCCGTTGAAGCCGATTTTAGCATTGCGGATCAAAGGCTCCACGACATGCAGACCATCACCAGCAATGCAGCATAGAGGCGACCGTGTCGCTGCACATGGCTCAACAGGCCATGCTGAAGCAGACGATAAAGCTCCTGAAATCCCACACGGGGCGGATTTTGCATGGTTTACTTGTGGATGCTGGCTTGTAGCAGGAGGCTTTCTGCCATCCCTGCTCGCCTGCTGCTTCTACAAGGAGGTGAAGATGCTTTCCAATTTATACTTGTAACTGTAACTCTGCTTGAGAGTCTGACGGGTGCTCAAAATGGTCGTGTACGCATGTCATGACATGCTGAGAATGAACCCTTTACTGACATAGTTCTGGCTGTGGTGATGCAGATCCTCGCTGCAGAGTCTTTGAAGCGCTTTAGCGTATTCTTGCTGACAGATGCACTGTTTGCGGCAACCTCGTACGTCCTCATGCTTGAGGGGGCAAGGTTTGGGAGAGAGAGAAACCCGGGAGTTGACATCGTCCGCTTTCCAGGTCTACTGCAGACCCTCCTGCTTGGTGCTCTGCTCCATAGCATGCACAGAACGGAGCAAGCACAGAAAGCTGACATTTGGTGCGGTCGTAGGTCCCTGGATTGATCTCTCAGGCAAGAGGCGGCTCCCCAAAGGCTTCAAGCAGTACCTACTGGTAAGGTTGCCATCCACACCAACAAATGCAGAAACAGGCTCTTGCGCATGTCTCAGGATTGGGTTTTGTCTCTGAGCCCTGCCTTGTAGTGCTGCCTGGAGTTATGGGACTGTGGCAGGTCTGCATCCTTTTTCCTGGCGCAAGTATCAGTTGCACAGGGGATGCATGATGTCTCGGGTTATTGCCCACTGAGGATTTTTTTCCCTGCAGGCCATGCCGGCATCGGTGGGTCTGCTCATGCCGTCTGCCCTGGTTCTGGGCAGCCTGATTTGGGGAGATGACAGGCTGATGCAAGCAACATGCCTGGTGCCATACATTGGCACCTTGCTGTCTCAGATCTGGATGGAAGGCCACTTCACAAAGAAGGGTAGGTGTCCCCTTATCGCACCTCTCAGCTCAAGCATGTCAACGTCTGCTGTCCCAGCATCCCGCAAGCAGGGCATCTCACTCAGGCATGGGAATTCATGTGCTGCTATGGACACACTCAAGGCGAGCAGCTAGCACGAAGGCTCACGATGCAGCTTGGGTAGCTCAGTGAGGGCTCTGCTGAGAGCATGGTCCCCTGCAGGCGCATACATGTGGCCGATGGTCCCCATTGTCCACATGTACTACAGGATGACTCAGCTGGCCCGGGGCTTTGCCCTCAACGCAGCCATGGCAGGTCCCTCACACCTCTTCATTGTGCTGGTATGCCCTACTCAGACCACACCTGCTTTGGAGTTCCAGCATGAAGCGTTGTGTGGTCAGCATGCTTGAGTCATGACCTCTGAAGGCGCAAGTACCTTGACCATGTATAATGTTGGTGTAAAGAGCACCAAGCACATTCCTCTCGCCCAGTCGTTACACTGTATGCTCATTATGTGGTAGCGAGACAAAACCCTGCTTCATGGTGCCCTGCAGGCCCTGCTCGCCTTTGTGTGGGTCTTCAACATTGCAGCTGTGATAGTCTGGATGCCCTGGCTCTACAGATGGCAGTATCAGCCCACCAAGGAATGACTCATTCGGTGTTGCTTTTGACAGCCCGGATCAGCCCAGAGAAACAGGTATTATTTGATAAGCGGTGCATCCGTCGGGCTCAATAGGCAGAGCACTTCAGATAGGCTTATTGGTGCTATGGACATTTTTGGATGCACTGCTGCTATTCTTTGAGGAGCAAAGCTTCCCAAGACTGGAATTTAGGAGAGTATTGAGAAGATTGAGGGTATGGCGAGAAGATTGAGAGCCTGCCACCAAGATAGTGCGGGCCAGTTCTGGGACTGGTTCCCAACATTTTGGAGATGTGAGGAGATTGCGCTTGGACAAGCGGCTTGGGAAGCGCTATCCTACGGCTGTTGCAAGGGGAGTGCAGTGCAATGTCCCTCATTGGTGACTTAGCACTGGCACAATGTAGGGCAATCTGCCCAGAAGCTCCTGCAAAACACAGAGCAGCAATGTGTACACAAAACGTCTAGCTAGCTTTGCAGAGGGCCATGCAGTGTGTTAGCATGAGTGTCTCATTGGCAACTCGTATGAGGGCACCTCATTGCTAGATGAGGTGGAAGGGCATCCTGGCAGATTTGTGACTCTCCAGGGGTGATCAAAGAGGCTGATTTATCTTTGGAAGATGCGAGTATGCGCATTCAGGCCTGCTCTGTTACAAGGCCTATGAAGGCCAGAAGCTACAAATGACAAGGGACATCCTACATGCATCCAGGCGATCAATTGTGGTTGCAACAGCAAAAAAGTCTGTGCGAACATTCCGGTAGATGGCATTCCACATACAGTACAAGATACAATACATAGTTCTGCGTCCTCTATTCCAATAAATGCCTCGGCACTATGCTTGCAACACTTTGGGGCCCTGCCAACATTCAGAGTGTACAAAAGACCAAAGGTTCCACAAATGTATCTCATGTCCAAGGAAGCAATGGCTAGACCTGGCATGATTCTCGCTCAATGCCAGCAGAAGGCAAAAGTCCTTGCTTGGCTTGTCTTGAACAGGGCCATCGATGGGGGAGAGCTCTGTCTGGTGTCAAAGCCCCCAAGAGCTTGATATTCCCCTTCTCGAGGCTGTTAGAAAGGAAGCATTTCATAGGCCAGAAGGCTTCCCATTCCAGCCTTAACCCTCGCTGATACACATGGGGCGTGCGCTGTAGTACAGTGTTGTATAGCGGTCCAGGATGCACAGTCTTGCATAACAACTCTCTCTGCATCCTGGCTTGCAGTTGCGTGTCTGCTATGAGTCGCTGCAACAATGTCAAGGTGTTCCTTAGGCCGCCAATGAGGGCTGCACGTGATGGACTCCAGTCAGCCTGGTGTCTCTATCAGAGTGGCAGACAACTCAGCACCCTGCGCTAGGGGTCTCTGGACCATTCACATAGCACTCCAAAGCTGAGATGCCTTATCGGATCCTCATGAGACTTGGACACCACGTTACCAGCCCCAAACAGGGGCATAGACACAAATCTGGGCCACCCGACTGTGCACCTCATGGCTGCCCTCGGGAAGATGACATCTGGTGGGAGGCATCCCTTGCAGACGCCTCATCCACAAGCTTTCCAGCAGCTTCCTGATGTGAGAGCTTACTCAAGTCTGCTTGCTCCGGCTGCTTGGGGTCCGGCAGCTGCATGCCTATGGCAACTTCATTGCCTGGCTGCACCACCATCACCTGAATCCTCTCATCTTTCCCAGCGCCTTCTGCGGAGGACTCCTGCTGCTGCAGACTCTGCTGGTGCAGGTGCTGCTGCCAAATGGCATGCAAATTCACATTGCCCCTCTCTAGATTCCCTGCACATGAGCGCAGCATGGCTCAGCATCGATGGCCAAGCCTGGTGTCACCAAGCACGAGGCTCAATGAGAGTACTTGAGCAAACAAGGCTTTGCTGGTTGGTGCAAGGACGTGATATGCAAAGCATGTCATGTGAAGGCACAATGAGCTCACTTTCTCTGCGAAGTCTCTCTGTCCGTCTATGCCGGCAGTACAAGAGCAGCATTCTGATGACTCCCAGGACGAAGGCGACCCCGATTGTAGCCAAAGTGAATGCCACCAAATGGGGCAGCGATGGACCACCGCCGGCATAGTAAGTCGCAGGTGCTGGTGGAGTGCCAGGCGGGCCACCAGGTGTGCTGGGATCAGGGCTGAGCGTAGGAACCTGGTATGATCCCCAGGAGCCCATACAAGGCCAGCTCTGAGGCTATCGCTTTCTGCGGCAAGGAGGCACAACAGATCAGCATGGAGTATGGAATGCTCACTTAACATCTAGGCACCAGTCTGTGAGGGTGACATGGCCGTAGGAAAGGCAGTTGTCACCCTACTCAGGTAAGGTCAGGCTTTTGGACAAGGTACACATCTGATGCAGCCGCGCTCACCTTGGAATCCTCATCTGGTGTTCAGGCGTACAGATACAGGCTTGCTCTTTTCCTATGCTGCAACTTCAGAGGTGCCTTGAAGCCCTGCAACCTCTCGCAAGTTAGGGACAAGGGCTCAACGCCTATCCGTCTTCGCTAGAATTAAGATGGCAAGTTGCTGTGGCGTCTGAGAACGATACTGCAATGTGAGTGCGCCAGCGCACATCCCCAAGTTTTCCGAGATGGTTCCAAGAGATGGCATGTGCCCTCGTGACAAAGCATCACATGGCAGCCACAGAGCGAGGTTGAGCACCTGTCAGCGTCCGGTATTGGCTGGTATGAGTGGTTTGGCAGTGAGGTAGCCTTTATTGACAAGAGATGTAGGCCACCAGAGCACTGCTCAAGCATCAGCATGGCCTGCGCAGGATGCTGAAAGCATCTTGAAGCACATCTGTGCCCTGCCAGCAGCCGTCTTGCCAATGAGATGCGGGACTTACAACAAATTTTCCCAACACAAAATGCCTCAAACAGCAGCTGCAGGGATTCACACCTGATGAGGCCGGACTTTCAACAATTCCTTTACCTTCTGCAATGATTGCGCAATAGCAGCTCAGCACTCTCAAACCAGGGATTTACTATCTGACTGCAAGCATCCCATACCCACAATGACCTCTTGATGATACAATGTTAACTACATGGCGCTAGTGCTATCGCTCGAGCTCGGGCCAGGTAGCAATGTAGCGTCCGCAATGAAGCAACTTTGCGGCCTTGTGTACAGCCAGCAACCTGGCAAGGGGATTTGGGGACCAGCACGACTGGAACTTGGTGGTCTGCCTTAGTGTCTACCTCCTGACTCTCCCCAGGGAAGCCTATCTGCAATGCAGCTGGCAAGCTCTTCGTCCCTGGCAAGGGAGGATGCAACTATAGGGCTGGGAGCAAAATTCATGCCCTTCCTTATGCCTACAAAGAAAGCACTCCCCAATGTTGAGAGCATTCTGGCCAACGCTGATGTGCAGCAGCATGTCAGGGTGCCGCATCTGGTGTGCTCTTATGCTGGGGCACCGTAGGTCAGGAAGACAGCGCCAGCAAGTGCTCTGCACTGCTAGATGATCTGCTACACCAGGTCATGCCTGCAGCCAGCAGCATTATGACACCACATCTGTGGCAGCATGTCTACGACGTTGCAGCTGGTGTGCCCTCGCTCTGGGGTGCCGCAGGATACAGGGAGGGCACCAGCAGCAGAGGCTTTAGCCTGTCTATGATGGCTCCAAACCCAGGGCGCTCCCCTGGATCCGCCCAGGTCTGCAGTATGAGCTGCGCTATCTCTGCTGGCAGCGTGTCAGGCACCGGCAGCCTGGCATTGTCCCAGCCCACTGCTCCCACAACCTACACACAGCACTGGAGTCACTCCACTGCATCTGTGTCGCATTTGCATGACCAATGCGCTAGCTTTTGCCATCAGCTTCGCTGCATATGCTGGTCATCGACAGACACTTGAGAAATTGCAAGGGGTGCTGTGGGGTGTACAGTGCACTGCACCCATTTTCAGCAAGCACTTGAAGTGCGAACGATGCACTGGTGAGGGCAAAGATGCTGAAGATGCTGCTCTGCATGCATTGCAAGACAGAGTGGCTCAATCCCAATCAGGATCTATTTGTATGCTCCGCAAGAGGAGGCACAGGGGCGAGACCTGCATGGCATTCTTATCCTGCCAGGGCTCCTGGCTCATGAACAGCTCCCACAGAATGACGCCAAAGCTGTACACGTCGCTCTTCTCGTTGTAGCTCTGCGCACCACATAACACTTTCTCCCTTCTCCTGTTCTTCTAACCAAATCAAAGCATAGAGCCTGCACAGCTTGAGGCAGCCGCCTGCTTGCCCAGCACGAGAGTCTCTGCGCAAGGATCTATCCTTTCAACTTTCTGATGTGGCATGCATGAGGGTTGTGTTGATGGTGTGCTGACCTGGCCGCGCAGCACCTCTGGGGCAGTCCACTCTGGCGTGCCAGCCTGGCTCTTGGCAGACATCCAGGTGCTCCTCCGGACGCGCGACAGCCCAAAGTCACACACCTGCCAATACCATTCACTCTCAACGCATGAAATTCAGCAAGCTGCCCGAAGAAGCTGAGAGCAGGTGTGACCATCCGCATCTGCGTGCAGCCAGTCGGGAAGTGTCACTGAAGGGTACCTGCGCACCCCTTGATATCATCCGGCTTGAGGAGGAGAGTGCCACTGCAGATGACATCCAAGGTGTGCAGCACCTCCAAGACAATCCCCAACATTGCATACATATGTGTACAACATTGCAGCCAGTGTATGGTGCAGCCCTTGGTTGCCACAAAAGGAGCGAATATACATCTTGTCAGCTCTCTTACAGAAGGCCAAACTGTTCCTGCAGGGCCTGGCCCGCCTTGACAGCACTTCACACCAGTAAGTGCGCGAGGACTGCTCCAGAAGGAGGTGCACCTTGCAGGTCCAGTCCTTGTCGACCAGCAGGTTGGGCGACTTGAGGTCCCGGTGTACAATGGGCGGCCGGCAGGAGTGCAGGTAGTTCATGCCCCGCGCCACGTCCAGTGCCATGCGCAGGCGCCTCTTGTCATCCAGCACCAGCCCAGGCATCCTGCACCAGCGCTCAAATGTCAAGTTGAAGATGTGGAAATTTCTCTGCATGGCCACCACCACACTCGTGAGTGTGGGCAAGCTACAGATATGGGCAGGGGCACCGGCTAGCAGGCCCTGCAAAATGCATGGAGGCTTTGCACCCTTTTGCATGCATGCCCACGCAAGACTCTAAACAAAGCAAGCAGTAGCATCCCAGGACTGGCATGAGAGATCCCTGTGCAGCCTTCCATTAAACAGGGCTTGGAGGGTAGGAAGAGGACATGGCCCCACCTGTGCAGGATGCGGTACAGAGAGCCGCGTGGAGCAAACTGGGTGACGATGGACAGGTTGGGCGGCTGCGTGCAGGCGCCCATGAACATGACCACATTGGGGTGCTTCAGCCGCTGCATCAGCGACACCTCCGCCTTGAAATCCTGCAATGCAGCAGGCTTTTGTCTAGAAAACAAAGCATAGGGCTGGAGAGCTGTGAGAGGTCATACTCATGCCAAAGGACGCTTTGCTCTTTGCCTGTATTTTACTGACAATGCATGCACATTGGTGGAATTGACAGCTCAAGGCTTTGCTGCTGCCCTGAACTGCTGTAACACGCTTTGGAGAGAGTCTTTGCAAGGGGACTGACTATTCCATTCCAGAGCCAAGCAATAGCAAGAAAGCTTGCAAGATTGGCCAGGAGTAGCTGGACATGCACAGCCCACAGCAGCTTTTGAGGGGTAGAGAGGCCTCGCACCGCCATGACCTGCGGAGACAGATCCTGCTCTAGAAAGCGCTTCACAGCAACGTCTGTGTGGCGCCAGGACCCCTTGAAGACCTCCCCAAAGCTGCCGATGCCTATTCTGGGCCCAAGCGTGAGCTCATCTGCTTCAATCTCCCACTCTGCGCTGTTCTCTGCATGCAGACATTCACTTCAGCTACAGGGACAGACATCCAAGCATAATGCCAGTTCTGACTCAGTGTGAGCTCATCCGATTTAATCCTCACTCTCCGCTGTTCTCTACATCCCCTGGTTGATGCAGAGAACAGCGCAGACTTAAGGGGATGCCCATTTGTACATTTACTCAAGCTATAAAGGCAGGTACTTGGGGCAAGAGCAAAGAACACATGCTATACAAGCATGAAAATGCACGGGACCCATGCCCTGACGCCACATTCGGGTACGGTGCCTCTCACCCCACTCGTTTTTAAAACACCGGGAAGTCTTTATTTGGACACTATGCAGATGCATAGCTATCACAGCCTGGTCTGCCAAGGTGTGTGTGGCTGTCTTACCGCTGCCAAGGTCCACAGACGAGATGACCTGACTGAGCGTATGGACGGCCGTGTCTGTGCTGGAATGGTCACACTCAGGCGTGGCCTCGTCGCCTTCCAACAAGGGCGGAAGCTGTGTGCCCGCCTGCACCATACCCAACACTCATTCTCAGTGAACATGGTGCTGCTGCTGAGCAGCAATCTACCTCTCGTTGATGAGTCCTCCCACAGTGGTGCTGCAGGCTCCTTGCATGCACGTACTTGACGCAGGATCACATAGCTGTGGATGCACTGTCACAGCACATGCCAGAGACAGGCGCGATACTTGCTTAGTTCCCTTGCCACGCTTTCCCTTCACAGACAGCTGTGAGCCTCAGGATGGCTCATCACATGCACTCCTTCAACAGCCAGGGATGCAGGCAGTCTGGACGACATGCTATACAAGTACACACACCCATGTCTACGTTTTGCAAGCGAACAACTGCGCAGCATCGCCGTGAAAGAGATGAACCCATTTGTCCTGGCTGCCATCGCACAGCTGGATAATAAGGAGGGCGCTGAGAGACGCTATTGGATGGAGACGCTCAATGACAGCCTGGAGGCCCACAAGGAGGAGGCTCGTATGTATCTGTGCTCACCAGGAGGGAGGCAGCTCGCGGGGGGTCTCTGCTTCTGCTGCTGCTGCTGCTTGTGCTGCTGGAAGCGGGGGCTGCATGCTTGCCCACAGGGGCTCCGGGCGCCGCAGGCATGGAGAAGTCCCAGGGCAGAGGGTCGGGAGGCGCATTCCGCATGGGATGCAGCGGCTGGATGCTGGCGATCGCCTGAGGCTGGCTGCTGCAGAGACAACCCAGGACATCAGAACGTTTTCCTCATACACTTGAGGTTCTGAGGCAATGGCTCAATGCTGGCACAGGCCTGAGCTAAGGTGCTGCTGAGGCAGCCCATGGTGTCAGAACAGGGGATGCAGTTCATCCTCAATCGATCACGCCTGACCGGAGAGTCACATTCAGATGCCTCGGGCATGCAAAGGCCTCCTGAGGCATAAGCAGGACTTGAAGCTTGACATATGAGATGCATTGGCATATATGGCCAGAATCCAATCCGCCTGCGCATCTGCGCAGGTCAACCACAGCCGAGAGAAGCATGAATCGAGCGGGAAAGAAATGGCTATCTACCATGACGAAGAGAGATTGTACTCTGAGCATAGGACTGCTGCAGAAGCGGAGCTGCTGTTTCGCTCTTGGGCATCCAAACGCGCTATCCTGCTATACTCTGGATCCTGAACAGGGTACCACCCGGGCCTGTCCTCTGGCGAGCTGGCAAATACATGGAAGGCCGAGGCAGAATACTGCAGCGTACACACAGAATTCAGGACCACTTCTAGTGTGAGTGGTCAGGAAGGGAAATACATAATACAGACATCTTAGCCGCCATGGATCCACAGACTGCATATGTGGGGCAGAAGAGCAAATACAAGTACAAGGCTGGTCTCCGTCTAACTGCTTTTGCCTGGTCAGGCCACATGAAGGAATGAGAGGCAGACGGGGTAGGATGGGAGGGTAGGCTCACGTCTGAGGGCTCTGCAGCATGGCCATTCTGCTGCGTAGAGTGGAAAGATTGCTGCAACTCTGTGTCCTGGAAGGGCGAGAGCAGAGGCTGAAGGTGCGTGAAGCCAGGCCTGGGGGCATCTTCTGGTCTGGCCGTAGGAGCTTCCACCGCTGAGGAAGCTGCTTCCTGCTGTGGCTGCACATGCAAGACTGAAGTTGTGCTGCATTCCCCAAACTAGACATCTGTTGCATCCTCTCCTCCTCTGACAAACACAGGAGCATAATGATGTCACGTCTTACTGAGCACCAGCAGCCCCTGCTGAAACTCATGGCAAGCTGCACAGCAATTGTTTGGCAGGCAGAAAAGGAAGGTGGCAGGCACCTGGAAAGATGGAAGTAGGTCTGGCCCCTCTTTGGGCTCATTGTCCATCCAGTTGAGGCCTGCAGATATGCTTTCCCGGAGCTGCTCGGGCGATGAGCATTGTAACAACATAGACCTTGCCGCCTGCACATGATGCATCTTTCAGCTCGAGTGGTACCAAGGCATAGCAGCTCCTGAGCATGGCTGCAGACTGCGTCAGCAGCACGAAGACCTGCTGCAGCATTGCACAATGTCTCCGCCAGAACCTTGATGCCCTCAAAAGTGAACAGCTGGCATATTCTACACGAAACAGCATGGGCAGGGCAATGCCGTGACCTGCAGCTTCAGATGCAGGTCATATGCCTAGCCTGCCCATGCTGCGCTGTGTCAGGCGCCATATTACCTCATCTTTGGCCCTGCTTTCTAAGGCTCAACTGAGCACTGCAGAGGTTACCAGCTCTTGTCCCTGGCAGCGCATTGTCTATCATGTAGCAGCTGCGAAAGGGGTGCCTGTGGTACCAGTGAGAAAGGCGAGGGCTACCTGGCCGCCCCGCCCCGTCTGCGCCACAGGAGAGAGCGTGGACGGGAATGTCTTTCCCGCACTCTCCACAAGATCAACTAGCAGTTCCTGGGACTCTACGCGGACTACCACTACTGCCATCTCATCAGATGCCCCAAGCAGCCCTGCAGACGAGATTGACTCAATCAGTGCTGCGTCCTGGCAAGCCCCTCAGTCTGCAATACGGGCTCTATTTCTGCTGCTCAGGCATGTTGAAGAGGAGCATATGCCTATGCCGGGCCGCGCAGGAGGCCTCAGGGGAGCCTGCAGGCGTCTGCCAAATACTTTGCAGCAGCGCTCTGTGGCGGGCCAGTCCTATGCACATGGCAGCAGTGGGAAGAGATCCGCAGCGCATGGGAAGCACGTTTGTGGATGGCAGGCTTTTGGTATGTCATGTCCAGGAGGGATGCACACCTATGGCGGGGCCGCGCAGCAGGCGGCAGGGAAGCTCGCAGGCATCTGCTAAGGTCTTGAACAGCAGCGCCCTGTGCCTGGCCAGCCCTACAGAGAGAGCCCCTATAGGCAGGATCCTGCTCTGCAGCCGGTCCTTCAGCTGCGCCTGGAACTCTGAGTAGGCCTTTGAGAGGCTCTCATAGTCGCGGGCTCCTCCCATGTGATCTGACACCACTGTTGCCAGAGCCTGCAGGCAGAATATGCTTCTGTACTGGGGTCTCTGTGATATGATCCACACAGGATGATATCACACTGCTAAGGACTAAGTCTAATAATCCGCCAAGGACTGGGCATAAGTTTAGATTGCTGCTCTCTGAGGCAGGGTGCCAGCACGATGGTCAGCGCCTGCCAATCATGGCGTGGGAGGAGACAATACACCGCTTGCACAATGGTCAATTGGGTGGGCGGCATTGTATGGGTGAGCTGCTGCTCTGTAAACCAATCTCATAAGGCATGAGGGCGAAGAGCCAATGAGAAGCATGCGAGCTGACAGGCTGCTGACCTGGATGCAGGCCACAGGGCCTTGGTCGCAGTGCAGGTCGATGGCTTCTGCAGCCTTGGCATCCACTCTGACAAGCTCCTCGTCTGAGTCATGGTCCACAACAACCACCTGCAGTACAAATGATGTTCTGACACCTCAAGATGCAAAGCATGCAGAGATTGCCTGTAAGCGCTGTTGCCATCAATCAAGCCTGCCAACCTCATCTGCATCTGCTGTAGAGCTCCAGGATTGACAATGCACAGACTACTGCACAGGTCCTCTGGTCTGGTTCTGATGGAGAAATTCGTTATCTGAGGTGGCACCAGAGGGAGCAAGAAGGGTCGTACATGCAAAACAGGGCTGGTGTGGAGCACTGCAATAGACCTCCTTTGAAGTGCTCAGCCAGAAGGCAATGCTCCTGAGGTTGCTAGTGGGGCGCATGCATCATTTTGATTGATGTGAGGGACTTGAGACGGACCTCCCGTAGGTCACCCTGCCAGAAGGGTATGCTCCTGAGGTCGTTTAGGCCCGGGAATATGCTGCGCGCTGAGGGCGACTGCAGCTCTGGGAAAGCTCCTCTGGGGTCGTACACTCCATCACAGACGATGTCATGGTAGTCCAGGCTGCAAATGCACTCCAAATCTCAGAAAGGGCCAGGTTGAGCGCAGTCTCATGCTGTAGATTCCCTCATGTCAATAAAGGTGTTGAGAGCTGAGCAGCGCCAGGGGCTGGTCAAGCGAAACGCCATATAAGCCAATGCATGCCAGGCATGGCCATTTCAGGCTTCGTCGCATCTCCAATGCAAAAGACAGCACCTGGACCTTCATCCAGGGCTGATCCTTGACATAGAAAATTGACACAGCAGAAAGTGAGCTTCCTGGCAGTTCCAAATTAGCTCTACAGGAGAGCAGGACGCATCAGTCAAGAGACAGCGCCTACAGCTAGGCGCAAGAGCGTGGGAAGGGCTTGTGCCTGGTAAGGAGACTCTATATATTCAGAGACAGGGGCCAGGACATACCAGTCAGTATCCCACAGCTTAAAGCTCAGCGCCTCTGCAGCGCCGCTGCCAGATGAGATGCTGAGGGAGAGCTGCTTCGCTCTCAGCATGTCATTCGCCTCCTGCCCCTCCACTGCTCTCGCCTGATCAGATCACATCAGGTCAGACAACATCTCGTCTGCTCTTGGAACCATGCATTGCAGAGGTTCAGCTGGACTTTAAAAGAAATTGCCATCCTTGATGACCGCCGGCAAGCACTGTGATGTGGGGGTGTGTCCTGCGCTCCTGCTGCTGGCTGCCTTGTAGCCCCATGCAATGCAAGGTGAAATCACAGGCTGCCCCAGATGCTAAACCCCCCTGAAAGCGGGGGGTTCATGTTGTTGAGACACGCATCAACACATGCAGCACCGCTAATGAGGTTGTTTAGCCACATATACGCTTGCATTGTCTGTGGGCCCTCAATTAGATGAGACCACTTCTCCCGGAAGCATTGGAGGTGTACCTGATCGGCCTCGCTGGCTGACTCTGAGAGCGCCACAGCCATGACAGTGTCAAATGAAGGTGTGGGTGCATGGCTGGGAGGGTGCGCGTACTGGGTGGGCATGGGAAAGCCCCACTGCAGCCATGGAGCTTCCTGCTGAACGGGGGGGTGCTGCTGGTCTGGGGGCAGGTGCGGGTCGGCTATCGCAGGCTGGTAAGGGGGAAGGTGTTCTGCGCTGGAGGGCCTCCTTCTGAACCAGTCCCTCAGGGCAGACATACTGGATGCTGCGTCAGTTCTGCTGATCCACACTGCTTATACAGGCTGCTGCTGTCTCTTTCAGGCTTGCTCAAGGGACGCTGAGCCCTGTGTATGGTGCCCCTTCTTCCGCATTCAGTTGCGTCAGTGTTATTTGGCAGGCAGGAAGACACAAGGGTGGCTGTTACTGCCTTGATAGGGCAGACTGCGCCTTGCAACTCAAGAGTAGCACGGGTAAAAGAGCTGCTGAGTCCTGCCACGCATTCCTCCCTAGCACTGATGCTGCTGACGCTGGGATCCAATGCTAGCACTGAGTTGCTCCATTCCTGTGGTATCAGGCTGCAGCGCCTTATTGAGTCTCAAAGTTATCGATGATGTCACGTACAGAGGTGGCATGGTACGACATGCATTGGTCCGCACAAGACCAGCAACGAGCTCCCCTTGCAATATCTTGCAATTCACTACTTCTCGAGAGGCCAACAATGGTCTCTCAGTGCCTGTGGCACGCCCTGTACTGCCCGAAACATAGAGCTCATGAACCGATGACTCAGCAGTGCCCAAATCCTCGCGCCCGACATGAGCGTTGCATCATTTTATTGTTTCCAGAAATCACGAAGAGCTCGTGACATTGGAAAAGGTACTTGTCGTACGGACTGACATCTCATAAATATCATAGAGCCCCGCACAGGCGTAGGAAGGACGGGATCGCATGAGGCGATCTGGGATTGCCATGGTCCCTAGCTGTACCTGAGATGTGGCTTGCCCGTAGACTACCAGCGCTTGCGTCCTTACGAGCCTTTGTGGGACCATTTCTGGCAGTAGATGCGCAGATACCCAGTTGCAGCAGTGCAAGTCAGTTAAGTGACGCTGCACAGTGGCAGCAGACAAGGGGAATGGCTGTGCCGAAGAGGAAGGCAAGACACTCACTCCAAGAAATTGTGAGCGAACACTGTTGTCAGGGTCCTGGTTCGTGACTGATGGATTTCCCTCTGTGCAGACGTCCCCCAGCAGAAGAGGACATAGGAATGCCATGAAGTTTCACAGATTCGTCACAGGCATTGCAAAATGCAGGTGTGCTATTCTTCTGCCATACCTCTTGCTCTGCCTCTTACCACACCTCTTAGAGCTTGATTGCCGGCATTTGCAACCATTGTATTTCTCACATATGCAAGAGCAAAGTGTGTCAGCTATGCTGATGTCCTGCAGAGTGTTTGTCTTCATACACTGGTACATGTCATGACAAAGAGTAAGTTGTAGCGCACTGATTGCAGCCTGTGCTCGAGACTGATGCACCCGCACCAGATACCCCACTACTTCTGCGAGCGGGAGGACTGTCCATCAAAGTTCAGCCGAGCCATCACTGTAGAGGCAGCACCAGCTGAGACGGGAAAGTGAGATGGATATCATTGAGATGGCAGTAACTGACACCTGTACTTGGTAAAGCAGCAACCTTCACAACTCTAGACTCATACAGCTGGCGAGCACTTAGGCATGAAAGCCTGACCTGAGGGATTCAGCTGGACCCTGAGGCAGCTGTCAGTGACAGTCCATGGATCATAGGCTATGAAACACAGTTGGAATGAAAAGGATATCATGAGAGCAAGTCATGGGTGTTGACACAGGTGTTTACAGCAGGATTCATTCATGCTGCGGCACTAATGGAGCTGCTTGCAGATCAGGCGTACGGTGTGTGGCGGAATTTGCTGGCTGCTAAGGCTAGTCAACTGTGGTCTCATGCCACCTGGTGCTTAGCGCTTAGCTGGCACCGTAGCTAGTGTTGTCTTGAACAATATTGCCGCTTGCCTGGTGGTTGCAATCGAAGCTTCCAGAGCTGTAATGCTGCGCTGGCTGATGGACTCAACTCTGGGTGTTGCTACCGTCTATGTCTTGCTCAGGCTGAAGCAGTGGGTGCAGCAGGGGAGGATTGTTTTCCCCGTCATGCTTCTGTCCCTCTTGCCCTAATCTGCCACTTGCAGGGTCATCTTCATGTCCATTGTTTGGTAATCTGCACAGCATGCTAAACATCAGAATGCATGGGAGGGACTGTCATGACGGCAGCTTGCAGTTGAGTGCAAGGACCCGTCCACTCAGTACAAAGCCCCCTTGCCACACTAAATATACCTGCAAAGCTGCACCTGAGATTTTGCTAGGGCCTGCAACTGGCGTCTAACAGCCGTTCAAGATGGACATAGGCAAGGTCCTGACACAAAAACCCTGCCATTGCAGCAGCAGCGCAGCATGGCTCACCAGCTGACATCGTCTAGTGACCCAGAGCAATGAGGAGATGTCATGCTGTAATGGTCAGGATTCACACCAGGCCTACTGGGAGTAGAGAGCAGTGCAGCATAGCAAACCAGCTGACAGAAGCAAGTGACCTATAATGATGAAGATGTGACTTGCTTTAGTAGCCGAGGACCAGATCAGGCGGACCTTGATCGGGAGTGCAGGTAGGAGGATGGCAGGCTGTAGAAGAAGAACACAACCATCGTGGCAGCAATCCACCACCCAAACCGGCCCCAGGCTGTTCTGCTCACAGCTCCCAGCAGAAACACATTCAACACCACCGAAGCCGCCTGCAAGAGCAGCCCGAGCACACTCACGCAGACCCAGACATATCAGTGGCGCCCTTGCTCAGACCAGCGACAGCCACATGGCTGTGAGTGTGCGTGAACTGTGACTTCAGGGGGTCAGAAGCAGCCCTCTCAGAGCACGATGTGGAGTGAATCAAGGTGCAAAACCTGCTCTGAGACACAAGTGTCACAGGGATCAGGTCATGTGAGTGCAGAAGGGAGGGCCTTACCGGAACCCATGGCACCCAAGCTGCAAAGGACCCTTCGCCAGGCTTGTGCGTCTGCTTCACAAACACCTGCACAGGCACCCAGGAAATCATGGCAACAACAGGCCATGCTGCGCTTGCTGAACGGGAGGTTGTTGTGCTGGCAGTCACCCGAGAAAAGTGCTACAGAGCGTCTCTCGCTGTGCTAGTCCGCACACACAACCGGTCACACATGAGGGTGTGCCCTTCTCCAGCAGATGGATTGCTTCAAGTGCGCCATGAGTGGCAATGCCAGCTAGCAAAGGCATTCACCTGCAGAGACACCACAGATGCCAGCGCAGAGAGTCCAAAACCCACAAGCCCGGCCCAGTGCAGCCTCTCCTGGTACCACACACTCAGACCTGCGCAGAACATTATATGCACTCAGGCTGCATACAATTGGCAGGTGTCTGCATACCAACATGTGGGGGACTTGGGTTCCAGGTCAGCAGGCAAGAGTGTACAGCAGCTGAGGGCTTGCTGGCCGAGCTTGTCTTTCACGCGCCACACGAACGGCCTCCCCTACCATCCAGGATGAGGTCATCCCAAGGAAGGGCCCAAGATTGGTTGACATACACCATCAAAGACCACCTCTAACAAGGCCACACCATGTGAGAAATGCATGGGAGCACCCGCATGCTGAGAGGTGTTTCAGGAAACAGGACTTACCAGCAGCGCTCAGAATGAGCCAGATTAGATGCGCTGCAGGCAGCCAGGGGTTAGCGCCTTTCTCAGCGCCACCTTGGCCATAGTACCTGCTCAGAAAGCAATGATGTGGCTCTGAACTTCACCAGGTAAGACTTCAGGGCTGCGGACTCATGTCAGGGCAGATCTTCGGCTTGCAGAGCTGACCTTGACAAGATCAGAAAGATCTCAGGACAGCGCAGGCTGGAGGGCTATCATTAAATAGCTATGCCCGGCAAACTGACTTGCAGCATACTTATGTACGGGGTTGATTGAATGGACGAAGGTGATGAACATACCTCCTCCACAGCAACGAAGCTGCCACCAGGAAGAACGAGAACAGTGTAGAGATGGATGTGGCATCCGACAGATACTCAAAGGGTGTGAATAGTGTTATGAGCGCTGCAAAGCACACACTTGTCACGTTACCATACACCCTTGACGATGCACATGCAATCTGTACCCGGAGTATCGGCTGTAAAAAGACGAAAGCTGAAGTACTGCCACACACATGAGCACCTCATGAAGGCAGCTTGCATTGTGATGCTGTGCCAGACTGCTGGAGGGAGCAAATTCATTTGGATGTGCAATGGGTACAAGGAGGATCAAGTTGATGTTCAGGAATTTCGCCTGTATGAACTGCACAATGCCGAGGAACTGTTCTCGTTTCGTTAAGCATACGGTATAGAGATGGCTTACATACAACGACGCCCTGCACAGCCGTGGCAACCACTGGGGTGCCAAACTTGGCGCTCATCTGCGCAAACACCGGAGGCAGCAGGCGCTCACGGCCCAACACATAAATAATGCGCGCTCCGGCGTAGAAGCCAATCAGAGGCCCTGTAAGGATGCCCATCAGCGCTGCTGCTGCCACCACATATTTGGCCCAGGGCAGGCCCGTCATCTGCATGCACAAGAATCCCGTGCACATCATACTCGATGTTGAGTGACACTACACAATGGCGCAGCTCAGCCAGGTTTAATCGACACCACTATGGCACTTGATGCTTACAGCCATCATGCAATCATGCTTCACAGACAATCATGTGCAGGCATGCGTGTTTTGTACAAGAGACAGGACACAAAGAGGATGGCAGACCTGAAAGGCTGCTGCAAAGGCGGCCTTGGGGTCGATCTGTGTGTAGGGTATGAGCAGGATTAGGGTGGCAGCCATGAGCACATACAGGGTTGTGACCACGCCCAAAGAACCCAGCAGGCCCACAGGTAGGTCTTTCTTGGGGTTGATGACCTGCGGCAACACCCTGCTGTTAGGGATCTGCCGTTCCTTGTAGATCCAGGCAAAGCAGGTCGTAATGCAAAATGAGCCTCATAATTTCCCCTGGACATTACCATTAGCATTGAGACCACTCTCGTGCACATGACTGCGCTGTCTAAAGCATGACATTGCAGGCTGGCCAGCTTCTTGTGGCCTGATAACACAGCTCGACCCCTCACATGGGTCCAAGACATGGTGTGGGAGGCTTATACCTCTTCAGCAGTGTTTGCCAGAGCATCAGCACCAATAAATGCAAAGAATGCGGTAGTGGCGCCATCAAATATGCCGCGCGCCCCAAAGGGGGCGAATGGGTGGGCGTAAGCAGGGTTGGCCTGAGTCATCCCTGCCACGATCACGAAAAGAATTCCGAGCACATGTATCACTGTGACAACTGCACAGCCACACACTCTCTGTTGGAGGTGCGTACTTATGCCTGGGAAAGCATGGCCAACATCTTCCGGTCAACTGCAAACATACACATGCATAATCCCGGAGGCATTGTCAGTCACATGCCAGGCAGCTCTTGCAGACATGCTGTCGTCTGTGCAGCCTGGTGATAAGGCTATATACTTATTGGTACTGTCAGGCTGAAGCGTTCAGAGGCTGCCAATGGAGGCAGGGGCACACATGGATTGGCGCTGAAAGGGTTCTGGAGAAGGCTTACCCAGATTGAAAAGGGATGTCTCATGCGTTCCGAGGATGAGCAACACAGTCAGGGCCAATGACAAGCCAAAGGCCATGAAGTCCAAGCTAAGACCACCTGCTGTGTGTACCTGCAGGTTGCACGACTTAGCGTGGCCTGCACATCTGTGCAGCCGCCATATACTCTGAAGCAGAAGTGTGCCTCTTTGGACCCCTCAACCTTACCAGGGCATCTTGATGTACAGCGCAAGCAAGAATGGCAGGTGCAGCACCTGCAGGTCGGTCTTCCCTTGCACATCAATCAGCTGCGCAAAGTAGGCGCTGAAGTTGCGGAGCACTCCTGAGTTGCCGACGATGTGAGGGATGATCAGGTTGGTCCCCACAAGCCTACACATGCAGAAAACAAGTGAAAAAACAGGAGCACATAGTGGTGGCTGCTCTGGACGATAGCAGGGCAGACCTGATACTGTGTCATGTGATGAACGGTAAAAGTCGGCGCCATCACTGGCACTGCTGTAACGCTCTTCAGCAAAGAGAGCGCTTGCACTTGTATGAATGATCAGACATGGCTGCTAAAGGCTGCGGGAGAAGTCTCAAGATGAGCAGATGCGCTCACCAGCCCAACAGGGGGCCTGCTGTGATGCTGGTGTAGGACATTGCGCCGCCTGCGATGGGAATCTCTGTAGCGAACTCAGCATAGCACAGCGCGGACAGCAGGGCAGACACTGCCGCAATGGCATAGCTGACTATCACAGCTGGCCTGCAGAACACAGGCACACACTGTGGTGTGCATCCAGAGCACCTGTTGCGAAATGCACAGTACAGTATAATGTACTTGAGCAACATCTGGCATGTGTCCAGGGGAAGGACCTGGTGCGTACCCAGCTTGGTCGTGTGCCACTCTGCCGGTTGTCACAAAGATCCCTGCGCGTCTGAAAGTGTGAGCATGCGAAAGTAAGCACGATATGCTTTTGCAGTCATATTCTCAGCATGACGTGGTCACTCTCGGCTGTATAATGGGCGAGGCATCTTACCGGCTCCCACTATATTGCCTGCAGTCAACAAATGTAGGTGCTTACTAACAGAGCTTGAAAGAAGCCGCTAGGAAACGAACTTGGGTGCATGACATGCGGCATGTCATGACGAGGAATCCGGCTTACCCACTCCAAGGCAGATGAGCTGAAAGCCGTTCAACGTCCTTCGGAGGGACTTCCCACCTCCTGCGGCTCTATCTCTCTCTTCATCGATAAGCGATCGGGGCTTGAAAGAGAAGTTGCTGGTCAGGCTCGACCTGAGAGCTTTACTGTATGATCCCTCGAAGTCACCGAAGCCTCGGCTCCAGGCCGATGTAGACATAATTGCGTACCCCGAATCAGGTAAGCTTCTCCGGATATACCGGCGGACGGGGTCCCGTTGATGCCACTCGTAGCGCGCGTGCCTGCACCTGTGGTCACGTGACATATATGAACCTCTCTGTTCCAGCCGAAGTGCACCATGTGGCCGTCCAGACGTAGGTGCGATGAGCGAAGTTGCCTCAATCCTTATTTCCGACTTCCCGACAGAGGTCCATGATCTTGTGCAGACATGCCTTCGAGCTCCATGCGAGCGAAGCTACTTGGCACCTGGAAGTTGTCCATCAAAAGCCAATCTGAGTAAAGCACTCCGAAACAACCAGACTTGCAGAAGATCTCGCGAGAACTTTGCTGGTGCACTTGATATGCCATCATGCTGGCCTGGACTCTTCTGAGAATGAAATTTACGCCATCAGAGTGGTAGCCGGACTGCGACATGCATGGCTTCTGAATTGCCGACAATAGACGTGCCATGATGGACCATCATATTTGAGAAAAGAACGAAGCATGGTCAAACAAGTTGCAGTTATTGTCAGTGTGTCAGATTGCGCTGTGACGGTGAGCACACCAATCCCAAGACCCTCCCGGAGCACCCTTCATCTTGAACAACAGGCATGTATACCACACGACCACTCAGCTCGGTCGGAGCGAGCTGCATAGTTGGAAGGCTGGCCTTCACCCTGAGTCAGCACTGCAACCTGCAGGAATTCTACAATGTCGTCTTCGACAACAAGGACACCTTACAAGAATACCACAGGCTTGAGGGGGACCCGGCTGCGAGCATAAGCCCCTGGACTGGAGATACAAGGGTCATATGCTTCTCAGTGCCCCTCACTGGCGTCCCAGATGTAGTCAAGAGAGCCATAGGTACTTGTTATGCCCTTCACAGCCAAAGAGCTCCCACCACCTGCAAGCCACCCTCCTAATGAAAAGTCAATAACCCTGCACCCTTTTTTGAGCCAGGCACTTCTATTGAAACACTTGGTTGAGGGGCATATGCTGAGCAATTATTGGAATGCAGGTACCAGCACTTTGATGATCAGGGAGACGCAGCAGAAGCAGTGGCATGAGGATGGGTCCCTGACTGTCAACAGCGAGCCTGTCTTGGAGTTTGTGGGCGGCTCCAAGTTCACAACAGCCGCTGAGTTCACAGTTCAGGCTGAAGGATCTGGCTGCAAGGTGCCTTCTACCCGCAGAAGGGCATGCGCCATCTTTCTAATGCTGCACATGCCAGTCGCGCCTGTCATAAGTCTGGGCATGTGTGTCCTGCACAGGAATTCTAGATGCAGACACCGCAGCTTCACAGCTTCAGATTGAATTGGCAAGCCTCTATCACCTGAAATGCAGACATGCAACATGCGACGCTCAGTTGCAATGTCTGCATACAATGAGGGCGGCATGCATGCATGCGTAGGGGTCAGTACAGCAGAGTACTTACATGTGCATGTGACTGCGCAGGTGAGTGCAGTCGTGACGTGTGAGGCAGCAGGGCCTTGGGGGCTCATATCCACCATAGAGAGCATAATGGCGACGCAAGCCGAGAAGTCTGTGGCTGGGTTTCTGGACTTCTGCATTGCGCGCTGCAAGGGCGAGCCCCTGCCGCAATATGCCTCTGACACAGAATACCTGGAGGAGTTCCTGGACGCTGCAGAGACCCTCAGCATTGCCTCATCTGGGGACCTAGGTAGTGGTATGTTCCCTCCTCGAGGAAGCGCCTTCATTTCTGTGGTCCTGTACTGATCGGTAGGCTGGGCACGTTGCAGCAAAAGTCCTATGGCATCCCTCCAGCCTGCCCTGTCTTGGACCCTCCTCCAACATGTGTGCCAGCATATGATGCTGAGATGTGGGCTAGCAGGCTTATGTGTGGGCTGCCTGAAGCAGTGCTATGCTGCAGTCACTATGAGGCATGCATCAAGAACAACACTGAGCTGGTGTAGGGTCAAAATGCTTTGGCGCTGTTTGGGAATATCATCCAGCAGGTTCACATGTGCGGTACTGAGTCAGCTTGAAGAGCTCTGACATGAGTCTGTGCTTGCAGTCTGGGACAAGCAGCAGTTGCAGCCCCTGTTGAAGCGTTTGGAGGCCAACACTAGCGCGCTACAGAGCACACTGAGCAGCTTGCAGTCTCTGCTACAGAAGTCGCCCTCCAATGCGCCAGCAGCCAAGCAGGCACCTGATTCAGGCTTCAGCACTGGGGGATTGTGGCTTCCGCTCATATTTGCCTTCATACTGGGCTGCTGCTTCGGGGCGTTCTGGCCGCGCACCCACTTGACTTTCAGGCATGCTTGAGGAGCTGTGCAGCAGCTGCTGTGCATGCACACCTCGGGCTTACATGCTTTGGGGCACACAGGATTTCCTCCATCTTCAGAGTGAGAGGGAACGGGCTGCCCTATGGCAAATGTAGTCATTAGGAGCGGCATCACTGCCAGGCTGTACAAAAACATTGCCCATGATATGAGAGAGAGAGAGAGAGAGAGCGCGCTAGCCGAGAACCTGATTGTTGGGGGAGTGCTATCAATACCATTACCCTTACAGCTCTTGAGGGCCACATTACAGGCTAATCAGGCAGGGTCAGGCGCAGCTAATAGAAAGTTGTGACCGTGCGATGGTGTGGCGGGCCTTTTGTGCGCTGCCTCTCGCCTTGCTCCCAGAGAAACCAATCCAGCTGCACACTGTGAGGCGCTGGGCAGCTTTCCCTGCTACACCTCTCCTCCAAGGCAGCCCTGATGTGTTCCACAGCCTGGACAGTGCAGGCTCTGATCTCCGTTTCCTCCTCGCAGCCAGCTGGCAGCTCCTGTAGACTGTCCACCTGCGACAAGCTTGACCTTAAGGCTTTGGACTGTACAACGGCGTTCCTTGACATGACTGTACGGTGACGGTGAGGGGCAGAGGAGTACTTTGTGCTATGCTCTTGCTCTTGGGAATCATCAGTGGGAGGCCAGGCCCATGTTGAGTGTGGGATTCCCGAACTGTGTCAGGCATACAACTTGGAGCATGACTCTGCACATGGATGCGGAGGATAGGATATTGTAAGTGGAGTGCCGGAGGTGGTCACCTGTGAACCCAGCTTGCTTGAGTATTCCAGGATATCCAGCTGACGCAACACAACTGGCACCCGGTAGTCCGCAAACATTGTGAGATTCTCAATGTCCCAAAATGCTCCCAAGCCCCTTCCCTGCAAGCCAAGACTTCTTGCTAGTTCACAACCTTCAAGGGATTGTTCATATGCACCCAGGGTTGACCATGCCATCATGGTATCACTGTGCTGAGCTCTCAAGAGTTACCTTTAATGAGTGCTGTGCATGGTACAATATCGGCACACGCCTTGTTGCTCGGTCAGGCCGCACCTGGAATGCTCCCCAGACATCGCCAGCAAAGATTTGAGCACGCTTCAGGAACCAAACCTCCTTCCCTCTGCAGGAGTGCATACGCAGTATGAGCATTCGCCCTCCAAAAGCACCTCTGCTGCACTGCCTTGCAGAGACCTGACAGGGCTGCATTCTCTGGAAACGCATTTGCTGTTAAAATTGCCAAGCAAGGTGTGTCTTCACGGCACACGACGAGGAGCTCTGCACCTGTAGGAAGCAACATCCCGGAATCCAGGAAAGCTTTGCACAACAAGGTCAACCAGTTTTGCTGCAGAGCCATTTGCTGCAGCAACCAGGCGTGCTGCCTCTCCGTCATAGTCCCTCAGAAGGACGCTTCCCACCTGCAGGTGACATGAGGTGTTCCTGGTCCAGCCTTGGAGTCAGGCACCAGGCAATCTCCCCTCCGCTACCAACGCCATCATGTGATATCATGAGCAGTGCTGCATAAGCTCGCCAGAAAGGAAGTGCTGCGTCTTGCCAGGCAACAGCACCTCCCTGCACGTGTGCAGACTTGCACGCACCATTCAGAACAGAGTAAGGTGTGATACAGTGTGAAGAAGGCCGACGTGAGGCATGCCAGTAAAGGGGTAGCCCATTGCTCATGGCTCTGCAGCGGCCAAGGCCTTGAAAACTCTCCCACCAAATCTCCCACTGTGCTGTGCTAGAGAACATATCATGATGCCATGTCAGGGGTCCGTTAAATAGGGAGGAGAAGGGGGTTCTGAGACATGCCCCCGCGGAGAAGAGCAGCCCTGTCTTCTTGTGCTGGCAAAGGCCCAGGCCTTGACAGCATTGTGCCAACATGCCGGACGGAAAGCATTGCAGTGATGAGCTCTCAGGATTCTACGAAGTGGGCAGGGAGGGGTGCTATGAGGCATGCCTCGCGGAGAAGAGCAGCCCTCTGCTCCTGCGCTGGCAAAGGCCCAGGCCTGGAGAGCATCTTCTGCAGCTGGGCTCCATTCATGCGGGAAAGCCGCAGGGCGCTCAGCGCGTCTGGATCGTGCTGCAGCGCCTCCTGCTCTGCACAGAAGGGCCTACATGTCTTCCCGGCCTTTGCCAGATTGTGCTCTGCCATCTAGGCCATGGCAGATAGGCCACCATGCAGCTGCTTGCTCTGTGGAAGGGCGCCTCTGCAAGCACCCTGCTGATGAATGCCCATGTCTGGCGCACATGGCATTATCAAGCTAAACGTCGATCCCGCCCACAAGGACAGTGAGACATGAGTCTTCCCACTCAGCACTCTGTCAGGTCCTCAGGGGTCACTCTAGTAGGAGTCTTGGCAGTTTTGGGTATACCTCAAAGCTTGAAGCTGAGGAAGTACCTTGAAGCCTCTGGCAAGGTGCTCATACTCCAGTCCAGGCTCCGGCCAGAACGCAAAGTTGATGGTGTCAACAGCAAGAAGGTACTGCACTGTCCTGGGCTCGCCATCGAAGAAATGCAGCTCTGCATACCAGACATCAGTTGCTATGACTCACAGGGTCTAGGCCATGCTCAGTGTGGAAGGTAGGTCTGTAGCATAGGCTTGACAGTGCGCGGGAACATGCCTGAGTCAAAGGCCTTTGGTGATGTGATAGCCAACAACTCTTTCCTCGTTATGCCGTCAACAAACCTCCTTACAGCTGCAGGCACATCCTTGATCAGTGCCAGATGCCGTATTTCAGGTCTTGTGAGGGAGTCCACAACATGTCAGCCCTCACCGTCAGAACTGACCCTGACATGGCATGCCGCGGCTTCCACCGCTTTGCAGCTCTTACGGACTTCATCTACCAACATTGTGGGCTGCTACCGGGAAGCTGAAAGCGTCAGACAACGACGCGCACAGAGCCACCATGCCACACTGATGCTACACAAAACTGCTGCCTGCTGTCAGCATGGGGCACAGAACCACAGCAGCACAAATGATGGATTCATTCTGTGTGCTTGGCGAGCCGATATGCGGTCTTGCGCTCTCGATAGTAACACCATGCCATGCAAAGCAGGGCCCACATTTGGGGCATGGTCTTTGTTCCAGTTCCTCACGTATCGGGGAAAACTTATTCCCTTCACTGAAGTACAGCACACATAGCCGAGGTGGTAGAAGCTGACGAGTCGGGGAGCACCAGCTTTGTGCTCTGGGTCCGATTGTACACAATGACATGCCCTCCCGGTCATGTTGCCGTGATTGGCGCAGGTGAGTCTACCTACCTATGAAGCAACTTGGGATATTTCTTGCATTCGATGTATATGTCGAGGCGACTTCCAAGGCTTTCCTGCATGTGACAGGCATCATTGGGAGCTCCATAGCCATGAATCTCGCCAAGAAGGGATGCAAGGTCACGCTTCTTGATGCAGCGCCCCACGCCGCCAGCGCTGCATCCAAGGAGAGCTGGGCCTGGCTCAATGCCAACAGGAAGGCACCAGACCATTACAGAGGCAAGGGCATGGACCTGCTGTGTTGTATGATTAATCCACTTGCACACCAGAGAAGACGAGTTGCACCCCAGACTTTCCTGCATGCACCCTGCTCCCTGAGGCCACCCTTCAAGCTTCTGTTGAGCACCTGTCTGTGACGATTCAATATGAGCCCCCTCACTCCATCAGAAAACTCCGCATGGCGCAGACGCACTGACATACCTCAGACCGGAGCTCACTTATTACTTCGCAGACATTAATGTCAGGGGCATGGATGCTTGGAGGTCCCTTGGAGCTCTTGCAGAATTCCCTGGCACGCTTGTGCTGGAGGATGCACGAGCTGAAAATGAGGCCTACCCCTCAGAAGCCATCAATTCAGAGAGCTTGCACCTCCTAGAGCCGGGACTATCAACCCAAGCTGCTTCACATAGTGCTCGCCTCTACAGGCAAGAAGGTGCGTCATGTAGTGCTTCACTATAGTCTGTGTGATTGTAGGGTGGCATTGGCATGCCAAATCTCTGACCACATGCAAACACTGCAGCCTCAGGATTCTTGTATGCTTCAACAGCTTCTGCACGGGCTGGTGTGGCAGACCTCCATACAGACCTCGTGTCAGAATCTGCCTTGCATGTGCAGGCTTTGGCTACTGTGCAGAAGCAACCGCAGCGTTTGTGGAAGAGGCTGTAGCGAGCGGGGCTGAGGTGCGCTTTTCAGAGGGTGTCCTGGATGTGCGGATGCAGCGTTCCGAGGCAGGCCCTTCTCGGATTGCAGGTGCGCTGCTGCTGAAGCCTCTCTACTGCCAATCTATAGAATGGTCTGTGAGAGAACGCAGTGCATGTCAGCTCCTTGGCCATACCTAAGATTCTCATATGCGCCAAATCTAAGACGTGTCCTAGTGCAGAGCTTGCTACTACATCGGGGGTGGTACAGGCGGACACATTTGTGATAGCAGCCGGCTTGGGGACACCAGAGCTAGCCAGAATGGCGGGGATTGAAGTGCCCTTGGACAACAAGCCTGCCACCCTGAATGTGTACACTGCACCAGCTCCCCCGCTGTTGCGGCACATGCTCCTATCAGGTGGCTTCCTGTCCTGTCAAGCTGCCTCAAGGCTTAGTGTAGATACCTCTCAAGGGGAGGATTGCGCAGATGAGCATGACAGATGAGCTTGACATTTGTCCTGCTTGTCTGAAGAAGGCTTCAGTAGCAGAGGCACAAGTCTGCGACTTTCCATGACAAACCAATGTGTAATCTGGCTCGCAGAGACTTTGTACCTCAGGCAAGCGAAGGATGGCAGCATCCTGATATCAGTGTACCAGGATGCTGAGACCGAGAAGCTACAGGTGCCTGCTGATGTTGCCAGCAACCCTGAAGAGAGCATGCGCACTGGCATGCAGGTGTGCCCCCTTCTCCCAATCTTGTAAAATTTCCAAACACTACGCTGTCCTTTGCACTGAAATTTGTATCAGGTGAGCATAGGAGGTGAGTGCATGACCTCCCTGAACATGCAGGTGAGGGAGTGGGCTGCTGCTGTGGTCCCAGAGATAGCCAATGTGGATATAGACAGAGTGTCTGTGACCAGGTACCCGTATCCCAAGGACGGCCATCCCATTGTGGGATACGCAGAGAGAGTACCAAACCTGTACATTGCTGTGATGCACAGCGGCGCCACTCTAGGGCCTTTGATAGGGCAGTTGGCTGCAGCTGAGATCACAGGAACAGCTTCAGAGCAGGAGCTGGCTCTCTTGAAGCCATACTGCATCAAGCGGGATTACAACACCAGCCAGCAAGCCTACACTGTGGGTGCCGCACAGAAAGTGTAGGGAGCTGTGGTCGGGACAAGCCCTGTCTGTAAGGATACATCGCTCAAGCAGCGGCCTCGTTACAGGAAAATGAAGCCCATCCTAGTGGCCGTCTGCCATTTAAGGTTCCAAACTGCTGTGCTCATGTGCACCACTCATAGCTCACATTGCACTGCTGGACCCCCAAAAGCCTTCACCACCACTCATCCAGCTCGTCTTCAGCAGCGCCAGACTCCAGCACTCCAGAGATGTACTGCAGGATGAAGAACCCCAGCAGGGGCGTGAAGTCAATCGTCCCCAGCAGCGGGGGGACCAGCCCTCTGTACAGGTTCAGGTAGGGGTCTGTCATCTGCACCATGCACAGCAACATCTCATGCATTATTGTGTAAGACCGACTGGCGCTCAAATTGTAACAGCTCTCTCAGGGCATGGTGATAACTATCGATCATTCCCAATTGTTGATAACCATACCTGGCGCAGACCCAGCCATGGTTGCCGCTCCCAGTTGAACGCTGGGAACCATGACAGCAGCACGCGCAGGAACAGCAGCAGCAGGTAGATCTGCACAGCACACAGCACATCTACATGCAGAATGTCGAGCCCTCACTGACATCACTTGCTTGTTCACAGCGTATGACAGGAATCAAAATGGCTCTCGCCTTGGGCATTGCATCTCTTCAAAGGCAAGCGCTGCTGCAAGACAGGACTCCTCCGGGCTGATATAACCATTGTTCTGCTGCAGTGCTTGACTCCTTCATGATGCTCACCTTGATGAACCGGGCCATGGCCTTTGTGAGCAGCAGAAAAGTGTTGGCGCCGCCAGAGGCTGCGGCAAAGGGTGCAATGGCGCCCAGCATGTGAAAGTGCCGCACAGACTGCTTGATGCTCTTGTTGACCACCGCCGCATCTGGTTGCTGCTGCAGCTGCACACCACATGACAGGGGCTTGGAAGCTGCATGGTGGTCCTATCTTCCACACAAGCAGATATATGCCCTCAATTTATTTGGGATGAGCTTAGCTATAGTGCAATGGGATGGGCAGTATGGATTATGTAGACACTTTCATGGTCAGTATGCCACTACATAAGCTTCCATGTCCAGCCCACAGCAGTCTCTGACTTCACACTCCAAGGTGAGAGGCAAGGTGGATGTCTCAGGCAAGGTGTCTGGGTCTCACCCTCTCAGCCGTTCTCTGCATGGCCGATGAGACCGCCTTCAAGAAGACAGCAACGGCCGCGACGATGGTGCTGAGGAGCGGCCTGCCAGGCTCTGGCATAGGGCTGGCAGCTGAAGTGCTGCAAGCATGTGTTGGAGCTGCTCTCTGCAGCACCTGTCTTGTGTGCGGCCGAGGAGCAGATCTATATTGCGTCAAGGGTCTTCCACTCTGCTTCCGGACGTTCATTAAACGCAACGACCCTGCACAGCACACAGCAGCATGACACTGACAATCTCAGCCACTGCGGATAAGAGCGTTGAAAATGCTGAACCAAGGCGGCACTTACCAGTACGTGCGATACTGTGGTAAGAGCAGCTACATACAGCCGGAGCTGGTGCCCTGGCACTCATGGCAGGACAAGCCATCCCCATGGTGCTATCCTAACTTTCTTGGTAACCCCTCTTCGTCAATCCCGCATGAATATGCCCTGCCTATACATTTACAATTTTACTAGGCCCAATCTCCCTCCGCAGATGCACTTACTGACAGTCCGGCTTGCTGCTTGCAGAGTCATGCTCCATCACTTTATTCCCCTCTCAGGGCTTTACTAGGGCTCCTGTCTTACAGCATGTAGATCTGCAGATCTCCCGTACAAGTCGCACACCGGTGTATCCAATGCTCTGAGTGCACTATGGAGAACCTGCAGGCCTTGCGCATCTCTACTCCAAACATATCAAGACTTCATGCGCCCCCTGGGCACCTCCCTTTAGGCTGCCCGCGCGCCCTGGCAAGCCAGCACGGCAGCTGTCTTGGGCTGTCTACACAACATGCTGCAGTGTCCAAGGCTCTCGTTCCTTCGCTTTCACAGGCAGGAGCCGGTACGATGCGGTCGTCATGACGCAGCCCTAATTATGTCGACATGCTTATTCATAAAGGTCATGACGCCTCTTGAAGCTGAGAGCACAGCGGTCCTGGCAATGCAAGCATTACTCTTGTGATATCTCAGGCACTTTAGACTATACACACAGATAGTTGAAGCGACATATGGCGCGACACAGGCTGGAGGATCGGTGCACACTCAGCAGTTGCTGAAGATCGTCAGCTACGGCGCATGCCATCAAGAATGCCTGAGTTCAATATCGAAGGGCCAGTCATTGCAGTAGTGACACCTTTCAAGTCAGACAGTCTTCGAGTCGACGATGAAAGTTTCATCAAGTACCTTCAGGTAAGCGAGTGCCCCGCTCCCTAGCGACTCAAGCCTCTGCATACTGCTACAGAAGACAAATGATAACTATATCAGCTCCTTTGTGCAGTACCTGTGGGAGCATGGGATCCAGAACATCATCGTCAATGGGTGGGGCCCTCACCATCAACCAACATCCCAGTCACATACATTGTTTTAACATCGTCATTGTAGACTTCGTTTGCTCTCCTCCTGCGGAGGTTTTGGCAGGGCGTGAGGGGCGAGGGGTGCTCTGCAGGACCACAGCAGAGTTTGCGTCCATGAGCATGGCAGAGCGCTTGGATGTGACAGAGCTTACACGGCAGTACTGGCCTGGGACGATCATCAACAACATCAGCGCAGCAAGCCATGTGGACGCGTTGCAGTATCTCCGCCACAGCCAGGAGCTCGTTTCTGAGTGTCAGGTAATCATCATGGCACTGCGCAACACTACCTGCACAGCTGTGGATGGACATTCCCGATGACTGTGTTGACCACAGGCCTACACGCTAGTCTAAGGTCTGCACATGGAAGTGCACTGATCTGCCAGTCTGTGCCCAGACAGCGCACTGTCCTACACTTTCAGGAGCGCTTGGGGGACTCTAGCACTTCTCAGCCTGACCTGCATTGGTCATGGCTCATGGAGGGATATTTCGGCTGCACGACGACCCAAAACAAATGTATGCAGCAGAAAACTGCTGCCGTCCTGAAATGCAGGGGCATGCCGGAAAGTCTGCAGAGCATGCAGGAGAGTCTGATGGATGTGGGAGAGTCATCTGAGAAGAGTTGGGGGTGGCTGCAGGGTGACCCAAGGAAGGTAGAGGCAGCACTGCTGCTACCGCCTTTCTACTTTGCCAAGGTCACGGATGCAGGGCTGGAGCGGTGGCTGCGCATGGTTCTGGAAGTTGCGCGGCTGCCAGTCTTCCTGTACAATTTCCCTGATCACACCGGCAACTTCATCTCCCCGGACCTATTCAGGCGCCTTGCGCATGACTTTCCTTTGCTGAGAGGTGCGCACAGCTGCCTGCATGTGCGGTCTGCTGGCAGAGATGCCCTGCAGAGTTGCTGGCCCCGTAAGTGATATGGTGATAGGTGCCTGTGCCTGTGCTTGCTGCACGAAGATTCTGATGATGACCTTATGATTGGGAATGGACTGCAGGCATCAAGAACACTTTCAATGATGTGCCACTGGCAGCAAAGTTCAAGGGATCTATGCCCGAGAGGCAGGTAGGGCAAGCCAAGTGCTGGTCAAGTACCTGCTTTCAGTCTGCAGCAACGCCATACAGCAATAGGCAGCCAGCATGACACTATGGTCTCAGCAGATGTTGTCTTGACCAGTGCCCTGTTGCCTAGGCCTTGTGCTTGTGCAAGGCAATGCTCTTCGACGTTCATGAGCGCTTGATGCTCAAGCTTTGAATATGACCTCATGTTCATGGCACCTCGGGACTGTTCCATGCTGTTGTACAGGTGTACGTGGGCTTTGATGGGGCGTACCTGCAAGCTCTCCAGGCAGGGTTGGATGGCAATGTGTCCTCAGGGGGCGGCACTGTGCTGGTGGACACCTTCCGGAACATCGACAAAGCATATCGCGAGGGTGACATGGCGGCCGCAGAGGAGGGCCAGCGCAGAATGGATGCCTGGTGAGGGCCCCAGATCTCCCCTTCCTCTCGCATACATGTGCATGCTTGTCCTTTCGTGTCGTCATGGACCTTTCTGACTCCTCAATATGCCCTGCGGTACCAGGTTTCATGCAGGCCTCCTGACAGCATGCTGACGATGCCCTGTTGTTGTGTGGGCCTTGCAGCTGCCCAGCGTGCTCACACAGCGCCATGCGTCACGCAGGGCAGAGTGCAGGGAAAAGTTGGGGGTGCTGGATCTCCCAGCGGCCAAAGCAGCCCTGTCAGGCGTCATCCCTGGCTTCTCTGCAGCAGTGAGGCCGCCACTCATGGCAGCCACACGCGAGCAGCAGCAAGCCTTGACAGACTTTGTCAAGGACATGTCTCAGTGAGATCAGATCCAGAAGGCTTTGCCAGATAGGCCAGCCACTGTCACCATCTATGCAGATGGAATGCTCTAGAAAAGCATGTCATCACTTCTGTTTTGGCTCCAGATCTCAGGGCATACACTCGATGCCCGTGCCGGGCTCCTGTGTTGCCTGAGATGTCGTTGCAGTTGAGTGCGGCTGCTCATTACATGCGCCTTAATGGCAGGACGGCAGCTTTTGCAACCTACACTCCCAGCTGCAGACCTCGGGTGATGCAGCCCTGCATTCTCGCAGGCTGCAGCATTGCTTGAGCTTTCCTTTTGCGCAGTGCGCATTCGCAGAGTACAGCAGTGGATCGCAGCTCAGAAGCTGTGGCAAAGTTAGTCAAGGCAGCACCTGTACATGTATCCTGTACAAAGGCTCCATCGTGGTGTACCAATGCCTGAAGGCACTAGGGAAGCACAGTGCAAATAGGAATATCAGTGAGATTACTCTGCATCGTGCTTGTTTGAAGGTGAGTCTTATCAAGATGTCTGGTCAAGACTGAGTTCTGGCAGCTGAAAGTTACACTTTTGGCAGCAGAAAAGGAAGGATGGGCTTGCCAATGCCTGCACAATGTGTGACAGTGGCAAGATGTGTGGAGTAGGCAAGGCCAACATGCAACCGCAATCCTGGGGAAGCAGTTGCTCTGTAATACATCTGTTGACACTGTTCTACATGAGCATTCTTAGGTGGCTGGGGTCATAGGGCACTGGATCATAGCCTGGGATGGTGTGTAAGTCAATTGCTGGGTGATCTTTTAGGGCTGAGGTCCACCATACTGGCTTCCCATCATTCTCCTTCTCCAAAATCACTGTCACCACCTGCAGCAGCATTGTACCTGGTCTGTCACAGTGCCTGTTGACTGATAGGCCCTTTCATCATGGACACAGATACTAGGTCCAATGAGCTCCAAAACAGACCCATGCTTGCACAATGCTGAAACTGTTGCCGCAGGCCTGAAATTCTCATGGGATGCATGGCGTGGATTCTCCCACTCCGGTGTTGCAGCTGGTGTGCCCACTCCCGCACACCTCGGCATGAGGGGTCTCTGTACCTTGCAGCAGTCCTCAGAGGTGAGCTCCAGGTCGAGCCGTTGCCAAAGCTCTTGACAGGCCGCCGCAGCAGCCCCTCCACCCTGCGCACATCCTGGTTGCCTATCCTGGCCTGGATTTCCAGTGCCCTGCGCTCCTTTAGCGTCACGCTCACATCCTTGCCCTTCACTGATTTTGGCACCTGAGGACACCAGCTGTCCCTCAGCCAGCACTTGCAGGTGGTGCAGAACCTGCAGGGACTGCCAAACCCCATTGCAAGCTGGCGCTCATATGACGCTCATGTGTGGTAGGGTGTCTCAGTGCCACACATGCATACTGTAGCAGCAGGGGGCGCTGGCCTCACCGCTACATGGATGAACACCTCGGAGCGCGTTTGCGTCCACTTGTACAACCCGCAATCACAGCCGCCCTCCACTGCTTTCCGCCTGGTCAGCACTCTCAGCGGCTTGGACCAGTCACTGGCGCCCTTGCTGGAGCTTGCCTGAGCCCGGACCTCATATTCTGTAAATTCATGCAGGCCCACCACGTCCGCTCCCCGCTGCGCGTCTGCGCACAGCCTGCACGCGAGGGATAAGCTGGGGTTACGGCGCGACTGGCAATGCTTGCACGCGCTGACTCAACATTGCTGAAGTTGATTCTTGGTGTGTGGGGGCCACCATATTGGGCATGCAGGAGCAACTTGCGCTGCACAGCCCTCACTGAAGGTCAGGCATCAATCATTTGATGTAAAATGGCATACGTAGGCACTGGGCGCTCGCATGCGCACCCTGCAGACAGCCACTTCTGCTGGTGGGGTCCCAGGCCCCTGTACTGCAGCTCATACCTCTCCACATTGAAGATGGATGTAGGCCTGGGGAAGATTTTGAGGTGTACCTATATCGCACCCAGACAATGATCTACTGACAAGAGGAATGGTTTTCTAGTGTCCTCTCCTCACTGAGTCAGTCCTGTCGCTCTGCAGCTAGAGAAAGTGAACATCCTGGATATCACTACATACCTTGTTGATCCTGACTTCTGCTGCCAGCAGTACCGGTGCCAATGGCTTCCTGCATGCGTGTGTACAGAGTGTGACCAAGAGTCAGCCATCGCATGATATGGATCGAGACCATCTCAGACAAGAACTTTAGCAGGGTAGCACACCTGCTGAACAAGTGCTGCGTCAGTGGGAGCGTTACTTGGTGCAATAGAGAAGCTATTGCGCTGATAAGCAAGCGCAGGGCGTCAAGAACTGATGAGACTAATGTCGTGCTTGTCGATGTTTGCCTTTTGCCCATGCGGTACTAGGCTGCCACCTGCCTGGAACTGCAGGCTATATGATCAGTACGGGCCCGCAAGAATCTACACTCTGTGCTTTGCGCATCTCTTAGACAGAGCGTGAAGGGAGTCTCGCAAAAATGCCAGTGCATCAAGGTGTAACCGTCACGTGGGGACCACGCATTGCGCGGCGTTTCAGGCTGCAGCGTGTGTATTCGCCTTATGACCGTAAGTATGACTCGTGTGCTAAATCTTGCAGGAACAGGACTGTGAAGTACTTAAAAGCAGAGCTGCATCCTGGCTCAGTCTGGTGTTCGAGTCCTCCACAGGTGCTTCTCTGCTGAGGTTGCCTATGCATGTGATCCTCACAACATCTCGATCTTTACACCAATGCAACTGCTTGTGCTATGGGTAATAGCATGATGCACGGACACTGCTCGCACTTCACGGTAAAGCCAAGCCATGCAATCTGAAGCTTTATGAGCCTGATCACTGAGTGGCTCTCCTGGACGGCAAGCCTTGGCCAGACATTGACACTACAAATCTCAACGCACGGACGGCCTTTCTGCAGAGCATTCTCTCACACCAGAGATACTCCTGGGTAATAGATAGGCCTAATCCTGCCTCAAGCGCACCATTCGGCGCTGTATTGTGGTCTCTCCAAGCCATCTGCTGTGCTGCCTGATCAGCTCGCACACACCACCATGACAGTTCATTCACACACTCAACAAACAGCTGGGACGTGCGCCATGCTCACTTGAAGGTCTTGCTGTTAATGTTGCTGTTTGCAACACCCTGTGTGACATCATCATTGTTCTGCGGGCCCTCCTCAGCCCTTTTAATGTTCGCTGCATCCTTGGCAGCCTGCTTCTCTGCAGACTGTGCGGCTTGCCTGCAAGCAAGGAAAGAATCAAGGACGCCTGATGTTGTGCGAGGACTGCTGCTGACATGGGCTGATCCTCTCTACAAGCAACAGATGAGCGCCGTGCAGGAGCGTGCTGAGACTGTAAGCAGACGTGAAATCCTATCTTACTTCCTCATAGGAAACATTTACAGGGGAAACTAGAATGCAGGATGCTGCGTGGTACGCACTGCTGCTGCAGGTCTCCGGCATGCGCGGGCACATCGGCGAACAGAGCAAGTCCGGCAACAAGAAGTGCTGCTCCAGCCATGTTCCTGTAAAAGCAAATGGCTTTGGATTCATAAGAAGTGCCACTTCAGGCATGCATGCAGAACTGTCTATGAGACAAGGTGAAGATATCGGAAGTAGAAGCAACAGTGGGTAGAAATGTATCATCTCGCGACATAACAGACGTCACTTTATCTGACAGCAGACGGGAAAGTACCTCAAAGACTGGTTTCCCCTCGCCTCAGTGCCCTGATGCAAAAGCAGGCAATCGGTAAGGCCTCATGCCTTTGGGCAATGCTGACTCAGTGCTTCGCAGCTGGAGAGCGTGGGGGGCATCTGATCAATCCAGCCAAATATCATCTCATGAGGAAAAGCACCTTCTGCACTGCTGAGGCACGGACGGCAAGGCGTCTGGGTGCAGGTCGCCTGTGGCATGTGGGGGACGCTGTGCAGAGCACCGCTGAGCTGGAGATTGCTTGCATGGTTGCAGAGCGATGACACACAAGCAGTAAAAGGTAAATACTGGTCAGGGGGCGCTGTGTACTTGACGGCGGGCATTTATAATCTCCGTCGAGATAGGAAGGGAGATGTACGCAATCCAAATTTGGCCGACGTTGGAGCTGAATTATCATCACCGTCCACTGTATGTGAGTCGCCTTTCCAAGTATCTGGACGGCAAGCACCTCCCTCAATGCTTTGTTGGAGGTTGATGCATCTATGCAGCTGCTTCTGTGATGACATCAAGAGAAGGCTCATCTCATAACACCATCACAATGTCCTAGGGTCCCTCAGCCAAAATGTATAGGAGTGCAGGCGCTATACATACACGAGTGACCTGACAAAGGGGCTTTTACATTCCTGGTCCGGTCTACCTTGCTTTTTGCTACATCACAGCTCTGTGTGTGCAGCTGGCTTGACACCTATCCGCTGCAAGGCTGCAAGAATCTGGGCATCCGCTCCCGTCCAAAAGGCTACTGCCACAGCGCACAGCATCAGGACCAGCAGGAGCAGCATGACTGTTGCCATGCTGGACACCTGTGCCCCTTGCTGAGCTGGCGTGCCCGTGAGCCACGCGCTGGCGTCTGCTGATGCTGACAGCAGGCTGTCCTCGCCACTGCTGAAGGCCACAGCGGTGACAAATACCATGTGGGCGTCAGGTGACTGTTTCAGGCGCTTGCCGCTTGGCAAGCTGAAGATTGCTGCATCGCCTGCATGCACAGCGCAGTGCATCAGATCTCAGCGATGCGGCCTTCCTGTTGGATCTGTGTCTGATCTACACAGGAATGCGAATGGCATTGAATACCCCCCAAGAGCAGCAGTTTCAGAGCATATGTGCTCAGGCTAGGCTCTGCATGTGCCTGCCTAGCTGAGCCCCCAAAAGTAGCTACATATGTAGAGCTGTTCACAGGAGGGGTAGCCCTGTTGCTTTCATGGGTTTGAGAGGGTGGCGCACCGTCCATGGTGCCTGCGCCGCACATCTGCCCAGAATGCGACAGGTCAAAGGCTGAAACCTTCTTCCTGCACAGCAGGCTTTGCCTCTGCAGCTGCAGCTCGCCTTCGTCATCCTACAAGACACACCGCATTTTTGTCATGTGCATGCCCTTGGCCACACAACAGCACTCCAAGATTCCCCCAAAGCCTCCTAAGATTGAGACAGCAGTGCCATATGGGAATGGTGGTGTTCTAAAGCGAGGAGCAAAATTCTCCCTCACAGCGGGAACGGCTTCCGGTCATGTTTCTTGGGGAATATGGGGTGCATGTAAGCAGTGCAGCACTCCCACCTGCTTATACAGCAGCAGATGACCCTCTTCCCTGGTGCTCAGATTGACAACTGCATAGAGCGTTGCAGTCCCGTCTTGACTCCAGCGTGCTTTAGAGAAGGCTCCACCCTTCAACTCTGCACCAGACAGCTACAGGTAAGACATCTGATGCCTATAACCTCAGCCTTATCCGAGGAGCATTCTGTAATGGACCGCCTCTGTTTGGGTCATGCAGCAAACCACCTAAAACAGTGCAGTGGCTTCATGCATGGCAAAATGACAGCTGCACTCATGCAGAGGAAGATGAGTGCAGGATCTGCACAGGCAGACGAGACACAGCGGCATGACAACAGAGGGTCCCTCAGACCTTTAGGCAAGTCCAGAAGAGTGATCTGTAGGCGCTTCTCCCAGGCCCACAAAGAGCATGTGCCGTTGTCTGCGACTGCTGCTAAAACCTGCACACAAAGCCTTGGCCACATCGGAAAACACTGCACAATCAAGGAAGACTGCAAAAGGCCCAAAAGCTCATCCCAAAATTCAGCAAACATGCTGGACATGGCCAGCATATGACGCGGTCACCTTGTCCTTGTGCGCTGGGCTGAAGCTAAGGTCTCTGATGGTACTGTTGAGCCCATGCTCAGCACTGCACCGAAGCAAAATACCCTCATAATAAATCATCACACCCTCATGTGCCCCTCTGCCCAGCACTCAAAGCACAGCACAGATAAATGTAGGCTCCCTGGACACTAAGGAGATACCAGCAGCGCTGCCACCAGAAAACCCTGCGGGAGGAATGCGCAGACAAACAGCCCTGCAGCATATTGATGTCTATATGGTATCCCGGTGAGTGTTGCTCACTCTGCCCCTGTGCAGCCATACTGGCTGCATGGGCAATGCAGTGCATGATAAGATGATCAACTTATGGACCCCTGCTACAGACGAGCGGGGTGAGGACCCTCGCTGGAGCAGACCTGAGCATGTTGAGGGCGCGTCCAGATTGCCAGTCATACATGGTGAGGGAGCCGTCTGCAGTGCTCACGCCTAGGATCCTGCCATCGCTGCTGAAGGCCATGCACTCCACGATGCCAATCTTGGCAAACACCTCCTCTGCTTTGCCTGCAGCGCTGATGCCCCTCAACAACCATTGATACCTCTCCCATACTTCCAATGTTGTAGATGGTTCTGCCCTATCCCTCCACATCTCTGTTCTGAGAGCCTTGTGCTCCACAACCTGGCAATCCTTGTGGCTCCAAGTATTCAGGCACTGTCGCTGTCGGGTGCGCCGCGCAACACTGAATCCATGGGAAGGGCCCCTGAGCATCTGTACCAGCAGACAGTGTGGCAGGGCAGGGCAAGTGAAATCCTACCCTGGAGCTGCTGAAGGACAGGAACGCCGTCTACATCCCGGGTGACTCTGAACTTGAGGATGCCGCCATCGCCCAGCGCCACGGCCAGAGTGGTCTCCTGCGGCTGCAGCGCCATGCGCATGGGCGCATCCTGCAGCGTCACGCTGCCGGCCGCCGCCCCAGTGATCTGCCCATCCTCACGGTGCACTGTCACGATCCTGCGGGTGGATGACTCACGGTCAAGCTAGTGCTAGTGTGCCTGTGGCACCCATCCGGGTGTCAGACCACCACTCTGACCTCGGAGGCCGAGAGGAGCAGGATGTGGGCTTTTTGTACGGCCCTGCAGCGTCATGCTGCCGGCCGCCGTCACGAGATTCGCCCCTGCTCACGGTGCACTGTCACAATCCTGTGGGTGTGTATTCACAGGTCATGTCGGTGCAGTTGTTCAGGATCTGAATAGCTTCATGAGCAGCAAGTGTTGGGCACTATGGGACAGTCAGGAAGGCTACCCAAAGTAAGCCTGCAGTCAAAGCATGCCTGACGTGAGATTATATCCGCATACTTGCCGTTTTTGGGCAGCAGGTGCTGAACAGCTGCCAAATTCATATATACACACCCGAACGAACAGCATACTGCATGCCCTGACATGAAAGCCCTATGTATCATGCACATCATGAGGGAATGCAATGGGCAACGATCTACATCTCCAGGACGCTGGAGACACACGCACTTGTTTGCAATGCCGCTACTCGACTTCCCGCCACCGCCTGCCACGAATGCATAGTCGCCCTTGGGCCATACTGCACAGTAGAGTGGCGTTCCAAACTTCTTTGCAGGCCGCTCATTGCGCCTTCTTGCCATAACTTTGGGCGCTAAATGGAAAGAATACTCATGTGCAGCACACACTGTCCGTCAAAGCTGCATCTACAGACAGGATCGACACAGGTTCCTGCTGCCCCGCACTTAGAAGGGAAGTAGGGTAGAGGTGCCACAAGACATCACGCTGACTTAAACGTGCAGATACAGATCCTCGTTCAAGCCTCTCAAGACATTTGGAGCGATAGACTATTCCGTCAATGCGCAAGCTGTGTGCACGGCTTGCATGATATGCACGTGCACATTCGAACGACGATAGACAGCTGCTCAATCAAGTACATCTCAGAGGGTAGCAGTACGCACGGTATTTTCTCAGAGCGCCTTTATGGTCTTCCCAACTTACTTTCTAAAGCATACGCAAGCCTGGCGTGAGTCGGCTCTTGAGACACGAACAAGAACCCGGTACTGAGTTCCTATCATTCCAGGATGACTCGAGAGGCTGCGGGCTGTCCTCACGGGACCTGAAAGTCTGTCATGCGAGGAGACTCCTCAGGGGATGTCTACGACAGCATGCTGCTCTCCCTGAGCTCAGCTAATGTCTGCGCGGGTACCCCTGCAGCTGCGCAGGGGCCTACTTGTGGCTGCGAGCATTGTAGCATTGCATGCGCTTCTCATTCTGTTGTGCTACGCTGTGCCTCCAGTACAGAAGCATCCAGTCACGCAGCATCGATCTCCTCAGAGAGTAAATCAGCCCCAGAGCAAGCTCAGTCAGGAGCAGGAGATCAGGCATGGGAGTCTGAATGTCAGCATGCTGACTGCGACCATGACAGGATGCAGCAGGGCTGCCGATTGGCAGGCAATGGGCTTGTACCACAGCTTCTTGAGGCGAGAACCATCAGCCCGGGTTGTGCCACACCATACCATAACAGCACTTTGATCCTGGCGCCCATAAATGTATCGCTTTGCAGTCCTGCAGCAGAAGATACAGAAGTCGTGGCACCCTTCCTGCTGCTGCCAGAAGAGCTTCGACACCAGGATCATGCTGATGTCATTCCAGAGCATGTCAGCACTTTCCCTGTCATGCAGGTCTGGCCAGCCGGGGAGGTTTGTCAGGATAGCAGCCTGCCTGCCAGGCGAGGGAGCACCGACAGAGCTGGTGCCAACCTGGAAGACAGAGGGCATTGTGGATGTGGGAGGCATCGTCTACCCGCTCTTCAACAAGCCCTGGGCGCTGCACATGGTGAGGGCACTCAGCAGATTGCATTTTAGAAGCTGACAGAGCACTTTCCGCCTGACGAGACTTCTGCTGCGACGTGAGGTTTCCCGCCAAGCCATGATCTCTGCAAGCAGTGCGCACAATCGTCCAACAGGTCCATACTGGAGATTGAGTTGGTCACATGATCTAAGCTTCTGCTGTGCTCTAAAACTTCTCTTCGATAGAAGCACCAAGCTTGAGAAGAGCAAACCTCCGGCACCAGCTTGACTCGTAGATGATACGCCAAGAGGCTTTTGTGCATGTGGGTTTACCAGAGGGTTGTAGCCCTGTACATGAAGGTTGTGGGCTTAGCGGGGCGTCATGACTTTGCAGCACATAATGGATGCAAACCCACTATGGGGGGTATGACGCTGCTGTACATTGAATATAAAAGCTCACAGGGGGTATTTGCCTGCGCAGTACATGAAGCGTGCCCGCGTCACAGAGGACTTCATTTTGGTGCTGGACTCTGACATGCTTATCCGACGGCCCATGCTGCCAGCCGACTTCGGTGTGTCCAAGATGCAGGCTGCCTCCGAGAACATGTGGTAGGCTTCCGGCCCTTGTTGAGAAGGGAATTGCGCCCTCAAAGCGATTGAAGAAGTACAACAACTGGTCAGTCTGTCGAGGTGATCTGCAAAAAACACCTGGAGGAAAGGCATAGCCCATAGAACAGGCAGGCGCAGGGCGTGTGCTGCCAAGATTGGCTCTGCTGTCCTCGTCAGAGGAGCAGGGATAGATCCCTGCTGCGCAGGTATCTGGATGACCTGAACACAGTGCTTGTGCCAGAGATGACGCCCCATCTGCCCACAAAGGCAGACTACAAGTGCAACCCCGGGCCGGGGCGCCAGGCAGACGAGGTCGGAGAGTTCTACTTCATGCACAGGTACGCCCTGCACATCTTACTGCGACACAACAAACAGAGTAGTGCACCGGTCATCCCCTGGCCAGTGTCTGCTATCAAGGTAGCTCCGAGCTGTGTCCTGTCTTGTGAAGCCAGGATCTCATGTCTGATTTGTGCAAGCTGTGACAGCTGTCATAAAGGGAGCAGCGGCCCATGATACATAGCTCTTGGATCTGCCATGACAGGCGAGTACAGTAAAGATGCCATTGTGCCCGTCAAAGAGTGTAATTGCTGAGTTCCTGGGGTTAGAGCTTCATACGGGGTCTGGGCATGCAGGGAGCAATGGGAGAAGGTTGCACCACAGTGGTACCAGCACACCCTGCCCATCATGCAGAACATGCTGCACAGGCCTCAGCTCTGGCAGGTGTGGGATCTAAGCCGTACACATGATAGCTAAGGCTAGGGCAGTGAAGTGCAGACTGCCTTTGAGCATATTGAGTGCCCCTCGAGCTCTCTCAGCACAATCCTTGGTCTGCACCCTGAAAAGCCTGCAGACGTGATTCCGCAAGAACCCCGACAAGTCATATGTCTGTGTCATTGAGGATATGTCTGAGCTTGTGAGCATCGTGAAGGGGTTCCTTTGCGATGGTTAGATGCACACCTGCTCATTGGGTGCCAGTAGGGCTTGATGTAGCATGTGTTGTTGCATCTGTGTGAGTGCTACTCCTCGCCAGAATGGAGACCCTCAGGATGAGATTGCCATGTCTCAAAGGCAGCTCGCTGCGCTCTGCAGGAGCGGAACCTGACCCGGACCACAGCCTGGTATGGGGAGATGTACGCGTATGGCCTGGCCACCGCAGAAGCAGGGGTGAATCACCAGGGCTCCAGCTCCACTGTGTTCCACATGCGCTACTACCACCCACACGGTATGGGATCCTCAAAAGCCTCCATGTTGAATCCTAAAGTTGCACCATCAGTGAGCACAGGGAGTAATAATCCAATACAAATGCTGCAGGTAGGCTTGCACGTTAGCGAAATATACTAACCCTGCAATGAGCTCTTGATGTGGGCTTCATTCAGCATGATATCTGTGTCGTAACCTTGTCTCAGACAGCATTGTGAGTCTCAGAGATTGAACAGTGAGTCACAGGCATGGGCGAGTGGTGGACAATTGTTGCAGGTAACCCCCATCTCATGCACTATGCTTGGTCGGCCAGGGTCAGCTCACTTCCCTGGGAGTGGGACAAGCACAAGTATCAGGCATTCCAGGCAGAGGCGTGCCCGCAAATACCCTGGAGCAGCAGCCAGGGTCTCTTCCCACACCCTCCCATGCCATCCGAGCTCACATCCAAGGCACGCACAGCCTTCTCGCCTAGATCATGTCAGCCTCTCTTTATCGACAGCTCTGTACCATGAAATATGTGCTGATGCCTGTGGAAGCTGCAGAGTCTCGGTTGCTGCCCATTGAGTGCACTCTGCGGCTTGCCATCCTGCTCCGGGATACGCCGTGTGACATGATTCCTGCTAAAACGTCAGTTGGCTGTATGCCGCGCCTTGTTGTTTTGCTCTGAGACGAGGCGTGTGCTGGCCTGCCTGAGGCATCACTGCATGCAGGGCGGTGATCTGATCAAGGACTTGCTTAACATTGAGGTGGTGGCGTCTCTGAACCAGGCCTTCTGCCAGCTGCACCACTCATCGGAGCTCTGCAGCAATGCCACCTACGCACACACCCAGTGCGCCAAGGTGATCCACCCAGCTATCGCCTGATGTCAGCATGTGAGTATGGATAACGCCTTGGCTGACGTGACCTGTGGAGCAGGCAGATATTGCTGTGGTGTAGGCAGTCTTGTGTCCCTCTGTGCATGCTAGCAGGGTGAGATACGTGAGCTGGTCGGGAGCCTGCGCCTTCAGCACACCATGTGGGACATGAAGCATCCTACCTGCGTCATGCTGCAGGTTGAGCAGATCATGGAGGAGCTGAGCAGGGCCTGGTGGAAGCTGAGGGAGCAGCCCGGGGGTCTGGATTGCATTGATATGCTGGTATGTTTTCTTTGCTCAAATTTGTACAGATGGCTCAGTGCATGCGCAGCACAGGCAGCAGCCCTTGCATGAGACCTTTTGAAATAGACCTGCGTTTGCTATGTAGCATATTTGCTGATCCCAAGCTGTCCTCCAAGCAGCCAGCATGACAACCCCTGTGTGGCAGCCCATAAATGCTCTTGCTTGTGTCATTGCAGCCGGAGGGGGATTGCCGCAAGGACCGCTGCGAGTTGAAGCGCATGAAGTACAGCGCAATCAAGAACTACTGCAGGAAAACGTGTGATCACTGTGGAGAGGTCTGAAACCCAGTGCATTAGCTGAGATTTTATGCAAGATAAATTTAAACATAAAGAAACAGATGGCTAGCGCTACCATTACACACAGTTCCACATGGGCTACCCAGATAGCCTGGCATCCCATGTGCAACAAATCTGCTTGATGCAACTACACCAGTGCTGTCAGATTCAGCCACAGATCATATTACATCTCTTCCAGCCACACCAGGCTGATCAGAAAAACATCTCAGCAACCTGGAATCTGCAGCCAAAACTGGCTTCCAGAGCATGGGTGAGCCTCCAAATGCTACCAAGACAGCTGAGCTTGTGTTGACCGTCAGTGAGTGGCGTACTTTCATTGGTGAGCGTCAGTGTGCGACACAAGTTGCTTGGGGTTGATTTAGCTGCCAGCACTTGTGTAAGCAGATCTCAGATCGACATTGCTAGCAACATGATCAATCACCTCTTCACGATCTAAGACCCTGCGCCACACGCAATGCCAAAAGGCCGTATCTAAGGTTGCTGGCATGTTTCGGGATGCGGGTAAAGCAAGCACCCCTTGCGATAGCCTTGTGAGCAGCATGGGCATGCTCTCCAGACATTCATACTCTGCGTGTCGGCTACTACGCTGTGCGACGCTGCAACGGCCACATTCAGGGTCATGGGATGCCATGAGAGGACTCAGGGCTTTCAGATCAGAGGGCGTTGCAGACGATTGGGAGTACGAGAGGGAGACCACCAAGGTGAAGAGGAAGGTGGCAATGCACGTGGCGTACTGCGGCACAGGCTATCAAGGTGAAGACTGCATCTTTTGCGCCTCTCGACATTCTGGCAACGTGCACAGCCCGTACATCCGCCTGTAGGATTAGTGTCATGCAGGAAGAGCTTCATTTCTAGAGTGCATTGTCTTCAAATGAAGTGCCTCCTTCAGAAACGCAGCAGGACAGGCAATGTTTAGAAGAGCAGCGATCAGAATACTTCCTAGCATTCGATGCAGATCAGCTGCTGAACTGTGGTCTGCAGCACCCACACGTCAGGCTCTGCATGTCACGCAGGTCTGCAGATACAAAAGAATGAGCCGGATGTGGCCACCATTGAAGGGGAGCTGGGGAGAGCACTGGTCAGAGCTGGGAGAGTGCTGAAGTCCAACGTAGGCGCTCATCACAAGATGGGCTGGTCCCGGAGCAGCCGCACAGACAAGGGCGTTCATTCCCTTGCAACCGTACGCCCCGCCTCCTGACTATCCCGCTAAAATGCCTTGCACTGTGTGCTATGCACCTCCAGGCACCTCTAAAATGTGGTCCTCCTGCTGACTACTCCACTATATATTTCAAGCTTGTCTCTCCCTGAATATTCCGACACATTTCATGTCTCAGTGCGTTTCTTCTGTAGCGTGGAGTGTTGCAGGCTGCTTATGGTGCCGGACTCTAGGCCCCAGGACAAGCATCCTGCATTGCAGCCGTATTCATGACGTCACAAGGCACCCTCATGCAGGGTCACTCATGTCCAATGTGTACCAGCAGCGCCTGCCTGTCCATTCGCTATACCTCAGGGCATGCACTCACAGACGGGAGTGGAATGTCAGGATGGTAGCTGCGCTGTGAAGCGCACTCAGTATATGTGTGCACATGCAGTTGATCGGGCTCAAAATGGAGGTGGATGAGGAGGAGTTCCATGATGACAGGGAAGGCCTCAGCATTGCAGCTGGCATCAATGAGCACTTGGAGCAGGTAGGGGCAGTCCGCCAATGTCACCAGGCCCCAGAATCAGCGTTCTGCGAAGAGCTCTCGCTCACAATGCAGATGCTAAGTGGCATGCCATGAGCTGCAGAAGTGAATGGCAGCCACAGATGGCATCTCGTGTTGTACCGAAAGGCGCTCGCCATACCCCGACACTTCAGCTCCTGTCTTAGACTCAACATGCACTCTGTAACTGCAACACGCAAGCTTTGGACGAGCGAGTGAATCCAATGGTTGAAGCAACGAGCCGCTGACAGTACAGGTCCGGGTGCTGAGCGTGCAGAGGACCAACCAGAAGTTTGATGCCCGCAATGCAGCGCACACCCGGACGTACCACTACTACCTCCCCCTTGGCATCCTTTCTCCTGGCCACTCGGGTGAGTTCAATTCTCATTTACCTGCTTAAAGTCTCTATCAGTGATACCAGAAGGTGCCATGCTGTTTGGCCGACCAACGTAAGCCTTGACATCAGTGATCCTTGCTGGGCTCTCTGCCTATGCTGGACACAGAGGCAGGCGTGGCCTTGTTCTTGTCAGGCTTTCTTTGTCCAGCACGCTTACAGCTCTTGAGCATGGATTCTGTTGTTTGTGGGCTCATAGCGGTTTGCTTGCCATCGGGGCACGTCTTGGGGTAGCCACAGATGGCTAGCCAAAGCTGTTTCCATACACTTATTATATGTGCGCATTATGATGTTTGCCCGGGATCATCGGCTGGTGCAGGTGAGGCTGGTGTGGCCATGGAGGACCGCCTGCAGCTTCTGCGCAGCTGCCTGGCGCTGTTCGAGGGCGTGCATGCCTTCCACAATTTCACCAAGCGCCGCCTGTACAGGGATGATGTCAGAGAACGCATGCGCAGGAAGCATCCGAAGCGCATGCACACTGGTCTGTCTCACCTGCGCAGATCTTCTTGTCTGTATGCACCTTTGAGATGCATGAGATGTCAAATTGACCAGTATAGCGAGGTTCTGTGCATGCATGTATACAGCCATGGCAGGCAGCGTGTGCTACAGGATGATTGATGGTAGCACACATGAGGTACACAAGCAGTGGCATTCCGGGAAGCAGAGGCAGTGTGCACGGTGCAGGGCTCTCTGCAAGTGAGACACTGGCAGCACAGCAGGCGTCCCTGGACATGGCTTCCGCTGAAGCGTCTTCCAGCACAGATCTGGAACTATCTGAGGAGGCATCTGTGCCAGAGAGTGTCAGCTCCATTGCTTGTGAGACAGATGGCGTTGAAAGCACAGGCGCGCCAGAAATCGATAGCAATGCAGAGTCCCGAGAAGCAGAGCCCTATGCAGAGGGAGCAGGTGTTCCCGGGCCCTTGTTAAAATGGGACAGGCCCATGGCATTCAGGTGAGCGTGGAGAGGACACCCTAGCAGATACAGTATTCCAGGGTCATGACTGGTCATGCTCCAAATCCCAGCAAGCATGTCTCAACACACCACAACATAGCACCACAGGCTAGGCCCTTGCACTGGGAATTGCTTTGCTCCGGGTCTGTGACGTGCTTGTGTGTGCAGCTGGGGTGAGGAAGTGGACGCCTCAGACCTTGTGTCAGCAGCGCATCATAGGAATATCCTGAGCATCGAAACTTCGGATCCCATAAGCCTTGTGCCTGGAGGCATCTCCTGCATAAAGGTGCTCTACCTCTCCTTGTGCGCTTGTATTTGCATCAGGCCCTTGTACACCTTCATGCCCCTGCTGAGGGTTAGGGCTCTCACATTGTCAAGAGCCTGCATTGGCAAGGAGGCGGTGTTAGACTGATGATTTCCACTGCAACAAAATGGCTATCTGTGCTCGTTGGAAACCCTGAGTTGTGCAGGTGAGCCTCAGAGGGCAGTCCTTCATGCTGCACCAGATCAGGCACATGGTCGGGGCCGCTGTGGCGGTGGCAAAGGGCATCTTGCCCCTGGAATTTGTGGAGGCCTCTCTGCTCAAGCCTGCACGCTCCTACATGCCTCTGGCGCCTGCTCCGGTGAGCTGTGCCCTTTGAGCACTGCCATAAGCGTTACGAATTTTCTCGCTCTCAGGAATGTAGAACCCCAAAATGGACAAGGGGAACAGCATCCTATTGACGCCTTCTAGGCCTGCTGTTCCCAACAGCTGGTACATGACTGCACGGAACAACTCTACATGACTCAGCAGCGAGCTGGTCTGCCTCTTTTGCTGTAGTCCTTCCCTTGAGCAACGGCCGCATGCAGGAGACAACACTGCACAGGACACGCAATGTTGCGAGCAGCTGTTGTGATGTAGGTGCTGGTCCTGGCTGAGACAGAGGTGTTGCCATGGAAGGAGGATGTGCAAAGAGTAATGGGGCACATCATTGGGAGGCAGCTACAGCTGGGGCCTGGCGGAAACCAGGCGCAGAATGCCTTCTCCTCACAGGCATAGCCCATGCACCCATATGGCAGCACATAGTGCCTCGTGAGCGCCATGTGTGAGGACCGCCTGCACATGGTCAGGCACAGACTGCTGGCGCATCTCTTCTGTTTGGTACTTGGTTCTACAGGGCAACGCCGGCAACACTGGGTACAGAAGCATTGGCTGATAGTGATCATGGTGGCTCAGTGATGCTGCCTGCAAGATATTGGGCCATGCTTCGCAGGTTCTGCACCCTGCAATAGATGAGCTGCTGCAGTCAGAGGAGTGGGGGCGCTGGGATGAGTCTCTGCAACGGATGTGGTATGAGGAGTCAGACATGGCGGCGTATATTCTTGCCGCAAGTGCATTCAAAAGTAAGTGATGCCCTGATGGTCTACATCGCGCCATGAAACCACAAGAATGCCGCAGCAGAAGCTCTAACATAGGCTTGTGCTCGGCAAGACTGTAAGTGCAATAAACGGAGATCACACAAATCAGGCGTCACAGTCTTGCAACTCAGTCATCACACACAGAGGCACATCTAAACAAGGCATACTTACTGCAAATACACATATATGTATATACTTTGGCACACCCTTAGCTACTGTCTACAATACTGCCTTAGCAACTGCTTATGCAAGTTTAGGATTGTCAGTTTGCACATAGACAACATCTACTAATCCTGACTTGGCTCTCCATCTTGCTTCAACAGAGTTCTGAAGATTTCCACGCTCAGAGAAGTCAACCAATTACTCCTACGCAGCTTGAGCAGACAACATTTCACAAATACAGCATCACGCAAAGTCAAAGAGAGGCCCTCTTGAGGCATGCAGACAATTGATTTGCCCTGTCAAGGGAGACCGCCTGCTCTATGAGCAACTTGACCATACATGTTGACTCCCGGACTCCCGCTCGATAGCATGTTGCTGTACAGCGCAGGATGGCTCAGCGGCCCCAACAGGGCAGCAAATGCTATGATGCCCACGAGATACAGCCTCATGATCAGCGTGGCTCGAGGGTGTGCACGTGCTGCAGAGAGGTCTGGGAAGCTCATGACATTGCAGAAGGCATGGGCACCCAGAGGTGCAATGTAGTGCCCGGTCCTGAGTAGCAGGAAGCTGGCGTACCAGCCAAAGACTGTGGTGAACGCTGCCTGGAAGCTGACCTGCATGGCTGCAGGAGGAGCCATCAGAAGGAGCGCATGACAACCTGGTGCCACGCTACCGCGGGGTGAGATGTACCAGCGTGCATAGGACCACAAAAGCCTCTGATCTCACAGGGACAAAGATCCAATGCTTCGCTGCATGTAAGCTCTCTCCGAGCTATTAGGAAGCATCACACTGGGAAGCATCACAGGTAGGGGCAGGTTCTGCAGAGGGAGATTTTAGGAAGGGATCGGGTGTGAAGGTTCCCACCATGAGCAGAGCGTCATGAAGGCTGCACCCCTGGTGCACGACAAAATCATAGGCGTGGTGCAAGTGCGCCACACCAAAGAAGAGCGGTGTCAGCAAAACTGCCTGCGTGGGACCATGACCCTGCAGCAGCAACATTTCTGAGCTGCTGACCTGTCACAAAATTGCCTGTCCTTGCGTTACGCAAGTTTGCATCACCTGCATTATTGCGGTCAGGGTAGGCATATGGAAAAGGTGTCAGTCAGATCCTCGTCTTGGCAGGAGGGGTGCAATACCTGGAGCAACAGGAGCGGCAGCATACAGGCTCTGAAGGCAAACTCCTCTGTCACGGGACCAACCACAATGCTCCTCCACCACTGCATGACAGCTGCACATGCTCAGGAGGCATGTGACCATCAACATGTTAGTAGCAAAACAGCAAGTCAGTAACAACACTGCATCCAGGACTACAGCATGATGGATTCCATTGCCAATACAAATCAGCAAAATAGCAAGACAGCCCCATCAGTGTAGTCAGCAATACAGTGCGAGACGATATTTGCGCCATAGCATGTTTTGCTTGAGAATATACCTCCAGGAGGGATCTGTCAAGCTGCTCGATATGTCTCCGGGACAGCCACTTGAAGTATAGCAGGCTGAGAGGCCCCAAAAACAGAAGTGCTGTCAGGAGGACAGGGAGTAGGACAGCAGCTGCCAAGCCCTGTGTCCGTAAGCCCAGCAGTTGCAGTACCACATGCCATCTCTGTGCATCCTCCACCTGGAGACAGAGCACAGAACTGTATAAGGCCGCCTGGTGCCTAATATGCCGGCAGTATGACACCTCATGAAGTGCTACAGGGGCAGGCTCAGGCTCATGGGGCTTAAAACAGACGTCAGGACTTGACGAGAGGTGTATATGAGTATGTTCTAAGATTTCAGGCACATCATGTGCACCCTCCTGCAATGAATGTGCGCTGCTCTGCACACAAACAGAGATGGGCGGGCCGGGTGTAGGCTGATGCACGTGCATTCAACGAAGGGCTGGTGCACACCTGAGGGCTCCTGCTGACAGCAAGCGCCAGAGGGATCCATGCCACTGCGCAGACTGTGATTGTAGAGACGGTCCGGAAGAGAACTGTGTTCCTGTGGCCTCTGGGGACTCTCCTCTGGAAGTAAAATGGAGCAACATAGGCGGTGCTGATGAGGAGGCATGCCAGCAGCGCATGCATGAAAGCTTTACGCCTGCCCGGTCATCACAATAAGTACAAGTTTGTAGGGCTCAGCTGCGGCTGTCGCCATAGTTGCAGGATCTTCCAGACGCTAATCTTTGGCTTCCCTGCGAGTCAGGGTGATAATGTCACAGCAGCAAATAAAACAGAGGGGAGGACCGGCAAGGCGAGTAGCCCATTAAACTTACAGAAACTGCTCATGAGGAGGTGCATGAAAGTCAATTATATTTTCTGATCGCACCCGCGCAGCTTACTTATCGAGCAGCACGTTTGGCGACGATACCAAGGAGCTGCACTGGTACCAGCAAGACCTTGAGTAGAGTTGCAAGCGCAGCAAGGACGCTGTTCTCCAGAACCTGCATATAAGAAAACTTCTATCCTCCGATCTCGTCGAGCTTAAACACCTCTGACGCGCATCCTCCTTTCTGCCGGTAACATCAGTGATCAGTACTAGTACTGGTCGGGCATTTCGTACACCTACCCTATCGATCCAGCTGGAACGGCGATGAGAGTCAATGCTTGTATCACCCATGTTGCGTGAGCATCTGCGGTGCCTGCTGTCTGTGACTGAGGGTGCCGATAAGCTTGCGCAGAGCGTTGTCAGGCACCTTGTTTGTAGGGGGCATGGATGTGACCAGTCTTAGGCTTTCAGATTGTATCAAATGTCAATCGTGCACAAGTTACGATGGCGTGCAAGAGCTCCAAGGAATTCGCTTCCCTTTGCAAGGACAGATTGGCAGGGAGAAGCTCCGGGCCCAAATGAGGAAGCTGCCGAGTCACCTTGGGTTTCAGAAGTTTTCTTGGGGTCAGCAGAATTTATTGGCCACATGACCAGGGATCCACGCTTACATGGAAAGTCAGCGCAACACAGTGCCTAGGACTCTGCATGCAGGCCTAGAGATATTCCTGCAAATGTGCACATGTAAGCATGCTCAACCTTAAAGTCAGTTAACCCAGCTTGCGTACAACTGCTCATCGCATGATATGATCAATCAACTTTCAGAGGTAGGGTAGTTCATGCTTTTCTGTTCGCTCTACAAAGCTGAAGTGAGGCGAGCCAATCAGTCTGCAGACACTTCGTGCTGTCTGTGTCAAAGCCTAGTCGACGCTCGCAGCTTCTTGCCGGTTTGCAAGATCTGGCAGCTGCTGATAGCCCGGTCTGTCATCCTGCTGCCACTCTTCCTGCTCAACTGCTTGATGTTGCTCCTGCTGAGGGTATCGACTGGTATCTAGCTCTGGAGCTTCATGCTGTGGCAATGCCTCTTCCTGCTGACTATCCCATCTGTCATCCTGCTGCGCTGCCTGGCCGGAGCTGCCTGATGAGGCTTCTGCAGGCAAAGCTGACTCCTCCTGTGAGCCATGGTCAGCCACAGGCATGCTGTGCTCCTCATCCTCATGATGCAGTGATGGCTGTGGAGATGGCCCCTGCACGGCTTCCAATTGCTGCATGCCAGGGGGTACCATACCCTGCGATGACATAGCTTCCCTCAGCGACAAGGTTGCCAGTCTAGACCGCCTCATCAGCGGCGGCGTGCACGTGACCAGCCTGGAGTGGTGGAAGTTCAAGATTGGGCTTTCTCAGGAGCAGGTAGCGATCAAGGGCCAGTCTAGGCTAATTCAGCATCGGCGGCATGAGCATGACAGACCTGACGTGATGAGAGGTCCAAAAAGGGTGCGTGGGCGCCATATACCTGGAGTTGGGCCATCAGGGCCTGTGTCTGCAGGGCCATCCTGTGCGCATTGGCTGCTTCCTCTGACCCCTGACTGGCAGGCCACTGGGCGCCCTGCAAGCACTTCAGATGATCACCATTGACCAGCTCGGCCTGTTTGGCTTGCCTCTCGTGACCAGTCCCCTTTGCAAGTCTGTCATGAAGGCTTGGAAGCAACAGCATGTGAAATGGACCAGGCAGCATCACAGATTCATCTGACAGTCCTAAAGCTGTCCGGCCCGGACATGGCATTGGTGCTTGCAGAGGCAGATGTTTGTCAAGTGGATGCACTCCGGCATCACAGCATGAGTAGGTGGAGGCAGACCTCAGCAGCCACCGCGCTCATGGGAGGGAACGCCAGGGGCAGAGGGGCAGGCAGTCCTGCAGCATATGGCAGGCTGCGACGACGTCCGGGCGAGGAGTGCTGTGCGTCTGACGGCACTGCCTGCTCCTGGTACATTGCGCTCACGTCAGCATCGCCCTGCATGTAGCAGAGATGAATGGAGGCACGCCGTATACATCCTAGTACATCCCCTGTGATTGTCGACTCCCAAAAATGGCAGCGTGAAGAGTGCTTCTCATGAGTCATCTGAGGCTAAGTGACCTGGGAGAAGATGAGAGGTCATGCCGGAAGGGGCCAGCAGAGCATGGCACGCGTGACTAACAAGAACGCTTTCAAGGCAGCAGCCCGATTGAGGAGGAAAGGTGTGGTGAGCCATAGCATGATCGGGTTGTGCTGAAGTGCCAGCGCACCTCATGATGCCCGTCGGCAGAAGCCTGATGCTCTGCAGTGGCTATGCTGCTGCTATGACCCTTGCCCACATCTTCCAGCCCGCTCATTGCCTCCATACTCTGAGGAAAATCTTCATCTGCACGAGGTATGATCTAGTTTCTCAGGCATGCCTGCTTGCTTCCAGAGAAGGACCTATACCTCTGTGCACCGGGTACAAGGGTTCCCGCAGATCCACCTGCTATTGAGTATGCTACAGCGGTGGAGCAGTCAGGCCTACTAACAAACGATGCCTTTGAGGTCTCTGCAATCCCAGCTCGAAAAATTCCTTCAGAAGTCACGAATCGATTGGGAGGAAATGATGCCCACCTGGCTTAGCGGGGTGGGCAGCCGCGGGCACCTCGGCCTTGATGCGGGCCATGCGGCGCGCCTGCCCGGCTACGGCCTCGCATGTGCGGCAGCGCCCGCGCAGGCCGTCGGGCTTGTTGCAGTCGCGGTGGAACTCGCTGGCCGCCTTCTGCTCCTGGCACTTGCTGCACACCTGCGCAGCGATTTCGCGTCACACTCTGTGCGGGACAAGACCACACATGCGCAAGATGGACAATTTGCACGGCATATCGGCGGCGTCGACTGCTTGAGAGCGCCCGCGCAGGCCGTCGGGCTTGTTGCAGTCGCGTTGGAACTCGCTAGCCGCCTTCTGCTCCTGGCACTTGCTGCACACCTGCCTTAGCAAGACCGTGTCACCGACACAGCATCTGGCTGCACCAGAGCATTGCTTGTTTGCGACACCTCAGCAAACTGCGGCAAACGCTGTGCTGCCTGTCTTTTGCTCTGACGTTCGTGATACGCCGGCACAGTCAAAACTGGCAAAGGAGTCAAGCAAGCCTTGGAGTACACGCAGAGTGCTTGCCTTAGACCCCACAGTGGGCTCCTTCACCGGGCCCCGGGCAGCCACCCGGGCAGCTGTGGCCTTGGCATGACAGGCCTTGCAGTAGTCGTCGCGGCCGTCGGGGTGCGACTTTTTCTGCGGGAAGTCCGCAGCCGGCTTGTTCGCCTTACACTTGCGGCAGACCTGCAGCAAGGCACTGAGCGTGACCTGCAGTTGTGAAGCCATGACAGGGCCACACTCCACCATGGAGAACAGGACTATCAGCGACACCTTGCCAGCAAGCCTACCAGTTTGCCATACCCAATGCGCAGAGTGCAATGGCACCTCAATGGACAAATTACTGCCCAGGACTCTTCATATAGTTCCACACTTGCTTCCTAATATGCAGAATTACGTGGGATGGTCCTTCTCTTGCGGGAAGGCCTATGCTTCCAGACTCCAAAGTGGAACAGACCTTTTCTGTGATGGGGTACTCTGCCTGCGCGCGCGGGCGCCTGCCAGGACGTTTGAGGCCTGAGGCGCTAGGCTGCCCACTGCCCGAATGGTACCCGGGATGCCCGCTGCCCGACCCCTCGATGCAGTCCCGACAGTGTGGCGCCAGCCCGTCTCTGCAGGCCGCGCTGGGCGGAAACTGCGCAAAGGCCTTCTCCACTTGGCAGGCTCCACAGGTTTTGCCCTCACCCGGCCGCACAGCCTGCAACACCCATCGGACTCGTGTTGCAAAACAGTAGATCTTTCACACCGGTTGATCGAAGTGTATACTTTTGGAAGCTTGGTATGACCTCAAGAGTACTGTCCCTCTAGAGAAAGGCGACCATGGAACCAACTTGGGCAATGCCACCTGGCAGTTCAAGTAGCCAGTTGTCCCCGGCTGTACATCTGGGTGAAACCAGACTAGAAGGCCAGTGCTCACTCAAAAGCAGGGCCAATTTGATGCGCATGCCACCAACAATACCGCAGGACTCTAGGGAGCTGACTTCATTGCGCAGCACATGCAGCCATTGAGGGTAAGCACATAAGGCAGAGGAGACGGACTGGCTTCAGCCAGAGTCCTGACCTGCTGCACATGACTGGGGTCGCTCAGGAGTGAGCTGAGGCTGCTCTGGTGCCCCTGCGCTGCCTCAGCTGAGGGCGCTTCTGAGATCTGGATCTGCATTGTGGCGACGGGTGGTGGCTCAGAGGAATTGAGCTGCACAGCATGCATTTATCTCTGTCATTGCTTCTGGAGATATCATGAGTCAAGGCTGTAAAGTATTGTGGGGATGGAGACATAGACACATTTACATGCAGTGCGCTTCGCGGTCTGGATGGGAGAAGACTGCATGCACACATTACGGACACCTTAACTGCATCTAGCAAGGGATGTGGGACATCCCTGAAGGCATATCCATGGCAAATCTGGTATCACCTGCAGGTGGTATGTTGCTGTGGCAGGGGCTTGCATGGCACCGCCCTGCAGCGCTGCAGGGTCGTGGCTGTCATAGCCTTGCTGGGGCCTGTGTGCAGCTAAGGCACCATCCAGGGCCTGTATCTGCATGCCACAGCACAGCCTGAACTGGACCGGGTTGATCAAGACATGCTCAACTGCCACAGGCGCCATGATGGTATGCTGCCATGCCTGTCAGCAAGAGTATCGGCCCACTTGCTCTAAACAGTCAGGGATACAGTAATGCACCTCAGGTCTGTCCATGGACCTACCACAGCAGGGTCAATGGGGAGGGCGACCGAGCCGCAGGCAGTGCAGCGCATGGTGTTGGGCATCTCGGGCCCCTCGGCATGCTCCTGGGCCACGCACAGCTGCTTGCAGGTGTCGCAGTAGTGCTGCATGTCCTGCAGGGGCGAGCCGCCGGGCAGCCCGGCCTGGGCAGCGCCCTCGCCCGGGGCGGGCCCGCTGCGGCGGACCGCGTGGTTGTCCATGCGCTTGCGCTTCTCCCTGCTGGCGCTGTCCATGGCCAGCTTGCACCGCCTGTGCCAAACTAGGGACACTCACTATTTCCGCATCATGTGAATGTCCCCACAACACTCACCCATAAATGCTGGATGTATGATCGTGATTTAGACAGGCAGGATACACCCTTGGCTTGGATCGATGGGCTGCACTTGACAAGCTAGAATGGCTTTCATCTGCCATAGTTGTCTCGCAGACTTGAGGCTTGCCACAGGGCAAGACAAAACTCTACTCCAGTGCAAAGTGCTGCTGCCCTGGATGCAGAGATATATCGCATTCCCCCCTGCTACTTCAGTTCTACAGGACACCCCAGCTGACACAGGAGGAGGCCCTGTTACCAGGGACTTCCAGTCATGGATTTAAGCATCACATGCAAAGCACAGGGTGTCGTCCCAGAGTCCTCACTTGCAGTAGCTGTGCAGGCCGTCGCTCGTCAGCTTGTTGCGCGGGAACTCGCCAGCGCGCTTCTCCTCTGAGCACTTCTTGCAGGTCTTGAACTCCACGCTTGGGACCACCTGTGGGTTCACCCTGGACACCCTTATTGCAGTGGCTACATGAAGCAAAGTCTAGGACGGAATGGCCTGTGCTCTGTGCAAGATCCCCTGGTGCTACATTGTGTGGTGTCTGTCGTCAAGGATGCTTTGCTGCAGCACGCAAAGACTGCCAGTAAGCCTGCAGGCTGCTACCAGGTAATGCGAAATCTGTCATTGCCAGTGTCAGTAGACCTGAGGCTTGTCTCACACATGCAGGTTCTGTTCAGGTGCAATCTCTGTCCCGCTATTTTCCTGGCTTCCTTCCACAGGCAGTTAGCTGAGGACGAGGGTCACAGGGCGAGTTTGCTCACAGTGGCTCTGTTCCTCCTTCTAGCCGCGTCCCGCTGCGCTTTGCAGGGCTTGCAGACGTCCTCCAGCTCATCTGCCTTGCTGTGGTTGCGGTGGTACTCCTTTCGAGGCTTCATCTCGCCGCAGTTCCTGCATGGGAGGAAGCCACATAACTCGCGCACGGGCACTGAGAGACGCCTCAGCTATTCTGTCTTGCTGTGATTCGGCTGCTAAGCCTACGTTACTCACACCCCACATAGTTGTTCAGGCAGCGGTCGCAAGACGCCAGCCATGCAATGGCTGACTTTATGCAACTTGGGCAGAGGACTTGGACAGAAACCCCGCTATGGCGTTATTGATTGCTGCAGGGAGACTATACCAGTATACCTGTGGTGAGACTTGTAGCTGAATACTTGCACCAAGCAGATATCAGGAACCGTTGCAAGGGCAGGCCAAAGTAGTCCATGCCCATCCATGACATGCCTGTGAGCGGAAGCCTTGCCTGCAGTACTTCAGGTTGGAGATCTCTGCTGCATCCACCAGCCCTGGTGAGTGCTGGTGCTCATGCACCTGCCCCAGGTCCTGATCTGGCTGCGAGTGCATGGCGCGCTGCTGCGCCATCTGAGCCAGCTGCATGGCCTGCTCCTGCTCTGCCTCGCTCATGGCCAAGACTGGATGAGGTACTCTGCCGGCATGCAATCCATCGCCTTCATCCATTGTTCCTCAGTGCTCCCCTGAACCATTCACTAAGCCTCAGGGGTGGGCAGCTGTATGCCACTGCTGCAGGAGATGTGTGACTGGGCCATGTATGCTTCGCATGCTCGGCGCTGGACAGCCTGAGCCCGATAGTGGGCCTGCAGCACTTGGGATCAGCTCTGTAAGGCTCCCAGCAGATGTGACATAGCAGAGTAACACCCTAGGGTGCTGTAAAAGAAATCTTATGTGCACACCCAAAGTTCAGTATGATGCCCAGACACAGGAGAGAACAGCACTGTTGTGAGGTAAGGGCCACAGTGTATCTCACAGGTTGCAGGCCATCACGATACCAGTACCTTTTGGAGGAGATGTGTCACAGGCTGTCGAGAGCTGGAATCAAAGTCGCCTCGGACGAGGTGAATGGAAGACTCGCCTGCTGAGAGCGTATAGCGCTTCACCTCAGGCAAAAGTTGTTTGCATAGTCACGCGAGACCTCCGGGCAGCTTGGTTGTCGTGCACTGCTTTACATATTACGGTCTGTGCCGCTGGGACCACTAGCCTGAATGTATGCAACAGGAAGGGTCCGCTGAAAACTGTCATATGCAGAATGGGTTGCCCGAACAGGCAACCTCCAGCTGCGCCCTCTAGCATATATAGTTCTCGAGATACTGACTTGGAATGACGAATCTTGGGTAATGATGTACTCGGTGATGATACTGCGCATCTGTGAGCAGTTTTACAGCCCATCCTGAAACTGCTCTGAAAGGACTGGAGAGTTCAGCTGCTTGTGCAATGCTCTGTGCATCTGACGCATTTCTCTGCGAACACTACACAGCATAGGTCACTCAATATCCAATGTCGAATCCAATCGTCCGCTACGCAATTGCACGCGAGAACGGCTTCTTCAAGGTTGAGCAGGTGTGGCAGTCTTAATTCCTTGACCATTGGAAAAAAAAATTCTGCAGGACCTTTCTGCAGAACGCTTGCTGCCATGGTGTGTAGACTCTGAGAAGTTTGCCTTAGCAGCTGTGATTCACCCTCTGAATGCTAGTTTGGCTGCGTAACAGGAAGCTGATATTCAGCGGCATAGGCAGCGGATGGTCAATGCAGGCCACATCGAGGACATAGCGCGCGGCTCATTCGGTCCCAAAAGGACACAGACGTTTGAGCAGAGCGCCAAGACCTTCGAGGTAACACATCAACTCTCTCACATCATCACACTGGCATGCAGTCCATGCCCGAGAGTGTACTCTGCCCCATCTATTGAGCTGGGCCATTAGTCTGCGGGTGCTGCCACTGCATGTGAGGTTGACACATGCATGCAGGTCCTAGCAGAGGTTCTCCAGCAGCAGGCTCGGGTGGACGCTACAGATGCAGCACAACGTCAAATCTATGAGAGGTGAGGCCCAACGCTCGTGTTGATGTATGACTCAGATCGTACATGCTTCTGCTTCCTGGCACTCAAGTGTATTCTCCTGCATGCTTTTAGGGTAGGATCTACTTACCTTGACACAGAAGAAGAAGGAGAACGATAGCTGCTGTATTCAGCGCTATGTTTACCTGCTACACCTGTGTCCACGTGCATGCCGTGCATACAGCAGCGTATCCTTTCCTTCTTCTTGTCTTGTGTAAATGCTGTTGACGCAGCTACTATGATGCAGGAAGGTGAGGGGAGAGCTGCCAATGCTCACAGAGGCAGAGATGCAGCGATACCGCTCTGCCCTGTATGGAGTTGCCGCAGCTGTTGGTCATGCACCCCGAATGTCTCTAGCAGGTGAGCATCCCCTTAACAAGGAGCCCAGACACCCTCCCAATGTCTGTATGCAACCCACTGGTCTGGATGCTCTGGGCTGTCACCAGGCCCCTCACCATTGCAAGGACCTTAGCACAAAGATAAGATGGTTCACCGCGAGCCCACTCTGTGTTCCCTCAGCCAGCCTTGCCAACCATGCATGGCAGCATGCATATCCAGAAGAAATCCGAGCAGATTAGCTGAGGCCTAGATGTTGGCACATTTGCAGGTAGGCACAGGTACGGGGAGCTCTATGCTTCTGGTGGAGGTGCTGCCCCTCCCAAGGAAGTTGGTACGTGGTCCCCGGAAGCGCGGGAAGCTGCCCGGCGGACCTACATGGCAGGTGCGGGAGCACTTCTGACAGTGCAGCATGCCAAGGCCGATGTGGGGCTTTCGAGTTGGCATGCTGCGGCGCTCATTGACACAACACACTCGATAGGTTTCTTAGACTATGCCATCGCCTGAAGGAGTTGGCTCATCATCACTACAGTGCACTTGTGGTCATCATGAGCCAGCCTTGGGCAGTCGCGTAAATTAAGGAGTTTTGGGGGGTCTCATCAGCCTGGCGCAGTCTATTGTTTGTCCACCTGGCAAGGGCTCCATTTCTGCTGAGAGCCGATCTCAAGCAGTCCGGCATATGCATGTGCAGGGACTTGTGCATAAGCACTGTACTCATGAGCCATAGTATCGTGCAGGTGCTAGGAGCCTGTTCTATGGCTCAGCTTTGGGGCTGGGAGGTGTCGTCCTGATAGGAGCATTGGCCCTAAGAATCATGGATGTGAGAAGTCCCGCAGACCTGAAGGAGCGCATGCAGAGCGCTGTGCAGCCGCTGGGTGCAAATGTCAGAGAAAGCATGTTGCCCATGAAGGAAAGCATGCAGGTGCGATACCTTTCCTACCATTGTCAACCTCATATGTCCAGGGTGACACACCTGCTTGGTCATCCTCGTACAAGGATGTAGCAGGCCTGACTGAGATAGGAGGACGCTAAGCGGCTCACCTCTGGGCTCTATTCGATCTCCGCCGGGGGCAGCTGCCCTTTGTGCAAGGAGTGTCACTCTGCACCACTCCATTGGCTGCATTGTGACTGGCACCGAGTAATGTGTTACACAAGCCGCTGTCGTGTGCAGGCAACCATACAGGCCTGGACTGGACTCACGCCGGGTAGCAGCGATGAGTCTGGAAACAGAGCAGCCCCTGACACTGAGTTCACACGGACCTTGGGACGCAGGCTGCAGAGGCGAGTAGGAGGCCAAATGCAGGAGATAAGCAGCTTGAACACTGAGAAGGACAAGTGATAGGCGGGACCCATTCGTACTTCCCTAGTATTCTTTCCCCTGGGTTGCATTGACCACAGGGTGTAGGCAGGTGTACGCTAACGTGTGTATCATATGTACCAAACGCGTTGTGTCAAAAACATCAGCTCAGTGCTCTCGAGAGCACCTTGCAGAGTATGTCAGTGATAGGGTCAGCCTTTATGCATGTAGACAGGCAGGAGTCAGAACCACATTCATGAATCTATTGGTTCACACGAAGCTTGCCTTGTCAGGTCAGTACAGATATTTTTACAGTCTCAAAGTTGCAATTGTGTAGTGCGGGTTAGGCTTGGACAGGTGAATTATGGTAGATCATTCAATACCTGTAACTCTAAGGCTACTAAAGTGACACAATATACAAAAGGCCTGACACATAGGGGCCTAGTATACATCTCTAGACACCTCACGGCACATACTGCACATTTGCTGCAAGCTTGACAGCATACTTTACAAAGGCCAAATCTAGGTCCACAAAGTGAACATGCGGGATATCTGGGAGGGGAAAGCCATCCTTGAGCACACTCTGGTTGATCTCGGCTTGCAGCAGGTATGCTACTAGAGACACTAACAGCTCCAGCCTGGCTTCTATGACCTCTCCCACATCCGATGACAGCACCTGCACATGTACAACAGCATTGAGAGCCTTCACACCTGGCACCTGCCGCATGAGGCCCTACATGGCTACAAACTGACGAACCAAATTGCCCGTCTGCCATCAGAATTATAGAGTGGACTGTCATTTGAGAGTAAGCAAGCAGCCCCACTGCATGGCTGCCGTGTGTCTACTGATAGCAAACAAGACACGCTCGGAGGAGTTGCGTCGCTCACGCAAAACGACAGACTTCATGCTCCAGCCTCTGACAGCAGCTGTACCTGGATCTTGAGGGAGTCCATGACCAGTTCCATGGTGACTCCCAGTCGATAGCTGTCCGGCCTGTCAGGGGTGTCCGGCTCCAGCTGCAGCTTGGAGGCCCTGATCTCCCCAGAGATGCCCATCGTGAACAGGTGGGGACCCTTCTTGCCAGCTTGCTCATGCTGCAGCAGCTTCCGGCTCGCACTCACCCCACTCCCCACACCTGCAGCAAGACAACTCGCTTGCGCTTTTTGAAGCCTCCCAAATGGAAGGTGGAAAGTATCTTGGGCTCCAGCTGCAAGGCCCTGACTTCCAGGAGGAGATTATCATCACAAGGAGGCAACCCGTAGCCTAGGGCCATAGGGCATACACGTGGGAGTCTACCAGCCTCAATCATGAGGGCCAGCCCAGTCACCATGCACCAGTCTGCAGCCCAATTGCATGATGTTGGGATGGCATGCAAAATATGGACTCCAAGGCATACTCAAGCAGGAGATACCCATCATAATAGGCAGACTGCTTGAGGCCCCACAAGGGCAAGGACTGAGGGTGGTTTACTGGTCACCGCACCTCCCAAATGCTCGACTCAGCCATGATGCAATAGATTGCAGAGATTGAGAGGAATCTCACGTGCAAGGTTTCCATATTGTAAGTGAAGGACGAGAAGAGTCTGGGGAGCTATGGAGTGTGAGTAGCACCTGGTAGGTCCTCACTGGCAGCAGCGTAGTCATTTGCCTTATCAGGCAGAAGATGGAACGCCAGGGTGAGGTTGCCAGATGTGACAACCCCGCGCGAGGGATCAATGCTTGTCATTGGTGGACTTGCAATGTTCACCTGCACAACACCGCCAGCTTTGCTGCGCACTGCCCAAAGAGAACCTCTCAAGGGGAATGTACCTTGCAAAACCCTGCACAGACCAATTGCACCAGCACTTTCCAAAGAATCTGAGCTTTGCTCTTCAGAGGCTGCTCAAACATTGAAGGAGCCAGCAGCACTCAGCTGACTGCGGATACAAGCCACATCATGCCTGACTCATCTCACAGCTGGCACCTATCCCCTCCTCTGTGACAACAAAACACAAGGACCTGGCAATCCTTATCAGATTCCCATGCACATTGTATGTTGGTTTTCCTAAAAAAGTTAAGCTCTTACCTGCACGCTCATTTTGCGGTTGCCAGGGTAGCGCTCAATTAGCTCTGGCACGATAAGGCCCCAAGTTGCAGTGTACAGTGCGTAGCCGGGGACGTCATCGCCCTCAAAGTACTGCCCCAGCTGCCCGCGCTCGAACAGCACCCACGTGAAGCTGCACACAGGCCCGGGCACTTTGTGAGTAACCTGGCATGCCACTGAGATGCATGGTCCTGGACTGTACTACATTGAAGACAAAACCCAGCACAGCGTTACTGGGTGGCCGGACGTTTAAAGCAATATGAAGGACAATACCTGGGCTAGAATGACCGAATGTAAGTGAGCACTGCAGGTCATGCAAAGACTGCAGAGCTTAGAAGCAGGCACGATCTGCCCACACAGGACATCCTGCTTTCCAGGACATTGTCATAAGGTCAATATAGGCCGAATGACAGCAGTGCTTCATCGCTGTAATCAATCAACCAGTGCTTGCGGCGTCATGCCATGCCAGCGGAAGCTATTTGTGGAAGCACTGCACGCAGAGTTGTACCAGGTGGCGAGAGACTGGTCCAGGATGCCGATGATCATAGGGTTCCTGGTCTTGTTGAAGCCCTGGCCCTGGCTCCGCAGCACTGCGGCGCCTGATGTGGCGCGCCTGTAGGGGCACTCCTCCCAGCCGCTGCCAGGGCTCTGAAACTGGCCCCAGTCCCGGATGACCAGCGCATCCTGTGTCACCTTTGGATCGCCTGCACACATGCACAGCTCTGATATGCTCAGAGTCTCATGTGTAACCTTCTCCAGAGGACGGCATGGTTATTGAGATCGATGATGGGGCACTTCGCAGCTGCTGCCAGGGCTTTGGAGGTGGCCCCAGCGTCGTGTGACAAAGGCATCCTGTGTCACCTTTGGATCGCCTGCACACATGCACAGCTCTGATATGCTCAGAGTCTCATGTGTAACCTACTCCAGAGTACGGCATGGTTACTGAGATCAATGATGGGGCACTTCGCAGCCGCTGCAGGGCTTTGAATTTGGCCCCAGCGTCGTGTGACAAAGGCATCCTGTGTCACCAGTGGATCTCCTGCACAACTCGCAACTTGCCTTAACCAGCAGACATTCATACATGGTGCCAAACAGTGGTGCACATGGGGGCGCCCTCTCCCTGCCATTACCGCCAACTCACAACCTGGCCATAGATCATGACGATAAGCAAAGCTCGTGCTTTCAAGGGAGGTGTGTAGGCGGCTCTCAGTCAGTGAGCAGAGGCAAGGCCCGTAATCTCCCTCGTGCAGCAGACTCTACAATGGGCTTTCCACCACTGTCAGCTCTGCCAGTGCAGTGTTGGACAGCCCTGTCTGGCACATAGAGAGCCTGAGATCAAGCTGTGGTTGCATGTTGTGTGCTGTTCAGGGATGGCTGCACCTGCAAGGGAGATATTGAGCTCCAGGCCTTTGACATCCAAGGTTGTGGGGATGCCCTGCAGGATGTTGTTTGCCAGCATAGGCACCTTCTGAGTGACCTGCAGACGCATGGCGCTTTCACTCCCAACCCTAGTTTGCTGCCCTCAATCTTCAGCCACTGTCCAAAGACGGTGATGTGAGCATCTTGCCAGCAACGCAATAGTTGACCTCGTTGATCTGTTGGAGGTTGAGAGACATGTGGAGAGTGAGAGGCATTGATGGTCCTCACCTGAGAAGCAACTTCACGTGTGATGGCGTCCTGAATAGGCTGCTGAGCCAGGTTGGTGATGATGTTGTACAACCATGCCAGGTCGGTATCTGACGTAGTGACATGCACACCCTGAAACCACAGCTCTGCCGCATCCACTGCTGTCACCTGTCACAGCCATACCTCTTCAGGCAGCACCCATATATTTGTGCTCCTCAGTGGGACAGCGTAGCCTCCACCCCTAGCAATCAAGTGAGCATTATGCAATAGATTCAGTATCAAACGGGCTAGCTGCACATGCTTATGATCAATGCTGGATGCTGTGGCTACCAGCTGCCTTGTAAGCCTCACAAGCTGCATTCTTACCAACCAACAGCCCAGTCATTTCATGCATGGCTCACAAGCCTGCCTGGAGACAAGCCTTGGGAGCGCCTAGGACGATGAGAGCAGAGAAAGATGGAAAATTTGAGTATACCAGAGGCCGCCCTGCTCCATCATTGGCCACTTTGATGCCAAGCTTGGCATGGCCTCCCACTGACTCGACATAGGCTGAGCCATCTCCACTAATCTGTGGGAAGCTGGTCCGCTGGTACTGGAACTTGGCCTTCACATTTGCCTGCATGGTCAGAGGCAGATGGGTGGGACTGCTACCAGCAGGCACTCTGTATGAGCGACAACAATGTGGAATGGAATCTGGAAAGGGTCAAGGATCATGGTGCAGACTTGGCTTGATCGCAGGTGCCTGCACTACCAAACACAGGACCTGCTGCAGCCATCACACAGCCAACGAAGGTGACTGTGGCGTTGTGGCGCCCATGTTCCGCGAGCTGCACGTTCTCTACTATTGGATCGCATGGTGCTGTGTCTGTAGGGGTGGTGTAAATGGGGCACCTGCAGGTCCTCCACCAGAAGGATAAAGGCTCCATCAGGTCCCAGTACAAGGCCTGTCTTGGCCTCCTCCACGTCAAGGCTCTCCAGGTAGATGTCTGTCAGGGTAACATGGAAGGTGCCGAGGACAGGAACTGCATGTAAGGACACAGCATGTCAGCAGGTGTCTCCTCACTGACATAGAAGCTCTCGCCTTGCAGGACTGCAACGATGTACAAGACGATCTCATTGCGCTTTTTTAAAAATGTCTTTGACGGGCTTCACCGTCAGCGTACGTCTCCAGGTCGCCCAGTTTTGCTTTGCTGAGGTTGTCCTTTACCAGCTGGATGACAACCTTGGACGCCCGCTCGAAGAACACTGGCATCACCTTGCCGATGACTGCTGGCTGAATGGCATCTTCTAGACCTGACTCGAGATTTATGGCAAGGTGAGGTGAAGCAGGCAGCTCATTGAGCCTGCCATGCTGTCCTGGATGCAACGTCCCAAGGCAGCAGGCAATTGCTGCGGCAAGGAACACCGCCTGCAATGTAGCTCTGCTCCTACAGGTCATCTCAGGAGGCCAGAGAAGGCCTGACTACCCCTCTGTGGCAGGACTAGCGCCCGATCTGCTTGTTGGAAGCCAGGACGCATGTGGCAACAAATGCCATAATTGCTGCGCACAGACGTCCTAGACAGCTGGATATCTTCTGTCAATATGACAGCCTTGACAAGATAGCGTCCCGCTTGCAGTGACTACTCCTGCGAAGAGCCCTACTAGATGGCAAGCCTGGTCGTTTTACATGCCACGACTGCAGACGCCAGGTCCTGTGCTGTTTCACTTCGCTATCGTCTCCCAGGAGTAAGCCTCCAACGACATCCGCACCAAGCAGGGATCGTAAGTACTGCCACATGTTGCTGGCACATGCGCTCACATGATAATGGCAGGGATAATTTTGACATGAAAATTGACCTTCAGGATCTTCAGGATGGTGCCTGCTTGACGCCCCCTTGGTGATTGTGACACTTGGGATATGTTGGTAGCAGGCACAGCTGCAGGTTCTGTGTGTATCTTTAGAGCTTGCAATGGTTTACAGCTACAGACAGTCACCATCTACCAAGAGCTGGCCAGTTACATATCATTTAGTAGCACAGGCCATTGCAGCTTTGTAGGAAATGCTGCCTAGTGCAGGTGCATCTGCCTGACATATTTGGGAATTGGCAGGGATTGCCACTTGTATGACAACTCACAAAAGCCTATATTCTAGTACCTGGATGGGTGCTGAGGCAGGATTACGACACTTTGCTGATGGCGGCTGGCTTAGTCAAGATTGGCTTTCAGCACATGGCTTTCACCAGGTCGGAAGTCAATGTCACACAACCGCACTGTCAAAGCCCTGACGTCAACTTGCTGTACATACAAACACTGTTGGTGGCGCCTTCGCCCGCAGGAAGGGAAGCGCCAGCACAATAGATGCAACAACCCGAAATGGGACAGAAGCATCAGCCCAAAAAGCTTGCAAGGTTAAAGCTTGTACCGGCAAGGACAGCAGTCGCCACAAGGCACTTAGCCACCTCGTAAGTGCATGTCCACCATGCTATGGCGTTGTCCTTTAGTAAGGCTACTACAATCTTCAATGCCCACTCCTGAATCCAAGATGCGTGCAGACAGCACCGCCCAAGGAAGACTTCATTTGAACGCCTAGATTGCGCTTCGATGCGACAAGAAGACCAGATAGATCTGGTCACATGAAAGTCAAGAGTCGCACTAAGAGCGCTGTTGTTGGGCCAATGGTTTTAGGCATCATTCTTGGTCTGGACACACGTGGTCTGCCTGTGCTCAGAGTACCGCATGCACACTGCACACTGACGCTCTGCTTGCATTACTACAGTCTATGCACCTCTTCTGATGCCTCCCTGGCATGCCTGAACCCAAGGAAGGCATTGGAAGAAGGATTACGCTACATGTAGAAATGGACGCATTCTGACTGAAAAGCCTGTATCTCTCGGAGCGGAAGCTGCGCACAGAGACTGTGGTGGTGAGTCTTGGGACAAGTCAGAAGACTGACTGGCAGCGGACACTTTTTTCATAAGGCCCTACTATCGGAGAGCCCTTGTCAGCCAGGAGGCAAGGGACAAGTTCATGCTGGCGCCTCCATCCCGTTTCTGTAGCTGCATCAATCATGCTTGCTTTCTCTGATCTCCCAGGGAGATGTACATACTTGTCTGGGGTATGCCTGGCGATCACTTTAACAGCGTCGGCCTGGCTGGCCGGCTGTCACAGGGTGGCAGACCTTTGGCAGGGCATGGTCCAGCCAACGGCTTCTTCATGGCAGCAACCTTGTGTGTGCTGTGCTGTGCAGTGCTGTGCTGGGCTATGAAAAGCAGCTCAAGGGCGCTGACTGGCGCTGACTGGGGCCGGTGTCGGTGTAGAGTTGGATGGCGAGAGCTTTCTGTCGAGCTTCTTCAGTGCCTGCATGCAATATCACAATCACTGTTGCAGGCTTGTTGTGCATGTACCCGTGAAGCTTGCGACTGACGCCCACGGGACTTTGGACATAGATTATTCCCTGGAACGCAGGAGTGAATACACCCTATCTCTGAATTTTCTGAGATGAGTGCAGCTAGCGTTCCCAGATGCTAGGTCAAAGAACACTCTCGCAAGGAGAGGACCTCAGGGCTTCTGGTAAGTGCAGAACCAGGTACACAGGCGTTTCCAAGAATAGAGTCCTACCATGACTGTCTGGTGATGAGCACGGCGGACTGCACCAAGCATCTTCTGAGGGACTCTCATCAGGCCTAGGGAGGCGATGAGGCACAGGGCCAGCCCCAGCATGAACAATGCCAGGATGTCCTGATTGACCTGCTGCTGGCACGTCTGGATGATGCAGTTGGGTCCGGTGCCGTCCACCGTGCTCTGGAGCACGCATGTCAGGCCGTCTGCCATCTGCGTGCAGCCACACATTGTCAGAGCCTCGTGAATTGTTGTGGAATGGTGCTTGGTGCCTATGGGGTCGTGCCATCTATGGCATGCTGGAGCATGCAGGTCAAGCCATCAGCCAGCTGCTGCAGCCATAGACTCTACACATGATCCATCTACCGCGTTGAAGCACTAGCTTGAGCCTTGGGAAAACAGGCCGTCCATAGCATTGTGGTGCTCACAGACGCACACAGAGGAGGAGGAGGAATGTGACGGTCGAGAGCTCTAGCCACCCAGCTTTGCAAGCATGCTTGATGAGCTGCTGATAACCCCTTGCTGACAAGGCAGGGGTAGCCTTGGAGACTTGCCACTTGTCCACTACCAAGAGGGTGCATTTCTACAAGGTTCGTGCAAGGAGCATACCTTGCTGCCTATCTGGGGCCGCGCTGCTTCCAGGAGGTTGGGGAGGGACGTGAGCTTGGTGCCCTGAAGGGCGAGGGGGTTGAGGGTGTTGGAGACAATGACCGCTATGTCATCGCGCGAGTCCATGCGGCCTGGCAGCGGAACAGTCTCCATCCCACAGTATCCCTGTCGCAGACACAGAGTGCAGAGTCATCACCGGCCCCTGTACAAGAGACCCCGATCTGACAGATTGTCTCTGCATAGCTCTAAGCATGATGAGGGTATGCAGAAGGGATATGTGTCTGCTTGTGGCTGCACGAGCGAGTGCCGGGTGCTGATGTGCCGAGGGTCACCAGAACTCTGATCTTCAGATAAAGTACAAGAATGCAGAATTTGGCAGGGGGCTGCGGGGAGAGCAGGACTCAGCACGCACCATCTGAGCCAGCTTGAAGATACCCAGGTGCTGCGAGGCGTTGTCCAGGCCCGAGTAGTCTGCTATGGTCAGAAGCTCCACAGACCACCTTCCCAGGCCCAGGGCTGCAAGGCAGAACAGCCTTCACGCACGGGCAGGAGTGTGACATGCTTGGATGCGAGCAGCCCCATTGCAGGCATGCTCTTCCGCCGACTTGCTCTGACATGACATGAAGCAGCTGTGCTCCTTCAGCTCCACTTCTGGCTCCATCTTGAACAGCCTGGCAAGCATCCAGCACCAGGCAAAAGTCCACAGCAGCTGCCCAGGGGCAGAGCCATGAGATTGAGCATGAAATAGTGGCTCTCGCCTAAGATGAGTGCGAGGAGTGCTAATCCATGCAGTGCGCAGCATCTGGTCAATGAGCGATTGGCTGCGGCAGGTAACCCAGGGGAAAGCCGCACAGGATTAGCCGTGGGGTGGTGGCTCTCACCTGAGAGGCCGTAGAAGAGGCGGCCGCTGGCGTACATGGTGCGCAGCGTCGGGGCGACCGCGCCCGACAGCAGCAGCAGCGTGCAGAAGACGCCGCCGAGCAGCAGCGCCGCGGCCGTCGCCGGCCTGAGGCTGGCCGAGACGGCATAGCCTGCCGTGGCCGTGTACCAGGACACCAGGATGAGCGCCACTGCGTGCCAGTCGTACCCGGCATACATGGGCACCTGCACGGCACCACACATCTTACGGCAGAGTACAGGGAGATCAGTGTCGAAATCCTGGAACAGGCCGTTTGCCTTGTGTCTCAGGCCCCAGCCCTCCTATGCAGTCCAGCTAGGTTGTGGTGCAGTCATGCCAGACACAGAGAAGCACTTGCAATACAACAAGAACACCTAAAAGCACTCCACTCAGCTACAGCTGTGGCCTTGTAGTGCTCTGCAGCTCGACTGATGATGTTTGTGCATCGCAAAGCTGGACGTGCGTGAGGGCGTACCATCCAGGTAAGGACGCCAGCAAACACCAGCGCCCTGGCGATGACGCTGATGAGATCCAGGAGCGCAGTCCCGCAGAAGAACGCCAGGCTGTGCAGACCTGCAAACCAATGCTGCACTGAGCATTGCTGCAGCTACATTCAACTCACATGGTAGTTCAGGCATGCATATTGCTCCCTGTACAGCGGAGCACGCAGAGATACCCACGAGCAGTAGACGTCCAGGAGAGCAGACCCCTCTGGCACAAAGATTCATATGTATGGTAAAAGCTTGTCCGGGTGAAAATGAATGAAATTGCAGCACAGGTGCTCACATGAGGCGTCCTCCTGAGCCAGGATGGAGCGGGCGCCTGCAAACGGCTGCAGCGCAAACGGCGCGCAGGCGATGAATAGCGCCAGCACGACGCGCATGTGGACGGCCGGGATACCCGAGACATCGAAGGAGGCCGCGCAGAGCAGCCCCACAGCGCAGGCCACAGCAGCACAGAGCACCAGGCTGTGCAGCAGCGTCCCGGAATGGCGAGCCCATCTCAGGCTTGCCCTGCAATGTAGAAATCAACAGTCGAATGCAAGCGCATCAACCGCAAGCCTCAGCATTCAGAACACGGCAATAACATATACCAGAGCCCGCAAGGACTGTAAAGATCAGGGTTGGGTGTCAGGGCAGAAGACGTGAGGTCAGATAGTGAGCATTGGGCACCCTGAATAGCACACAAGCAAGATAGAGCATGCTACGCACCTGAGCATGTTGAAGTAGAACACGCGGATGAAGCCTGGCTGTCTCCTGCTCTTGTACGGGACCAGCGCAGGCTCTGCACTGGATGTCTTGATTCGGCTTATCTGCACATGGACAGAGCCCGTCAGCTTGCTTATTAGAGCCTTTCAAAGGGAAAGGCTGAGGCTTTTAGGTAGGCTATCGTGACCAGTGTACACTGGCCAAAACCTGCAACGGGCAGACAGGCCCAGAAGCTTCCGTCTAGCCCATGAAGGAGCTGGCAGATGAGACTTGCATAGGCGTCTCACCTGGAACGCCTGTCTGACGGCTGTGGTGGTGCTCTGGAAGAAGCTGTGGCTGCAGTTGCGCTTGAGGGGCTCTGCAGTGGGAGTGCCGCTGAAGCTCTGCTCGCCAGCTTCCCCGGCCTCGGCATCTGGGAACGCCCGGCTGCCCGCAGTGCTCATGCTGCCCGTGCTGCTGCCCAGCGCTGCGTCCGCTGGGCCCCAGTGGCGCTGCCTCAGCGGCATTGGCTGTTCAGTAGCATCTGCATGCGAATCAACATTCTAGCCAGTCCAAGGAGTATGCTAGCGACCAGCATGGGCTCATCGCTTCTGGTCACGGTTACTCAGGTCCCTGCCTAGCAAAATACATGCCAACCATACTGAGTGATCTCAGGGAGGGAGAGAGAGTGACACTGCACAACTATGAGCTATGCTCTCAAAAGGAGAAGCTTCAGGCTGTATCTCAAGGACATGCATGCTGGGAGATCTAGGGATGGTGAAGAATGTCTGCTGATCTACTGCAAGCACATGCAACTTCAGCAGTCAGGTCTCACCGGACAGATGCCTCTTCTCTGCGTCAAGGAAGTTCTGGCCCTCCTCCAGCTTGGCCTCGCAACTCAAGGAGACTCTGCGGCTGCTTTGCCTGCTTGCTGACCTGTGCTCCTGCGGCTGCACATGCAACAGGGCTCTCAGTGAGTGCCCTTACAGAGGCTAGCCACCTCGACAGGTATGTCCTCCTGATAGCAGGCAATCAAAACAAAAGGCAGCAACAATAGGTATGATGTCACCCATGTCACCGAGAGGGATCTCACTGTGATGCAGGCTGCAGTGCTGCAGTTCAGCTGGTTGTGAAGAGTATGGCCAGAGGCAACAATGCTCCCCACAACCTGGAAAAAGGCCTCAAAAGCGCAACAGGTAAGAAGAGAGGTGACTCACCAGTGACTCCGCATGAAGGCAGCCCGAGCCTCCGCGCAGGAGCCTGTCCATGAAGCTTGCCTCTTTAGGCCGCTCCTTCTGCTCCTGGGAGCCCGTCGGTGTGAGTGTCTTGTCGCGGAAGTCGATGGATGCAAAGTCTTCAGGGTTGACGTCTGTGATGTTTAGTCCACCACCTAACTCCCTGAATGCCATGCCGGGTACATCCGGCCCATGCACCCTGCAGTTTGTGGCGCGTTAGTCACATCATCCGCCAGCATAAGAATCCTGTGCCACAGACCTGACACACATCTCACCCAGCAAAGCCATGAGGCAGACAGCTGGAATGCTGCGCAAGTGCACCAGCTCACTTGTGTAAACCTTCTCTAAACAGATAGATGGTGATAAGGTGGTTTGGGACCACAGTTACCCAGTATCGTTAAGCCTTGTCTGGACATTGGGCAGGCTGGGCTCCCATGCAGAGTCCATGCCGCCACTGCTGACTGGAGGAGGGATGCGCTGTGCGCGCTGCGCCTGCTGGGCATGCTTCCTGCGCTCCGCGTCCTGCTGCACCAGCCAGGCCGCCAGCTGTGCAATGCTGACCTTGCAGCTGCGCCCTTCCTGGGTCAGCAGCTTGTCACTGTCCCTCAGCAGGGCATCCTGCGCATCGAAAGTACTTTGAGAGTCATGCATACCCTGCTGCATCACACCGTGCAGCCAGAAACATCTTGCACATCAGGCAGGCTTGGCCCCTTAGCTTGTGCCCATAGGTCGATGCCATTTGGTAAGGCCATGCCCTGCCACAGACACAACAAGATAGCTTCTCGGATGGGTCCCAGGATCCGGTGCACCTCAACACCCGCACTAACCGCTTTTTGATGCAGAGGCTGACCAGAATGAGAGGTGTACCTTGACATTGAGGATGGTCTCTGTCCGCTCTGTATCGTGCTTGGCCAGATCCTTCTTTGTCAGGTGGCTGCTCTGGCCCAGCTTGCAGGCAGCATGGGCGTTTAGCAGAATGCAGGAGGCCGCTTCAGGGGAGCATGGCACGTCCAGCGCTTGTGTCAGAGCCACGATATCATGGACCGCTACCTCCGTCTTTTCACTCATCTGCAGGGGCACACCTGTCAGCATACCATATAATCACGTTCCGTAGATCTTGACGGCATGCCTAGAGCTTCTAGTGGGCATGACACGTCCGATACTTTCCTCAGAGCGATGAATTTGTGCACTGCAAACTCAGTATTGTCGGTCGTCTGCAGATGCTCAGCATTCGAGAGTTCTGTATTCTGTAGAAACTCGTGATGCTTTGCCGGCCTGTGCAGGGAAGCCCAAGAGCTTGCAGGAACTCTCGAGGAGTGGACCCATCACATGTCAAGATGGATGAGTGTCAGGAGCAAAAGAGCAGCACCTCATGTCTGGCGCTCTTGTGGCAGGTGAACTCCCGCAGCGCGTCCAGGGTGGTGGCTGTGATTGCGGGCAGCTCGGGCAGACATTCTGGGCCCACATAGGACAATGCGGCCTGCTCTTGGGGCAGCCTGTTATCGATGCTGGAGTGAGGGCCCTCCTTCAGAGTCTTCTGCGTCCAGGGGTCTGCTGTCCTGTCCTTCCAGGCCTCTGTTAGAGTCTGCAACGCCAGGACAGCGTATCAGTATTCAAACCTGCTCGGCGTGTAAGGTCTCCCCACACCATGAGCATGTGGACATGGTTGTTTGTCGTGTACTCACTTCCACAGAGCAGTCAGCTCCTGAGCTCTCCCACAGTATGTAAACCAGACGAGCCAGTGACAGGGAAGAGATGCAGTTGCACTTTGTATTGGGCTGTCCCAGAGTCATCTGCCCACACTGCGTGGTGAGAGAATGATAGGGAAGGATGGGAGAATGTTGAGAGTGGTGGACAAGTACCTGGCCGTCCAGGAAGGGGATGCTGGCGTCTGGCGAGGTCACAACGCTCTGGAGACTTTCTTGCGTGATGCCAGCCCCGTAATCGCCCAGGCCAATGGACAGGAAGTAGGGCGTGGTCAGGCGCAGCGGGCCATTGTACACTGTCCCGCCCTCATGCCCCAACAGCAGCAGATCAACATGTGGCGGCTGCTCCTCGTAGGCTCTCCTGCGCCGGGAGACGGGGAATTAGCGCAAGGCGGGGAATCAGCGCAGGCCTCTGACATGGGATATTCAACCCACTCTGTCCTCCTTACACTCACTGCCATAAAACTCTGGTTCAGGCTTCTGAAGGTTGCTGCGGAATGCAAGATGCAAAGAGAAAGTGAGTGTGTCCAGTATGAGTTTGCAAGAAAGCATGATAAAGCTTCTGCATCACAAGCAGGCTCCTGCGTCATACCTCGGGAGGCTTGTGGTGACGATGGTCATGCCCAGAGAAGCCAGCAGCTGCAGGGCTTCTGTGAAAAGAAGCTCCTGAGATGGGTCATTGCCTGCACGGGGGATCTGACTTCAAGACAATTGTAAAACAGCCGACATAGCATCTGCTGATGACTGAGACTTCCTGTCCCTGTTCTGGCAGTCAGCGCTTTCGCACACCCTCCATGCAGCTCTTTGAGTGATGGGCCCGTCTTTGAGAGAGTGGCAATGCAGCATGCTGCTTTCTGGAGCTAAGAAGGCGTGTTGTCTAGACAACACGATCTTCACCAGTCAACCTGAATGACGGATTAAGGTAGCAGGGCTTACTTGTGTGAGCACCATCGATGATGAGGAGGGTTGGAGAGGCGACCAATTCCATAGCAAGACTCAGACGCCAGGACATGCTGCTGCTATGCGCCAGCGGGCCTGCCAACTCATCACAGGCCTCTTGCAGGTGCAGCAGGCGCACCACATCTCCCACAATAAGGTGCCTCTGCAGAGCAGCATGGCTTTGAGGTCAATTCCCAAAATCGTTAGGCATAAGCCAGAAATTATAGCATCACAGACAGCGCATTGCCTCACTACTAAGCCCTACCTCTATGCCAAGTTGCCTCAAAAAGCATCAAGCAGATACTGGGCTGAGAGAATGCAGGCAAGATACTGTGGCAGCAGGTGGATTACCTGATGGGCAGTGGTGGTGACGGGCTGTTTCAGCCTGCAGGCATACTCCAGGTTTTCCCGGATTGTCAGGTCTCCAAACAGTGCTGCCTCCTGCATTGAGTATTCAAGAGGTGCTCAATATTGTTTTAGTGCCTTCTCGACTAAGTACTATGGGTACAAGACCTGCAGCAAGGAGTTGCCCAGGACCACAACAGCAATGGCATGTATTTGTTCAGATGCATGGCAAGAGAGCAGAAATGAAGAGCACCCTCCACATGGATCTGGCTATAGCACGCAGGGGGAGATGAGACGGGCACTCACAGAGGTTGCGTAGCCAATCACACTCCTGCATCCCAGATAGCTGCCCCCTAGGGTTGTGTGGCAGGAACCTGAGAGGATGCTGCCGCGTGGCGCTCTGCCAGCGAGGAGCCTCATCAGGCGGCTCACATGGCTGTCACATGGCCCCACGACCAGCGTCAACCTGTAGTGCTGCAGCTTTGCGCTGACACCTGCGCGCCACATCAGTCAGCCTCATGTAAGGCAGTCATCTTGGCATTGCCGTGGTCACCTGGTATGCGCCAAGTCTTGTACACCCTAGCAAGCATACAGAGGCACCCAAACACGGATTCGCATGTCCTGAGGTCATCAACCAGCGTTCATCAGGCAATAACTCCTGAAGGTTACCAAGCTCCGTAGATCTTGTGCAACCTCATGGTCATGAACATGCTTGAGCAAGCCTATCTAGCTGGCTCCAGCTCAGGGGGGTAGATGCAGCGCGAGAAGTGGGTGGGCTTTACACACCTCTAAGGGCTGCCTGGCCAGGCTGGGCTCCAGCAAGGGCGAGGTCGTTCAGAGCCACCACTGCATGATCCTTGATGTGCTCCAGTCCTTGGAATGTGAAACCCTCTGTCGCCCGGCTCTGCGCATTCAGCAGCACCCGCAGCTGCACGGCACCCCACACAGGTAAAGCCTGACTCATCCCTGGCATTGTCACTCAACATGTTCTTGCATGTTTACTTTGCATGGTCACTCAACATGTTCTTTCATGTAACACGTGCAAGATCCTAAGACTGGTGACAAGTAAAAGTCAGCTCTTCTTCACCTGGTTGCGCGAGGCTTGCTGCTGCTTTTGGGATCCTGACCGCCTCTGCAGGAAGTAGCGGGCGATGAGGAAGATTGCCAGGTAGACCAGAACCACCAGGAGGATTGTGATGAAGGCGCCGGCATTGAAGCCCGGCGCTGCTGCGCCCGCTGGGCATGCTGCGAGCGCTGGGCACTTGCGCGGGTGGGCAGAGCCCCTTGGGCAGAACATGCCCTGCAGAATAGCAGAACACATCACATCGATACTTTTGCCATGCATCAGATGCGTTGAGAAGGTCCTTCCCGTGCCATGCTGTGCTGACCCAGGACGTGCTGCTGGGTTGATGTGCCATGAGCCCATATTTTTGCGCATGCGACAGGCTCACTGACCTCCTTGCCTGAACTGAAGCCCCCATTCATTGCCACTCACCCAAGAGTGCACAAGGTCACATAACAGATCATCAGGCTATTGCAAGAATATCGGGATAAGGTTTGGGCCTATGACTGACTCACAGGTGGGCAGAGTGCCTGCTGGGCAGGCGTCGGGCAGAAGGACCCTGCCGGGCAGCCCTGGAAGGGCGTCGACCCGTCTCCCGGGCAGCTGTTGCCCGTCAGCGGGCCCATGACAGCAGCGCCAAGCACGCTTTGCCCGCCTGTCACCTGCAGGCCCGGCTGAACTCCCAGCTGCAACACAGTACCATCTCCTCAGGCTCTGCATCTCAGTGCCTTATGCAAGTGTTTGCTCTTGTGACCTGCCCAGGTGTATGCTGGCACAGATCAGTATTGCAGTCTACTGGTAGCAATTCACTCTTCTCTATGCTGCATGCCCACATGTGAGGATTATAAAGGCCTGATGATCAGAACGAAAATTTACTTCGACACTTACTGGATTGCCTCATCCTCTCAAGAGGGGAGGGAGATGTGATGTGGTCTGATTAGGCGACGCACCAGCTCGGGGATGTTGCAGCTCAGGGAGGCCCCTGCGCCCGGCGGGGTGAAGGTGCCTGCTTTGGCGCTGCCCTCTGGGCCAACAATGTCGGTCAGGCTGGCCACTGCTGGAATGTTGGTGCTGTGCAGCAGCACCGACCTGCAGGCACTTGCGCTCTTAGATGTAGTGCCCATGATAATCCTACCATACCACAATGACTGGGACATCTGGAGATTGCAAGGCCAGACAGCTCCTGCCTGCGCCAGGAAGGTGCTCATTAACGTGGCCTTCCATGCTGCCAGTCCTGTCAGGAAGAAAAGAGGGTTTGTGACCCTGCCTTCCGTAGACCTGCTCTGAAGACACTGACACAGCAGCGCGTCCCACAAGAGTCTGATGAGCAGGGCAGAGGGAGTCCGGTCAGCGGAGATTGCATACGCCATATAGCGCGGGCAAGAGGCGGGTCTGACCTGTCTGCCGAGGGCATGTTGGGCAGGTGCACCGAGGAAGAGCTGCTGGCTGCTGCAGCATCCTGCTGGGCAGGTGAAGGCGTCTGTGTGGGCTGAGGCGTCTGTGCCGCAACGTTCCCTGCTCACGCACACCTCTCCCTTAGCAAGAGTGTTCTGTCCGGCTCTCCATGCTGCCAGAACTTGACCAGCTCTGGAAGTAAGCTGCCTCTGTGCTTCTCTCCATAGCGGCAGTGATGGTCCTGGAATGCTTGCTGTATGGCAGCCCGGATACAAGCGACCCTCCTGGTTGCTAAGGCATGGCAGGAGATCGCATGCAGGTTCTGCACGCATAGAGCCTCCCTGCACGCGTAGAGCTTCCCTGTATGCGTAGGAGCTGCCTTTTCTGTACCTGAAGTGAAGGCTGCCCCTGCAGTGTCGAGTGTTGTGCTGTCTGTGGGAGGGCCGGGTGATCCTTCTCCAGTCTGCCCTCCAGGCTGCGCTGAGTTGTCTGGAGGGGAGTCCACATGGATTGCGACTGGATTCACAGCTGGGTCTGGAGATGGACTGGATGTATCAGGAGGTGCAGTGTCAGAGCTGCTGCCATCTTGCGGGATGGGAGGGAGGGTGTCTTGCAAGAGTCTGAAGCCCTGCATGCATTCCGGCCGCCGTTCAGTCACAAAAGGGAAGTTAGGGCAGGGAGCATCTTCTGCCAGCAGATTGTATTGCCAGATCAACAGACGCACCCTTGACGCTTGCAGGCCCGCCAGCAGTACAAGGATAGCGAACACCGTCCCTCTATTACTCCATCTTGCAGATAGCATAGCTCTCACGACTGCTCCACTATACCGTGTGCAGGCTTGGACGGATGGCCGGAGCCGTGGTCAAAAGCGTTCAATTCCTGCGACGGCAGCCAGACGTTTCTACAACCCCCACTGCAGTCTACACTGGCATTCACTGATGCTTTTATCAACGAGAGCCCTTACCGCTTCGGATGTCTGCTCCTGCACCGCATCCGGAACGGTTCCTGACGGTACACCAGGGCACTCGTTCCATCCATGTTCCTCTGGGGAAGTGCACCCTGGTGGCAGAACTGGTCCCTTGATACCTGATTCTCACACGTTGCTATGATGATGCAGATTGAGGTGCCATTAGACTGCGTCTTGCTTGGTCATGCTGATGACGGTTGAGTCTTGGAACCCTATTAAGCCCTAACTTCAAGGACTTCCGCAAAAGTCGCTGATCTGGCGATCACACCCGGGATCATACACTGGCCTTACCACATGAGGCGTAATCATGGATGTGAGCTCAAGGACAGACTTGCAGCTTGTGAATTTTGCTTTCGATGGCTACACAATCAGCTGCCTGTGCAGATCAGAAGGCCATGCTGGTCAGCGATGCTGGACCCTGCAGACAAGCGACGCAGACACATCTCAAATTTTACCAGGTAAGATAGCAATGTGCATCTTTCCTGGGCATCCTTTGCAGTTCCAGGGAGTCTTCTGAAATATGACCTGAGCACACTGTCCACTTGCAGAGAATGTTGTCGATGATATTGGATTGGACATATGGGAGTCCAGCCGCGTTTTGTGCAGCTGCATGATGCAGAACGATGCTCTAAGGCACCTCATCACGACAGCTCAAGGCATCTTGGAGCTCGGAGCAGGTCAGACTAACATTCTGTCGAATCACACAGCACGCATAGTGTGTCACAACATCGATCCACCCCCTGTCACACTGATACTCCCCTGTTCTTAGATTCGGTGCAAATGTGAACACATGGCCCTGAAATGCACAGGTTCAGGGCACCTCTTTGAGAGTGAGAGGAGTTGTTGCTCCATGCAGGAGCGGGACTCCCAAGCATACTCAGCGCCAGGATGGGCGCGAAAGCAGTCACCCTGACTGACTATGATCCTAAGGTCCTCACATTCCGAGGTCTTGACTCTGTCACGCACGTTCCCATTACATTCTCTGCTGGTACTTATATGAGCATGCAAGGTCTCGGTGATGTGCCCTAAGTTGTTGGTGCGAAGAGGGTCTATGAGCTGTGCCATGTATGCATTGTCACAGAGCGATCATCGATGAGCTAGGGTGTTGAAGCTTGCACATGACCATGCTGCAGCCTCACAGTGGCATGCAGTGCATGGCATGAGTCTTTGCCACAGCGCAGGTGGTGGAGCTTGAGCAGGAAAACCTGCGCCTGAATGGCGTAGCGGGCAAAGCATGCGTGCTGGATTGGCGGGATAGGGACGCCGCCGTACAGCTGGGGAAATTTGACCTCATACTGGGCGCAGACCTCCTGTATGCTAGCGCCATTGTGAAGGTGCCGCAGATTACCCCTGTGGCACTATCTGGGTGACCTAAGCTCCTGTGTCCCTACAGTATGGGCGTGCGCTGTCCTTGCTGTGCCAGTCACTTGGTGGGTCGTTGAAACACTGATATATGTGGCCATGAGCAGCCAGAAAAGTCTGGTCCCAATCGAGTGGCATGGCTGTGAGGAGCCAAGAAGCTCCCTGCACCGCCCCTGTAAGCACAGGCAACTGGAGGCAGCCATCCTCTGTTGACGGGCTGTGAGGAATCTTGTGTAAATGCAGGACTTTGTAGAGATACTGAAGCTGGTGCTGGCGCCTGGAGGTGTCATGCTGCTTGCGCACCAGATCCGCAGAGCGGTCAGCTTCTCATTCACCCTCTTCGCCTTAGGCTTCCAGCTTGAGCTCTGACATCTCTGAGTGCACTTGCACAGCCTTACTGAGTGACTAAAGCTATGCTCCCAATGCTCTCACCTTGTGATGCTTGTGGGACCAGTGTACCCAGCCTGAAGTGTGTTTGAGTCCATGAAGAGCACATTCTCTGCAGATAACGTGGGATAAAGCCAGAGGGTTGCCGAAGCTGGAGGAGGTAGATGCACCCCTGGAACTGTTCAAGGCGCAGGCCATAGAGGCGAAGCTTGTGTGCAAGGAGCTCCTGTCAAAGGAGCCAACACAGCAGGCAAAGGACATGGGAACAGAGGGCTGCTTTGTCATCCTGGCCTTTGCATGGCGGGAGGAAGCTTTGGAGTGCCTGTAGCACTCCATGCATTGCTGTATGATGTTTAGACTCAAATCTTCGTCCATCTCATGCTGGTATTGCGTTGCACCTACAGATGTAAGCACATGCAAGTATATCCATCTTACATGGCACTGACCCTGATGGGGGTCAGGCATCTGATCAGCCCTATGTGGCTGGAAAAGATGTACAGTTTCTCTCTCGCTCTCTCTCTCTCTTATGAGCCATCTCACTGCCACAACTCATTGCAAATCACATGATGTCAAGGACCTACCACAGAGGAATCTGCTTCCAGGAGAAGTTCCCATCGCTGTAGCCCCAACACTCTACAAGCTATCTGTACACTGTTCCTTGCACTCTGCAGGCCCAGCACACTTGCAGGTCTTGCCACGGTGTCTAGTGGCACATCCCCTGTGCTTGCCTTCAGCAACTCATGCGGAAGCCTACTCTACATTGTCTCAACCCATACATTACATCTTTGTTCAGGGTACCCTTCCAGTTGCTCTACAAAACCTAGCTTAGACCTGGCTAATCCTCTACAGTCCCATACAGGTATGCGCACGTGCATTCGGATGATGGCTCTGCTCCAGACACTATAGCTTGCTCCTTGAGCAGGTTCCTACCATCAAGGTTGGCATACATGTGGCAATCAATCTTTCCATCTCCAAAAGTGCTCTAGTCTAGAGTTCAGACAACGGCCCCTGCTTGAGACCATGTCATACTGTTGTCGGACCCTGTAGGCCGGCTCTAAGGCTCTACAAGTAAGAAAGGCAGGCTTGGGAAGCCCATGCTGCTGAGACTGGTGCTGTGTTAAACAGCGCAGCTACTGCCCAGATTGTTCAAAACTTCCTCAACTATTTGCACACAGGTGCTACAACCAAAAGCATTTACTCTGGATCGCCTTCGTTACTCATTAGCCACCAGATTGGCTTGGCCCTGCACCTGAATAGGCCCCAGAGGCAGCTCATGGCATGACAAAACACTTCTCATGGTACTCATATCAGCTTGCATGTGTGCTAAAGGCTGTCACACCATCTGCTACCTCTGCATGGTGGCCTCTGCTGGGAGGTCTTGCATCACTCCCTGGGTGACACGAAGCACTCGAGCAGAAGCATAATGCTCACTGCAGATGACACCCCACCTGTTGGAGCATGTGGCAAACATCGCGGGCATGCCGGGCAAAGCGCGTCCTCTCAGCTGCCGCCGCATCTTCTCTCATGCGCGAGGGTTGCTTGCATCGATGCCTGACGGGATTGTTGCGGCCCCCAACCTTACATTCCGGGCATGCCATCCAGAAGCCATGTCACCTCAGCTGCTGCCGCCGCATGATCTCATTGGCGCCAGGACGGCTCGCATCGATGCCTGGGGGAACGTGTTTGACCTCCCACACCTCGGCCCAGAGCCAAGGGGCTGGTCGTTCCGGGCATGCCATCCAAAAGCCACGTCATCTCAGCTGCTGCGGCCGCATGATCTCATTGGCGTCAGGACAGCTCGCATCGATGCCTGGGGGACGTCTTTGACCTCCCACACCTCGGCCCAGAGGCAAGGGGCCGGTCGTTCCGAGCATGCCATCCAGAAGCCCTGTCATCTCAGCTGCTGCCGCCGTATGATCTCCTTGGCACGAGGGTCGCTCGCATCAATGCCTGGTGGAACAGATCTGACCTCCCACCTTTGGCCCAAAGGCAAGGGGCCGGTCGTTTTGGGCATGCCATCCAAAAGCCACGTCATCTCAGCTGCTGCGGCCGCATGATCTCATTGGCGTCAGGACAGCTCGCATCGATGCCTGGGGGACGTCTTTGACCTCCCACACCTCGGCCCAGAGGCAAGGGGCCGGTCGTTCCGAGCATGCCATCCAGAAGCCCTGTCATCTCAGCTGCTGCCGCCGTATGATCTCCTTGGCACGAGGGTCGCTCGCATCAATGCCTGGTGGAACAGATCTGACCTCCCACCTTTGGCCCAAAGGCAAGGGGCCGGTCGTTTTGGGCATGCCATCCAAAAGCCACGTCATCTCAGCTGCTGCGGCCGCATGATCTCATTGGCGTCAGGACAGCTCGCATCGATGCCTGGGGGACGTCTTTGACCTCCCACACCTCGGCCCAGAGGCAAGGGGCCGGTCGTTCCGAGCATGCCATCCAGAAGCCCTGTCATCTCAGCTGCTGCCGCCGTATGATCTCCTTGGCACGAGGGTCGCTCGCATCAATGCCTGGTGGAACAGATCTGACCTCCCACCTTTGGCCCAAAGGCAAGGGGCCGGTCGTTTTGGGCATGCCATCCAAAAGCCACGTCATCTCAGCTGCTGCGGCCGCATGATCTCATTGGCGTCAGGACAGCTCGCATCGATGCCTGGGGGACGTCTTTGACCTCCCACACCTCGGCCCAGAGGCAAGGGGCCGGTCGTTCCGAGCATGCCATCCAGAAGCCCTGTCATCTCAGCTGCTGCCGCCGTATGATCTCCTTGGCACGAGGGTCGCTCGCATCAATGCCTGGTGGAACAGATCTGACCTCCCACCTTTGGCCCAAAGGCAAGGGGCCGGTCGTTTTGGGCATGCCATCCAAAAGCCACGTCATCTCAGCTGCTGCGGCCGCATGATCTCATTGGCGTCAGGACAGCTCGCATCGATGCCTGGGGGACGTCTTTGACCTCCCACACCTCGGCCCAGAGGCAAGGGGCCGGTCGTTCCGAGCATGCCATCCAGAAGCCCTGTCATCTCAGCTGCTGCCGCCGTATGATCTCCTTGGCACGAGGGTCGCTCGCATCAATGCCTGGTGGAACAGATCTGACCTCCCACCTTTGGCCCAAAGGCAAGGGGCCGGTCGTTTTGGGCATGCCATGCAAAGCCCTGTCATCTCAGCTGCTGCCGCCGCATGATCTCCTTGGCGCGAGGGTCGCTCGCGTCAATGCCCGGAGGAATCGATGTGACCCCCCACCTTGGCCCGAGAGGCACGCCAATTCCCGAGACCTGCGTCCACTCCCCGTGCCGGCCTGCCCGGAGGTGCTCAGAAGGGTCCAGCCGGCCCTTCCAGGTGTCCGCCACGTAGGCGAGGCGCTCCTGCCCATAGTCCTGCCCGTTCTGCAGCTTCGCATGGATGTCCTCCTGCACGGAGCATTGCGCTGTCTTGCACGGTATGTCATAACCTGGACAGCATGCGCCTGGACAGCAGCCGCCTGCATGCTGTCCACTGAGGAACACATTGCCACTGGAGTCACAGGGCTGCACCATGATGTGTCCACAGCCATGCCCGCTGGACAGCTCTCGCCACATCACCACAGGCGCAGTCACAGACCGCGTCCGAGTTGGAACTCCTCATTATGAGACTTACCCCACATCTTGGGCAGGTACCATTGTAGTGGGGATATTCGATCAAATCAGCCAGGTGTCTGGGGAGGGCGCGCATACCTTGAGGCGCATGTCGGCTGCGCTGCGGACCCAGTGAGTCAGCACATTCTCCTCATGGGGCGCTGGCACTTTGCCGGCCTCCGCAGCGGCCTTCATGCGCAGCGTCTTGAGTGCCTGCACATGGGCCGCTCCGGCCCGTGCCTGCACAGGCGCCACACAACCTTCCTTGAGAGTCCCACTAGACTCAGTGGTGTGGAACATGTCTCTGCAGAGACAGAAGAGCTGCCCTGTAGGCCAGCAACTTCTGCCAACTTTGGCACCTGCAATTATGGTTGCACCTCGCGCGCATTCCAGGCCCTGCCCATACAGGCGCAACATGACACTACCAGATGCTTTTTGCGACATGGACAGGCCAGTGTTGATGAGGCAAACTTGATTGATATACATGACAGCCCGAGCAGGGGTCGCACCTGGGCATCGCACTCCTTTTCGAGGAGCTCTCTCAGCTTGGCCAGGCCCCTGGCAGTGCGCAGGGTGCTGTCAGTGTGTGTGTGTCCTGGCTCCAGAGGCTCCTCCATGTCCAGAGACATCTCGTCCTCCAGCATAGCCAGCGCCCTGTCGGGATCGGCCTCCTCGTAGAAGTGGCGCTGCTGCAGGGAACCCCTCAGGCCACGTGATCTCCGCGGCGAGCCCCCTGCACACAAATTCAAACTTCACATGGGACAGACAACAATGCGGGACCAGGAACATCTCGTCCTCCAGCATGGCCAGCGCCCTGTTGGGGTCGGCCTCCTCGTAGAAGTGTCGCTGCTGCAGGGAAACCCTCAGGCCGCATGACCTCTGGGGTGAGCCCCCCTGCAAGTAGCACCATGTACCCTCCAAGTGCCCGTCTTCTTGAGAACTTCTGACTGCTTCTCTCTATAAAGAGCATGGAACAGAGAATCGGGTACTCTATCATGCCACGAAAGTTCAGAACAAGGTACAGGAGATGACTGTAAGAACACAGTCCCGTACCTTCATCAAGGTCCATGGCAGACAGGGAATCTGACAGGGAGCCGGAGGCCCCTCGAGCTTTCTTGGCAACCTGCATGACGAGTGCACTCAGACCGTACTTGCAATATCATACAGCGTCCTCCTTACTGAGAGGGCATGCTGTGAGCAGGTCACCACTCCCAGCCTCAGCGGGAATACACGGGCAACACTGCGCCAGGGTACCTTCAACCACAGCATGCAGCTGAGCAGAGGTGAAGGATCATGGTGCAAGGACAGCAGAGCATCGACACCATCGCAGCACCCTGCCTACAGTAACACACGCGGTGCACTTCATGCAGATAAGGATGCAGTGGTTTGCCGAACACTGACCTGCATCTCGGCAGCAGCGTCCACGGCCAGGCGGAGGTCGGAGATGGAGGGGTTAATGGAGCGGGCGCGCTTAATCTGCTCGCGGTGCAGCTCGTCCAGATCCATGCGATCCATGCCCTCTTCCAGACTGATGTCCAGCAGCGAGTCCTCTGCACAGGGCTTTACCCATGGTCAGTCACTTCAGGCTATACTTCAATAGGGGATGTTTAGAGGCTATGGCAGAACCACGTGGTTTCCCATGCCTTCCCTCGAAGGCTGATGTCCAGCAGCAAGTCCTCTCCACAGCAGGATCCATGCAACTCAGTCAGTGCCGCGTGTAAGCCTTAAGGCGATTCATCTGAAGAGCATCGAGGCCATGTGAGCCGAAAGGGCATCCCAGGACGAAAAGGCGCAAATATTGCACACGTCTAAGGATTGTCCCACAAGCGCTTCTCAGGTCCGAGTAGCCGGACTGAGACAATCCCGTGTATGACTAAGCAGGATACAATGCATTAGCTGCCCTTCCAGAGCACATGTCGCTGAGGTTGACGCCAAATGACAGCAGCCGGAGGTCAAGAGAGGCAAGGCGACTCACCCATCTCGTTCAGTGCGGAGGCCTCCAGAGCCGCAAAATACTCGTGGCACAACGCCTCCTCTGCGCTGATGCGCCGTCCGGGGTCAAATGCCAGCATGCGCCCCAGCAGATGCACAGCCGCCTCCCCTGCAGCGCAGCTATCGATTTCATCGAGGGATGTCTTCAACACACGCTCCCATACCTCAGACCAGGTACACTGCAACATACATTCGCTGGCAGCCCACCAGCCTGCCCCTGTCCTGATGTCTTATGTGTATGTTATACAGCCCTGCAGTCTACAAGTCGTGCAATGGGTACACTTCACTCAGCTCATAAACTGGTGCGCAACAGCATCGGAGGAGGTCCTTCGACACAGCTGCTCCATGGCCTGTACAGAGTTCTGACAATATTGGGGTGTATGAGCAGAGAAACATTGCAGTACAAGTCTGAGAGCACGATTTTAGGTAGGCCTGCAGGTTCTACCTGCGAAGCCAAGGCGCCTGTACAGGGTGGGTGCCCGCCCGGGCAGCTTCTGGAGGTAGTTGCGCCAGGTGGCGGACTGCACGCCCTCCACATCCCTCCACGAGGGCGTGCCAGTCACGTCGAACAGAGCGCCGAGCTCCTTCCTTGTGACTGAATTTGTGGGGCCGCCCGCATACTTCTCCCTGCACATGCATGCTTGAATGAGTCCCTGTGGCTCGTACAGGCAGTGCGCCATTAGCACAACCATCTACGATACCTGTGCGGCTGCCTTGAAGGTGCGCATGTTTTGCACAGACTTTGCAAAGCATGCTATTCTGATAAAGCTGTGCGCATGGGCAGATGTGATGGCAGGCGCATCAGATGCAGACTGCATCAGAGGCGCAAAGGGGTTTGGCTGGCAGCACTGCAGGACATGGCTGTCAGAAGCAGCCAATCCCAGCTCGCAGTAAGCCTGTCAAGGCAGCAGAAGACATGAACAAGGGCTTCTCAAGCAGGGACAGGCGCTTGGCTCACCCTTCGCCAGGAGTCTTTGGGAGGCCATGGATTGCAAAGAGGGGCGCCACTTGCAGGTGGGGAGTGGTGGCCGAGCCGATGCGCGGGACGCGCTGCAGGAGCTCGCCAAAAATGCAGCCGGCTGACCACATGTCAATGGCACTGGTGTAGCCCCCTCTCGACATCACCACCTGCATGAGATAAACTTAGGATTACCGTTCCCATCCTTAACATCCTTAACAGGCAAAGCAGGCATACAGCACCAATATAGGCTACTCCTGAATTCTAGCGCTTGCCTTGTCGAACTACATGTGCACACAATTCCTGATGCTATCACCTGTCATGCATGAGCCAGGTTGAGGGGGTGCGCCTTCACTGCATATGCCAAGCATATCCATCGCTAGCTCTGGCTTGCATACAAAGTGAGGCGTCCAGAGCTGTAGTAAGATGTTTACAGACTCAGATTGCTAAGCCTTGGGCCAGGGACCAGGCGTACCTCTGGGGCTCTATAGCAGGGTGTAGCAACCATGCAAGTGAGAGGGGAGCTGTAGCCTACGCCACACCCGCGTCCAAACTTGGGCGAGCCTGTGTCCTGACCTGTACAGAAGTGCAGAGCTGTGCAGACTTACATCCCCAGGGCATATCAAAATCCTTCCATGATATATCCACGTTCTTCCTTGAACCAACATCATTCCGTGCAGGAGAAAATTAGCTGCACAGCTTAGTATGTATTTATCAGATGCATGTATGACGGAGAGGCAGTACCGTAGGCGACGTATAGGTCATGCTGACTGATGTTGGCACTCCGTGAGTAAGAGTCCACCTTCTGAAGAGGTACCTGACCCTGCAGGAAGAGACAGCACTGAATCCCTATGCCATCGACGCAAACATGTGAGAGCATGCACTGCAGGATTGTCATTGGCATACTCTCAGTCTGCAGAGCTGTAGGGGCTGCACAGCATGCCGGGGGCACAAGCAGTCCATCCACAGCAGGCAAGATGGTGTGAGTGCATGACAAGTGGAGCTGTACCTGCCGCTTGATTCGCAAGGCATCTGCTGCTGAAGTAGGAGGTCCTTGCTCAGCCCAGTGATACCCCTCTGATGTTGCAGATCTGGCGCTGCCAAAGTCCCCAACCTGCACGGAACGTCTTAATTATGTGCGGTAATGAGATAGTGCCTTGCAGGAAAAGGGTGCTTGTTTGGAGCAACATGTTTTTAGTGCACTCTTGCACAGCATACCTTGACAATCCTGTGGCCTTCAGCTCTTGTCAGCATAATATTGGAAGACTTGATGTCCCTGCGCAAGCAAGCGAGGTCTCAGGTGAAGCTGAGCAAGCACTGATAGCAGCGGTGCTGTGAGCATGTTGGGATACCCTGACAGGACAAATGGAGCTCCTACCTGTGCCAGACATTGTTGGAGTGCAGGAACTTCAGCGCTTGGAGAAGCTGCCACATGATAACGGTGACCTCTTCAGCGCTCATCTGGCCCCTGTATTCAGCATAACAGGATTTGCCTTGGGAGATGTTAGATGAGCATGAGCTGCAGACATGTGCGCCTCAGGCTTGCACGTGACACCTGGCATGGCCTGCAGGCTTTGCCTTGAGATTTCACACTGCAGGCTGCTCGTCAGATGAAGAGAAGGGGAGTGACCTGAGGTTGAACAGGTCGCCATCTGAGCCAAACTCCATGGCAATGTAGACATCTAGGGAGCAGGGCTGCAGTTTGCCGTTGATCATCTTTTTGGGGCCTGCAAGGCGCATTCCTGTGGTTGATGCCCACGCTGTGATCTGAGATCCATGAAAGGCCCGGCCTTTGTGGCTAAGTCAGCACAGGCAGCACGCATGGGAGAGATGTTGGCAGGAGAGCCATGGGGTACTCTCAGAGCTTACCGCAGGTCGAAGGGCGGGTGAAGGCATCCCTGAGATTGATCAGGAAAGGATGCTTGAGACGCCTGAGGATGCAGACTTCGCGCAGCACACGCTTGGCCTGCTCGGGGCTGCTCAGCACATCTGGGATGCGCTTGAGGGCCACCTGCACACCTCCCTGCTTTCTTGCCTTCTTCTCGAGCCCAATCCACGAGCAGCACGAGCACGCACACCTCCTCAGCGCATGCAGGTGGGGTCCTGTTGACCCTGTGTGATGCTGGATCGGAGGGAGAGGCTTCAGGAGGGAAATAGAGCATGATACCTTCTCTTCTGTGAAGGCATCTGAGGCCAGGCAGACAGTAGAGAACGACCCATGCCCCAGGAGCTTCACTAGTCTGTATCTGTCACCGACCTGTATCAGCAGTGACCCGGTGCAGGTACAGAAGATGTAGCTGCTCCATGTAGGGAGGAGGGTGAAGCATATTCTTGGACTATTGCATGAGCAGGTCGGAGCCTTACCGCCCACTCCTGATCGTTCACGAACCACACACCCTTCGAGTACGGGCTTTCTCTCGGGGCACCAGGGCTGAGTCCCGACATGCTGTCACGGATGTCTCGAGACCAAAGTTCACTTCACCTCACACGCTTAGTACTGCAGCCTTGCAGGCACTTCAAGCGTTCGAAGCTTTGCCTGTTTCTTGGCTGCGTACTGCTCTTTGGCGAACAGTTGAGAGCCCTTGCTCAGATTTCCAGACTTCGATCTGCACTTGTACTAGCTGGGCCTTGGAAGGAAGGTACGAATGGAGTTGTAGTGCGCGGTCTCATGCAACGTATCCTTTCGAGACCAGATAGCAAGACGATGGTGCAACTTACTCCTCTTTGAGGAGAGTGATGAGACAATGATACGCAGAAGGAGGCAAATCAGGCAACAGCAGCAGAAACTGGGAGGGAAGCTGCGGCAGTTGGATCGGCAGTTGGACTGTGAACAGAATTCGTCGTGACCTCAAAGTATAGGAAAAGGAGGTCTTAGTGAGTGACACACCATGTGCTTTCCTGTCTACTGGATAAGGGTCCAGCAGGTCATCTGCAGGCAGGGCAGATGTCAGGCAGTGACCCTAACGCTGATCAATGGTGGGAGCGGTCTTGATGCCAGATTACACAGCGTTCAGGGCCTTTTGTACTAACACCACCACGATGCGGTCTCTGAAGGCAACTGCAGCATTACATCATGCAAGCTTAGTCCATACGGCGTTTCATCTCACTTCGAGCCCACATGCGGGTCTACGCCTGGTGCTGACTCTACCGGTTCATGTACTGCTTGGCGGGCGAGTTGTCTGTCAGAGCCTTCTCCACAATGCTGTTCTTGCCCAGGTTCTGTCCTGGGGCATAGTTGGGGATCCTGGGTCCACCCTTGTCGTTGTCCACGGGTGGATTAGACCCAAAGGTGGGCACCTTAGGACCACCTCCAAACTGCATGACACAACCCACAACTTAGACCCTAAACGTCCGCACTTGGTATCTGGCAGCAGCATCTTCCGCTGACTGTAGAAGCATCGGCGGAGGCAAGTGGGCACATCTGCTGCAACTGGCCTAAGACATGCTGCATGGGCACCCTGAGGCGGCAATCTCTGCCAGAGGGGTGCACGGATAATTCATGCATGATTAGCACCGGCAGAGTTGCATGAGCATGGCGCAGGGTGAATGTGCGCACCGAGCCAACCTTTACAGGAGACTTGTCCTGCATCGTCTTGAGCGGGTCGGGGATCTGCAATATACACCCACTGTCAGGGTACACCCAGTGCATTAAGTGGGGTTGCAAAGCCGATGCTCAAGCAAGCAACCCCACCTTTAGGCCCTCTGCAACAGCCTTGCCAACATCCTGGGAAGATGATGCTGCGTCTCCCAGAGCATCCCCAATCTTAGGCTCACTCCCTGTGCCTACGGATGGGTCGAGGCTCTTGATTGCATCTCCCACATCAGCACGTGCAGCCCCTGCACTCACTTTGACCCCTTGAGCACTTTTCTACATTCATGAAAATCGTCAATTTTTCAGTGATAGCTCCGCATTAGTGTGAACAGCAATGCACGCTTTTGCTCATCTGCCTCCCTGCTTCCTCCCTGTGGGCGTGAAAGACACTTCACAAGACAGGCTATGTATCATGAATGACCAAAGTTGAAGGTGCAAGCTGGAGACCTCAGGCAGGAACTCAGCCTCCTTGATGCTTGAGGTGCGTGGCAATGCAGGGCTGTACAAGATGCCTTCTATTCCGCCATAGATCCTAGGTGGGGGAAATCGCTAGGGGCTATCTCACCTGATGAGAGTGCCAGCAGAGGAACTGCTGCCAGAAGCGCCCCCACACTCCTTCTCGTCAGTTTCTGCGACGAAACATAGCCCCTTATGATGGTGCGCAGTTTGAGAAAACCCTACACGCTGCCAGTCCAAACTTGACTGGGTTCTTTCCCAGGTGGGGAATGGCATGGCCTCAGAACCGGCATATTCATCAACGCAACTACTGCAAAAGAACTCCCGACACGACCATGTAAATAGCCCAATTCATGTTGAAAAGCTTTTGTGCACCTGCTGGGACTCTGTGGATGCTGCTGCAGAGCACTTGACTGCTCTGATCACGCATGGTCGCCCCTGCGCAGGCTTGATGGCGGTGAAGGGAGCACACGTTGCCTTGCACGACATCATGATAACAGATGTGGAGGGTGAGAGAACAGGTCTTGTTGGTGAGGGTGTTGCTTTCTGGGCAAAGATCAATGCTCGTATGGCCAAAAATAACCCTTGGACATCGTGGCATGGCATGGGAGATCAGAACATGGGCCTGAACCCGTCCTTGCAAGCAGAAAAGCATTTGCATCAGAATCGAAGCTATGTATGGTGAACGCCCATTGGCTGTGAGAGTCGATGTTGTAGAGAGCCTGTCGAGACGGTAACGTTGTCAATGCCATGAACAACCCTCTAATCGATCAAGGTTGCAAGGGAAGCCTACGGCATCCTAAACCGTTCCAGTCACAGGATTTTTCTTCACAAAGCAGGAAGCGGGTGTATCAGCGTTCAAAGGGACACCAGACAACACATGCACTCCTCGACCTCTGGTCTGCCTTCTTCCCCTGTTGAGACGTTCTAAGACCTCTCCTGCATGCACGGAAGTGCTAGATAACTTCTGAATGCAATCATACCCTGCGACTGTGAATGCAGGCCTCCAGGGGCCGGGAGGCTTGCTTTTGGAGCACCAAAGACCAGGCAGCTGGGCCCTTTGAAAGCGCCTCTCATGGGCCTGGGGACATGGTCCTGGGGCAATCAGCTCCTATGGCAAGTCACATACCTCCCGCACTCGTGCTCGTTGACTTCCCTAAACCAAGAGCTTCCTGTGCGTCAGCAGTATGGCCATCATGCGATATTGCATGTCCAGGTGCAAATTGCCTGACCCTGCTGCTTCTGGAGCAGGGGGTACGAGGAGAGCATGGATGCAGAGCTGCAGGAGGTCTTCAACTTTGCTATCAGCAAGGGCGTCACGCTCTTTGACACAGCAGACAGCTACGGTGCACCCCTGATCTGCATCTTGCCTGAATGAATCCATCTCGCGCGTCTGCATCCCATTTGTCACTTTTTCAGCCAGCTGCAGTCTGCAAAGCTTCCCCTACAGTCAGTCCGCGCACATCAGCAACTGGAGGCTCATGCTTAGTGAGGCCTCACATGCTGAGTGTGATGGTGTACAGCTTACATGTGCAGGCACTGGGCGCCTGAACGGGCGCAGCGAGCAGCTGCTGGGCAGGTTCATCGCTGAGTCACCGGCAAAGCGCAGGACAAGGGATGGCATTCTGGTGGCCACCAAGCTGGCAGCCTACCCCTGGCGCGTCACGCCTGCCCAGTATGTGCAAGCATGTAGGTGCGCCCAGCCCGGACTGACCGCCATTGCGCTTGGCACTGCTCCTCAGCATGGCACAATGTCTCTGCTGTTAGCAGGCTGCTGTTGATAGCGGTTTCTGCCTCCTCATTGTAGCGCCTCACAGGAAGTGAGACTGCAAGACTGGCAGCGACACCAGGCACAGCCGTGCAGCTGTCAATGAGGTCCCTCTGCTGTTTGTGCCTCTGCAGGCGGACTTCTTCCGCTTTTGTGCAGCTTAAGTGAGGTCTGAGGTAGATCTTACATGATGACAGGCTTGCAGCTTGACTTCCCTGACATGGTGGCAACCTTGAACAGGCTCTGGGTGTGCAGAGGGTCATTGCAACGACTGGGGCTGGAGCAGATAGCATTGGGGCAGCTGCACTGGAGCGTGGCAAAGTATGCGCCGCCTCTGGAGAGGGTGCTGTGGGAGGGCCTGGCTGGCATGTATGAGCAGGCATGACCTTGTGCTATACACAGATAGTCTTTTGGGATCCTCCTATTCTGAGTGCTGCCGGACTCAGAGGTTCTTGAGATTTCTATCGCAGCCTGCACAGCAAATTGATGCCTGCGCAAGCGTCATGCCCGGGCAAACTTATGCCGGCATTTCCATCTGGTTCAACCCATGACAACAAGGCAGGGAAATCTACTGATACATTCTGCTATGTGCAGGGTCTCGTCAAGGCAGTCGGGGTGTCCAACTACGGACCAAGGCAGCTTGAGCGGATACACAAATACCTAACAGAGCGGGGAGTGCCCCTTGCTTCAGCACAGGTCAGCTCGTTCTTGGCCCTGTGATGACATTGGTCAGTCTTTTCGCTAAGTTAACCTTTCCAGTTTGGCATCAATCCATATAGGAATCCAGCCTGGTATAGTGGTTTTAACAGATGCAAGAGATGGATTGCAGGTAAGATGCTGCATGCATGACTTGTGGTTGCAGCATGTGGGAGTTCTGCATTGCTGCAGCATTCAGATGACACCCCTGACGCTCATGTGCAGGTTCAGTTCTCGCTCATCAGCATAGGGCCGCAGCAGCGGGACATTCAGGACGTCTGCAAGGCTCTAGGCATAGGCTTGATAGCATATTCCCCTCTGGGGCTGGGAATGCTGACAGGGAAGTATGACGTCAGCTCTGGCAGGCTGCCCAAGGGGCCCAGAGGGCTCCTATTCAGGCAGATACTGCCCGGCCTGGAGCCCCTCCTGGGCACAATGGATGCCATTGCCAAAGAGCGCAGAAAGAGCGTCTCACAAGTAAGGCTGCTTCCTGAGCTATAACCTCATCATTCAGATACAAATTGGATGAGATGTGCAAAAGTTGCATCATGTACCTGAGCTGGCCGTGTAAGGGAGCAAAGGTTCAGGAAGGATTGCAGCATTCCCCAGTGACTCAAAATATGCCCCTGTGTGTGCTATCAGAACATCACATCGGAGACTTGAGCTCATGTTACTTGCAGGTGGCCATCAACTGGTGCATAGCACAGGGTACAGTCCCAATACCGGGCGCCAAGAGCTTGCGGAATGCCCAGGACAATATCAACTCGCTGTCCTGGTCTCTGAGCACTGCGGAGGTGAATGAGCTGTGTGCAATGGCTGAGAAGTCCCCTCGCGGCATGGTGCAGAACATATTTCAAACAAATTAACTCAACTGGAATGACTACAGTTTTGGCAGCTGCGTGGCGATGAGTACATGCAAGAAGACTAAGGAATTTGTGAGCTACATATAACTCGCGCGGGTAATGCACCTGGTTGCTCTAAAAATGTAAAGCAAAAGCATGCCTGTCGATGGCCGCATCATGTACCTGTGCATCAACCTCCGACATGCAAGATCCTGTGTCTACCTGGGCTTTGCTGATCCCTAGGGCTTCCTGTTCTGCTTCTATGTCATTACATGAATCACTCTCCACACACGACCTAAGTCAGTAATGTGTTCCACAAGGGGTGTTTCACCATTGTGTTGCACTCTCACACCTGAGACTCAACTACTGTACATGAGACAGACTGACCACTACGCTCACCTCAAACCTACATTTTCATCGGCATCACTACATCCTATGTCAATTGGTACGCATGCAATGCACCAAGCTCCGGCCATCTCAGGCCAGGTCAGGCTTGCCATGCAGGAAGAGCCCCACACTGCCTATAGTCACTCTCAAATGATGATGAGCTGCTTCTTAGCCCAGGCAGGACCCAGGAGGTGCTTGTTGTCGTCAAACAGCTTCTTCAGCGCTGCTGTGAACTGCGTGTGCAGCTTGTCTATCTGCTCCTGTGAGGGGGTGTCGCTCTTCTCCACTGCAGGGACAAAGAATACCTCTCATATAGTGCTCCTTGTAGGTGGTGATGCAAGGCCAACCAGCGATGCGGCTGGTGTCTTCACATGAGCACAATATCAGGCAGGCAGAGGTATGCTTGTTTTGTCAAGGTAGCTGGTAAAGCCAGGCACATTTCCCTTTCAAGCCGACTCAACATACGTGCCGCAGACATTGTGCAAAGGCATCTATACTATGGTAGCATGGAAACGAAAAGCAGACTGTATTTGTGGGCTGGAGAGGCATCTCTGAGATGAGTGGTATGCCTGCTGAAGATGAGTCAATCAGCAGCGCCCCACTGTATTTGTATAACAACAACAGGCAACCTTGTTTTGCTCCAGAAGAGCTTGCCTGGGATGGGCGGCCCCACAAGGGTGATGATCTGGTGCTTCCTGGGCAGCGACAGGCCATAAGCGCCCCAGAAGAGCCCTACAGAGGCCCTCCACTTCCTGGAGATCTCCTCTGTGCCCCAGAAGGTCAGCAGCTGCGTCTGGCCCAGATGATACACAGGGACCAGGTCTGCATGCATGCGCTGAAAGTTCACACGACCACACAAGGATGCCCTGCTGCATCCTGCTCACAAGCTGGAGGCACTTTGCAAGATGCATGGCCAGAAGCGTACTGCAGCAGACGGCGTGTTGCGGCACTTGGTAGGGGATGGTAGACATGCAGAACAGCAGGTCCTTGCATGTGAGGATTGGACCATGTGCCACAGCACTGCTCTTGTCTCAAGAGAGCAGTACAGGATTGCCTTACCAGCGCCTCCCTGAATCGCCAGCTTCACGAAGCCCTTCCTCCTGGTCAGGTACACCTCCTCGCGCTCAGGGTGCTGCGCCAGAAAGATGCCTGCATGCATACCAGAACACACTGCACATCCCTTGTAATGTCCCGGCACACTCTGGGAGCAGAGGCAAGCCCTGCAGGACTTTCCCTGCCCTGTGTCACAAGACAGCCTGCAGGATCATTGTATGCATGCTGCTAGAGAATAAAATTTCACAGTGCTCACCCTTGATCCCCTCAGGAATCACACTCAGAGAGGCTTTTGGCTCCTTCAAATGCTTCAGCATGCGCTTGTACTCTGCAGCGCCAGCAAATGAGAGGCTGTCAGCCACTGCTACCATCTGGTCCAGAAGTAAGTTCAGTACATCACTGCGCAGGAGCAGAGCTTTCAGCAAGCTTGGGCTGCTGCCACGCACAGGTGCTTCGCCTGCCTCAGATTGCATGACAGATAGCGACGCATGATTGTAGTGAGCTCGCTTGAGACTTCTTGGTTGCCAAGACATGGCTAGGAACACGTGCGTCACACCCTCCAAAGGTTGAACTTGAGCTAGCATGCCCCAAAGGCAGTCATTTTATCTAGATTCTTTTGTTGTGGGCTTGTATCAACGTCTTAACGCCTGCACACAGAGGGTGAGTGGCTGACCTGCTGGCATGCAACCCGCCCAGGCATAGTTGTGCTTGATGACTGGCAGAGCAAACAGGACAGATGCTATGCCGCCCCTCAAGTTCTTGGGGATGCCTGCAAAATTGTAAAATAAGTGTCCTTTACCCATTGAACGACCCGCTCTGGCACGTTGAAAACCGCTAGGGTGAAAGCGGGGCATGGCTGCGTGAAAGGCTCTTGAAACGTGTTACATCAATCAAGCAGCGAACTCGGCCACAATGCGGTATCTCGGTGGCATTCCTCAAGCCCTGCCAACATGCCCTGAGCCCAGGCGCTTGGGATTATCTCTAGAGCCTAAGCATGACAATAGTATTGTTTGGATTTCGTCGGAAAAGGGTGGCATGCAAGAAAGACGGCAGGAGAGAATGGCACACCTGTCCCAGGCCGTCCACAGATTGGCAGTCCCAGCCATGATCCCATAGGGTACACACCATGAGGAAATTCTGCACAGGGGACATTCTGTCACAGAGTCACATCTAGAAGCTGCAACACGCAGGAGGAATGCAGCCAAAATCCTTGTGGCCTTGCATACTTGGCAGGGCCAAAGGGCTGACCTGCCAGGAGATAATGACCATCTGGCTTCAGAAAGTTGTCCTTGGGGGGTGTCAACAGCCGCACCCTGCAACACACACTTTCTTCACTCATGCCTGTGAGTGTGCAGTGGCTCAGATGCCGAGGCTGTTGAGCTGCTGCCTGGCTGCTTCATGATCTTATCTCAGCAACGTGCTGCCTTCACTGGCACTCTGCATCAGTGCAGAAGGGGACTCAGTGAACCGCACACGTAGAGACAGAAGGAGGCACACCTGAAGTACTTCCGCCAGATATCCCACAGCCCTAACGACCTATATGTCCACCACACCTGCAGGGACACCAGCAGACAATGTGTGTCTGCGCAGCAACGCTCTTTTGCAGAGCTAGCACAGCCTGGGTAGGCAACAGGAAGACCAATAGTGAATGAGAGACTAGGGGTTTGAAGAGGCATTGTGGCACAGGAGCTATACAAAAAGGCTCACATTGCCTGGAGGGACAAAGGAGAGCGCAATTGTGATGATGATCGTAGTGATGGCAGCCTTGGACCCCAAGAGCGCTGTGATGATGACCCATAGCGTCAACCAGGGGCCAACATACACAAACCTATGTGGGCAGAAAGACATCAGACACTTGAATGTTTGTGCCGCACGGACAGCGTCACGTCGGCAAGACATGATCAGGCTTGGCTCGGGCTGGGGCCATACCCAAACCATGTGAAGAGTGTGCTGATGGCTATTATATTTTCCAGCAAGGTGCATGGCCTGTCCTTGGCACTGATCACGCTGACAGTCCCGTCAGCAGCAACAATCTTCTCTGCACTCCAGAAGTCTGCCATCTCATCAAGCAGATCTGCCAAGGCCTACAGGTTTGCACGTATGCAGTGCTGCCCGATGTGACAAAAGGCACCAATCCCTGTTCTGATCTGCCCCTGGCCCGACTATCGACAGGTTATGGTATCGATTCCACGGCAAATACAAAATGTGCTAGGATCTGGGCTAAAGCAGTGTCCCTCCTTTGGGCATCCTGAGGTGCATCGAGGCGCGCCTTCTTGGGTGAGTAACCTCTTCCAATTTTTAGTCAGCTTCCTACCACTTCTCGGCTGCGCGGGCATTCTGCCACACGCACATTCTGGCTAGCATATGCTGTGCCGTCAACGCCTAAATCCTTTGTGAAGCATAAACGATAATCTCATACAATAATTTCGCCTCGTACGGTCCTTCGCGTCATCACCACATCCCCTATCCGCAAGCTTCTATCTGCGACACCCCCTGACTGAGATCACTTCGAGATACATGATTGCAATATGGCGACGATGGTGCGAGCATGAAGCCTGGTTGCAAAGAGTGAAGGGGTTGTATCGCTGGTGATGTGCTTCACGTAAAGCACAACTAGTAGTCGAGGCACCTCTCTTTCGAGGGAAGTGCAGGGCATACCATGAGCCTGGTCTGTACCTTTCTGCTCTCTGGAGCAACCTCAACATGGCAGTGGGCCACGTTCTCTTGGATGACCCAGATGGTCATTGGCGGGGCGGATGGGGTCGCACAACATGTCACAGATGCACTGTACGGAGGCGAAAGCAGAGTCGCACACATAAAAGAAGCTCGGGTACCAAAGTCGAGTAAGTCGGTGCGAGACGCAGCAAATATGCCACTTAGCTCCTATCATAATGCGATGCCAGATGCCTGGTACAGCCCCAGCAACCTCATGTGCGCATACGCTAGCAGCTTACTGTATCACCCCGCTTAAGCCATAGACTTGCTCTAATAAGGGGCCCCTCACTTGTCTGGTTGAGTCGTCTGCAGGCTCGTGGCTGGGATCTGCTACAATCACTGGCAGCGACCTACAAAATCGATCTGCTACTGCATTGCACCTGGACGTTCCTATTCATCTGTTGCAGGTAGGTCTTGCATACAGCCAAGTGCAGCGAGAAACCCTGACTTGCACACATGAACAATCTGGAGACAGTTCTAGAGAGTGTTACTGGGCTGTCCCAGGCTAGAATGTAGGGTGTTTCCTTGATATGATGTCCGGGCTCCATTTCCGCATCTCTGACGCTAATGTGTGCCAGACGCTTGGAAATAAACGAGTGGCGCTCCATGCAGGGTTGGAAGCCCGGTGCTCATGTGGCGCCTTCTGCTCTGGCTGGAGAAAGGCGAGACAGAAAGCCTTGTGCAAGGGTGGACCCTGGCATTGCTGCTTGGCGTCAGCGGCTTCATGACTGCTGTGTTCTACCATCAGATGATGTGGTGAGCCCCTGCAAGGCCTGAGCTTCCAGCTCCCTTTGCAATTGCAAGATTATGACAAATGTGAGTGCTTTGGTTGGAGTGGCACGTGAGGCTGTGCCTAACACTAAGCCGGTTATAGCCGCATCAGCGCTATGCCAATGATACAGCGCTTTGCCTGCCCGTCTGCGCCAGATACTCGCTCCCTTCTGTCTGTTCATTCACGCCTACGCAAGGCCTGGGCTCCTTCTCAATGAAGCTGCCTCAGCATGCATGACATGCCAGCCACTCCGCAGCTCCAGGAGAGGTGCCTGAAGCACCGCATCCGTGTGTGCCACAAACAAGCCCTAGGCGGCCGGACTGGCTCTTCACGTCAGGTGTCAGTGCAGGAGAGGAATGCGCATAGGATTTTGGATGCGGCAGCGGCTGATCTTGGGACTGACCAAAGCTGTTCTGGCGTCCAAGGACGGGGTAGCATCTCATCAGGGGCAGGTCTGGCCATGAGCACCCTTGAAAAGCTTTCGCCTTGCACGCTTCCTCAGCATGAAAGCATATGGATGGTGGTCTAGTGCATCATCGGCAACTTTCAGATGCCTTCGTCATGGCCTGTATGGTTCTTTTGGACATGCCTTGGGAACTGTTCAGATTTAACTTTGGAGTGAGCCTCCTGATTGCAGGTCAAACATGGCCACCACTAATGCTTATCGTCTGATTGCAGGTTCTGAACATGGCCAGCAATGACGTACGTCGTCTGGACGACACGCTACCCTGGTGGATTTTCCTGTGGGGAGGACCACTGGAGCTTGCTGTGATGCTCACCGCGGTCTCTTTGCGCATCAGCCTTCTGGCTGCTCTGGCAGGCGCGGGATGCTTGCTTCTCTTGTTCCCCTTACAGGTGGATCCCTCGCTGCTGGTAATTTTGAATGTTGTCAGATGCACGCCCTTCATGGCGCAAGGCTAATTTCCAGGAGGTTGAGTTTATCATATAACCTCTGAGGATGTGTTCGCATCAAGCAGCCACTATCTGCGGCTCAAGAGTGAAAGATCTGGCAGTAATGCCACCCTCTTTCATTGTGTCTCAGTTGTCTTCCTCAGTGCATGCGTGATGCCGTGCAAATGCGGCAGCGCTGCATGATGAGGCAACCTCTGCTAATTGTGCATATCCGTGTCACGAAGATGAGATGTGCAGAGCGATACAACTCTTGAGGTATCCCAGTTCGGGCTGTTGTTGAAAACTTACTGCCTCAGGCTCTCCCCAGAAGGCGTCCTTACATCTCTGCCTCGCCTTGCTGCTTATCATCGGCCGCCATGCAGATTGCACTGGCAAACTCTATCAGAGGGCTCCGCATCAAGGCTTCATCACACGCGGACAGGAGGATTGGAGCGACAAGCGAGGCCATAGATGGCATCCTGACAATCAAGATGCTCTCCATGGAGGATTCTGTGGGCGCCTCAATCTCCTCCCTCCGCGCGACAGAGGCGAGAAATGGCGGCCGCAAGCTGGCAATGATCCGGGCGTGCAATTTCACAGTCTCCTTCATCGTGCTTCCTCTGGCGTCCTTTGCCACATTTGCCACGGTATGTCCGTCATCGTTCTTCCAGTGGGGTTATTTGCCACAATTGCCACAGTATGGTCAGTGTTGTCCTTCAGCTAGCAGTCTTTGCCACCTTTACCACGGAATGGCACTGGAGTCGGCACAACTCTCTCTGGATGGGGCAATCCTGCATTCCATCCTATACATCAAGACATGCATGCCAATAGGGGGAGTGAAAAGGCACAGAGATGTCAGTCGGGATCCCAAGTTGCATTGGGCTGTGCTGGGGAACATGGTGAACAGAATATCGATACTGAATGGCATTGCATGCATGGTCCATGAAGTGGTGCACCTGTGACTTAGGCGCCCATATTGAGATGCCAGCTTTAGGCTTGCTGTCTGCTATCAACACTTGCAGCTCACATGTTGCTGAGTGCAGAGATCTACACCTCCCGGCCTATATACACAGGTATCAACCCGTCTCCATGCAGCCGCTCCGCTCATACACACCTGCTGTTGTGCAGGCCAGTGCGCAAGGCATCAACCTCCAAGCGGCAGATGTGTTCTTCTCGCTGTGCATGCTGCAGCTGCCGCAGCAATCCATGGCCACCTTCTTTGTGCGGAGCGTCCAGGGCTGTGCCGAGCTGATGGCGTCTCTGGATCGCATGGCACCTCTACTGGTGCCGCAAGATAGAACACAGATGATTGGGGAAGGGAATAATTTGCGAGAGAGTGCAGGAGGCTCGCACGCTACACCAGGGAATGCTCAGAAGAGCATGAGCTCTGGGGATACGCAAGAGGAAGAGGTATGAGGCGCCTAATCTGCTTTGTCCTTGCCTGAGCTCCTGTGCTATCATGCAGAAATTGTGGCATTCCGTGACTTTCTGTGCACAGCACAGCCAGCTTGCCACCTGTCCTGACTGCTGCAGAGCTAGCATCTCAAGGCGACATCATTTGTTGCTCTCTTGTGAGCCCTTTTGCTCTGGAAGATTCATGCAATGAGACCTGCATCCCTCAAAAGGTGCCAGGAGTTCTTGCCGCTCATTGCAGGTGATTGCCATGCATGGAGGCTGCTACAGGTGGATTGCAGCGCAGCCTGTGCAGATCAGTGGTGACCAGCAAGCTGGCAGGTCTTCCCAGCCAGCCCTCTGCGATATTAATCTCTCAGTGAGATTGGGGGAGCTCGTTTGTATCTGCGGACAGGTGGGACATCTTTGACACTTATCTCAGGCCTGATCTGGCTCACTGCGTCTTGCCTTCCATGCAGCCACTCATTCATTTGAGATGCAAAGAGCGTTCCTGGGGTCTGTATGTCTTGGTCAAAGCATCTTTGAGGGTTATCCCAGGCCCGATTTGGCTCACAGCACCTTGCCTTGCTTGCCTGCAGCCACTCTATCATGTGAGATGCAATGGGCAATACCGGACTTTGTGTGTCCAGGTTGGTGCTGGGAAGTTGACCCTCTTTGCTGCTCTGCTTGGGGACAACAACCTCAGATTTAGTCAAGGCGCAGAGGGCACGAGCGCGAAATGCAGTAGCTCCCTGGGTGGATCAGTGGCCTACTGCGCACAAACTCCCTGGTTATTCCCCGGCACAATCAAGGTGAGAGGCAATGCCCAGTCCTTGCATTGCTGGGATCGACAACAATGCAGGCTGTGCTTCAGACTTATTTCTGGGGCTACTGCTCAAGTCTAGATCCGGGCGATAGCATGCGCAAGGAACTCTATCTCCATGTCAGTGAAAATAACAGACAAAATACTTGGTACGCTGATGTCAGCTGTGTGACAGAGGCTGTGCTTGTCAACAGGAAAACATTGTTATGGGGCATGCTATGGACGCCGCCTGGTACGCCGCTGTCCTGTCAGCGTGCCACCTGGATCTAGATCTGCAGCAGCTCCCAGAGGGAGACATGACACTGCTTGCAGACAGGGGCTCTAACATGTCAGGTAACAAAACGCGTCCACAACCCATGCTGCATCCTCTGCTCAGATGCGACACATGGACGCTACTAATTTCCAGAGGACACACATTACAGGCACCAACCTTGGACATATTCAAGCGAGCCTTGTGACTGCTGCTGAGGCTGGCCATCATCTAGATGGAGGCCACACAGTATGCTGACACAGCCTGGTGTGATGCGTACTGTGTGCTTGCCAGGTGGGCAGTGCGCCAGAATAGCGCTGGCGCGAGCAGCGTACTCCAAAGCATCTGTTATGCTTCTGGATGATCCTCTCAGCGCGCTCAATGGCTCAGTGGCTACCCATGTCTACAACAATGTCATTGGGCCGCTCGGAATCATGAAAGGTAGTTCACTGTCATGTTTCGGCTCTGATGGGGATTGCATGTCAAAGTCCCGCTCCTGCCTGTCAGCCTGCAGCTGTACAAAGTGTGTGTCACAGCTCCTGCTGCCTCTGCAGGATCGGCAGTTCTGCTGGCTACTCATCATACACAGTATCTGCGGGAGTGCTCAAAGGTGCTGTACCTCAGCGAGGGCCGAGCACTGGCGTATGCCCCGTTTGATAAGCTTCCGCCTGGAGTTGTGCAGAGGCTGCAGAGCCCAGGTGAGCAATGACTCTCAAGGAGACACCACGGCGCAGACTCGCCGCAAAGTGTCCAACTGTCTAACTGGTATGCCTCCTAGTGAAGAGCGATACATAACAGGGCTGACAGGTTTCCAATACAACCCCAGGTTCGAGGAGATCAGACACAGCTGAAGGCATTGCTCAAACCCCAGGGAGTGAGCAGAGCCTCCCTGCAGTACCAGCATTGCAGGACCCTGTGATCGGTGGCAGGGCAGTGTCCCAAGAACTGAGAGCGAAAGGTGCTCTCTTTAAAAATTCAGCACATGACTGGCCCTGATCGAGTAGGAATGCCCCTTGTGCCTGCATGAACCTGGTATATGCATAATAGCAGGTCCGGTATCGCGAAGCGTGAAGCTGGGTGGCCAGCAATGCCGTCATGGCTTGTACACAGCCGCAACGCATGTGAGTGCACTATGCGGGTTGCCTGGAGGCCAGCCAGAGCAGAGATTGGTTCCATAGATGGATGCTTTTGCAGGTGATGTCAGCTGGCAGATATATGGGCGATATGCCCTGCTCTTTGGCTGGTCGGGCTGCCTCACAATCCTGGCATCATCCGTCTTTGGGCAGAGCGCGTACCTTGGATCACAATATTGGCTGGCCCTCTGGACTACCGCACCTGAGGCACAGCAGCGTGAGGCAAAGTAAGGCGCCCCGCTGCTGTATGTCAGAAATGCTCGCGGTTTCTGTCTCCGTTACTCATGACTATGCTCACATGGGTCGTTTATACTATTCACATGGGCCTGACTGCTGTGAGTGCAACAGATGCTGGTGGGCATCAAGTGCTGGATGCGCGTAGTAGCTTCCTAACCAGAGGAGGATGTGAGATGACTTGAGTCAGCTGTTCAATGAAGACAAGTGGACGTGACAACACAGGCCTGTGTGCATGCAGGTGGCTAGGAGGCTTCTCATGCTTCATTGCAGCAGTCTTAGCGCTTGGAACTCTGCGTTCCTTCACCTTTTTCTGGGGCAGCTACAGCGCAGCCAGCAGGCTTCACAATGCCATGCTGGGGCGCGTCCTACACGCCCCTCTGGCCTTCTTCCATGCCAACTCTGCAGGGCGCATCCTGAACCGCTTCAGCAAGGACCAGGGCATCACGGACGACATGCTGCCTCTGACCTTCTTTGACGCTCTGCAGTCTTCCTTCATGGTGGCAGGTGCCCCCTTTGACAGTATCACATGCGCCTGCTTTACTTGTGAAGCTTTGTGCTTTGGTGCATGATGGTAGTGGTCAGTCATTTAGACGTTGCCACAATGACGGAAGGGCACAGGGGATAGCTGTGAGCGGCAAGTGCTGCATTTTGAAGCTGGGCATTGCAGCATGTTTGAATTGTGCAGCACCCACAATCATCGAGGCAGCCAGTCCTGTGACAAGCCCATTTAATGTATGCACAGCACCTCTGATGCCAGGATGGCCATGTCACAATTCAAATTGTCTCTTGGACTATAAATCCATGCGGCTGCGTTCCTGAGTCTGTGAGACGGGCTGAAGTGCAGGATATGTGGTCCTTGAAAAGTGCAGCTTCTGTGTGCAGGGTCCCTAGTGCTTGTGTGCCTGGTGGTGCCATGGATCATTCCAGCGTTTGCGCCGTTCATTGTTATGTTTTTCTTTGTCCGACGGCGGTACCTGCAAGCCTCGCGGGAAGTGAAACGCTCTGATGCCATCTCGCGCTCACCCCTGTACTCGCGCATGGACAGCATCTTCAAGGTGAGCCCAGAACGTTGCAGAATCCTGCGTCTGCAGGATTCCCTTGCCATGTGCAGTCCACATGTTTGGACTAAGCTCTGTCCGCTGTGCAATCAGCTGTCAACTCGTTGAGCGTATGTCTTGCACCGTGATGCTCTGGGGCTGCATATCCTGATCAGTTCTCTTTGAGCAAACGCTTCAGAGCAGTAAATGCCTTTTCAGGCACTTAACCTTGCACAGGGCCCAATTCCCTGATCTGAATGTCTCATATCTTGTCTCAGAACGTGCTGCATGTGCAACAGAATCAGGGCATGCATGGACGGCTCTTTGCAAGACATGCCTTGTCGGGCAGACCACCTGGCACATGACCAACTGCGCTAATCTGAATGTCTTGGGATGCGCTGCATGCAGGGCGTGACCACAATAAAGGCGTGTGGGGCTTCACAGTGGTTCATTAGCAGAGTGGAAGAGGACCTCAACAACAACGGGAAGTGGTGGTTTGCCTTCATGGGGCTGTGCAGATGGGTGGGCTTCCGCCTGGACTGCCTCTCTGCAGGCACCCTGCTCGTCGGCTCGGTGCTGGCCATGCTGCTGCGCCACAAGGTGAGGACACTCTACCTTCCCAGGGACAACAGATGCAGGTGCCTTGAGAGAGGTTTTCAGACAGACGTCTTGACTCATTTTCAAAGCTGATAAGCTCTGCACGTTGTTGATAAACTATTCGGTGCTCCCGAGGAAAATGTAGCGCCAGGACATTGGCAGGGGCAAGCTTAGGCCTGGAACCAGGGCCTCACATGCGGTTGCCTTTTCAGTGGCCACGCCTATTCTCTGCTTCCATGTGTGAAGCTTCGGCGAACCTGTGCAGCGCTTTTAGCAACAGACTTGGTTTGCCAATGACATTGTGGTGAGTACGCATGTTACCACACAGGTCTCGCCTCAACTGCTGGGTCTGGCGCTCTCCAACATCATCAACCTGATGGGCACGCTGCAGTGGGCTGTGCGCCAGTCTGCAGAGACCGAGAACTGCATGACATCACCGGAGAGGCTGCTAGAGTTTGCACAGCTGGAGCAGGCAAGGCAAATTATCTCAGATGCAACCACTCTTAGCACTGACCGTGAAAGACACTTTGTTGCCACAAGACATGCAGAGAGATAACGGGAAATTGCTTTGCATCTTGCCATCATCAGGCTCTGGGATGGCATGTGTTCTCAAATGCATCATGGACAAGCGGCATGTCGTCTCTGAAGTGGCCTTGATTATAGCACCCATTTGGCGTGTGCAGGTGGAGCAACATTATCTCCCGGTTGCGCAGATGCGAGATGAGCAACCTGACATGGCGCAGTTTATGCAGACATCTGTGCTATCAAGCTGCTTTGCCTGCTGCGCAGGAGGACGACACACAAACGACTATAGAGGATTGGGTACCCAGCGCCCACCTGGAGTTCAGAGGTGTGAGTGCAGCGTATGGTGCTGGACTGCAGCCGGTGCTAAAGGACATCTCCTTTTACCTGGAGGTATAATTCTTGCCTCTGCCATTGCCAATTGTGAGAGTGGAGGAGAGGCTGCACTGCTACAAGGGGCAGGGCACCACCTCTGTGCTTTGCAAGTATCCAGATATCAGGATGCGTGAGCAGGGATGGGGTGTTGCTGCATGAAAAGCTTGCCCACTGCATTAGGCTCTGCTGTGAGAACAGTCCAAAACATTGATAGAGCATACATGATAAAGGGCCCTACTGCCCTCTTATCATACTCTTGAAATTATTCAGAGTTGCTTCACAGTGTGCATTTTTGTGATGTGAAGCTAGGGTAGCTGCATTTCACAGGCGGGGACTAGCTCTGCTGTGGTCGGGCGTACCGGGAGCGGGAAGTCTTCCCTTCTGCTCACTCTGTATCGGCTCATCAATATCACAGGCGGCGAGATCCGCCTGGATGGGGCGGATCTGCTGGGGATGAGCCTCTCGGCTGTCCGAAGGAAGCTGGCCATCATTCCCCAGGCAAGCCTGACCTCTGCCCCAATTCAGGGGAATTCCCAGGGTGTTTTATCAAAAACTCCCATTGTGCCTTCTGAGGAGTGCAGGCGCCTCTGGGAGTACTGGACCGCTCTGTATATGGTTCATCCCACAAATCTGAAATCTGCTGTTTAAGGGATGCATGCTGTCTCAGTTTGCTACTGTGGCGTCTGCAATTCATGGCATCCGTGTCCTGTGCTGCACTTTGAGCATCGACCTCAGCATGCTACTGTCCCGCAAATGGCCAGAATTTCCATCAGGACTGAGGAGTGGCTGCACGCGCAGGAGCCAGTCCTGTTCACAGGCACCTTGCGGTTCAACCTGGATCACACCGGCAAGGTGGACGATTCCCAGATCTGGAGTGTTCTGGAGGCGGTGCACCTGGGGATGGCTGCACGGCATCTTGGCGGCCTGGATGCTCCATTGAGCGGAGGCGGCAGGAACCTGAGCCTTGGGCAGAGGCAGCTCCTGTGCTTGGCAAGGTAGTTATGCGCATGCCAAGCACCTGGACTGCACTCTTGCTATTGAGTTGCGCCAGATGCCCAACACACTAGCTTCCTCTGAGTTTGCAGCCTGCTAGAGACATAGCTAGCATGGCCGGGCAGCTGATGTTAGGCTGTTTCTTACACATTCCTTGCCATGAGACATGATGCACAGTTAGCCTTGAGGCTTGTCTTGATGCACTTCAGCAGACTTCTGATGTGTGCAAGCTTTGCAGGGCAATGTTGAAGGATGCTGTTATCATAGCGCTCGATGAGGCAACTGCAAGCCTCGACAAGGGGACAGATTCTCTTATCCAAGCAACCTTGAGAGATTTGCTGGCGTCTAGTCCCCAGAGGTGAGACACATAGTCCATGCTTATCACCTCCTCTAAGCTGTCTTGTGAAGCTATAATCAGTCTATAGCGCTCAAGATGGTCTGCCTCATCCACTTCAAGATGCCTCCTCTAACTTAGTAGGTCACGGTGGCGTGCCTTGCAGGAGCATGCTCATTGTTGCTCACCGTTTGGATTCTGTCATGCATTGCAACAACTTGCTGGTGTTGGATCACGGCCGTGTTGTAGAGGAGGGGCCTCCTCAGGTTTTGGCTGGAAGATCCGGTGGACATTTCGCGGAAATGAAGAGGCAATCAGGTGGATGATCGTGATCATCAGCTGCAGACCACACCTGAAGTGCATTGGCCTGGTCACGTCTCAGGCATTTGACGTCTTCATGTAGAAGAGATGTTGGCTCCTATGAATTATTCGTCACACGGCCTGAAACCCACTTGATTATACAGCCAACAACCTCGCAATTGCCACAGTATAGGTCTGGGTATGTCCTTCACAAGCTAGGGGTTGTAATCCAGTGCACACACCACTTGGCAAGAGAATATTGGTCACGCAAAGCCTTCAGCCACATGCATGTGAGTTAGTGGGACATGCAAATAACTCTTATCCTCTAAGGTGACTGATGAAGTGAAGTGAAGCTACATGTACAGGTTGATGTTAGCTGACAATTCTCTCTAGAAATACTAGTACACATGTACTCCCGTCACACTAACGGTGATACCTGCCTCAGCATCCCATGAAAGCTTGAGCGTGTGATTTGCTAGCTAGCAACCCTTGCGGCGCTAATTGGCCTAGGCCAAGACAGTGTCCACTCATACTGCAATATTGCAGTAATGCTGCAAGACTACCACCACAAGTCTGACATGGTTGATTCCATAGCACATCATGACGAAGGTTTGAAAGAATTGGCAGGGGCACAAGAGTCTAGGTGTACAGGCGTTCTAAAGCATAGTTGTCTCAACCAGCAACCAAGGAAAAATCGCATGCGTTCGTTGCAGAGGTGCCCAATGTGACACCTCTGTGCCTCAGCTTGGTACAACATGTTCATCTAGAATGCGCTTAGTGCTTCATCCTTGGCAATGGCAATCGTGCCCAAGGTCAGGCAACATGAGCGCACTTCAAGCCTACCGTTTCTTGTACATTGCTCAAGGCTGTGCTGAGCTTGGGTCCGCCCCAGTAGATTGACCCCCCATATTCCCAGAGCTGTCCCAAAGAATCTCTCGTGCCACCGGCCTAGTTTCTGTTAATCATTAAGGTGATGGCAATTTCTCTTCTATGTACATACGATGGGCGGACTGTTCAGCTCCCAGATGTCGTCTGGGAAACGCGCAGTCACAGGGCCCAAATTTCCCTTTTGGGGAACCCTTCAGCATACAAAGAATGAAAAGAGGCAAAGCTGTGCTGGGAAGAATTGGAGTCCACACAAATTCTGGACTGCCACTCAACGCGCCTCAGTCGAAGAAACCTTTCACTCATTGCTGATCTGTAAGAGCACCCAAGTCCCAAGGTACTGCAGTGCTGAGGGCTGGTGTCTGTCTCTACTATCCCACAGTGAATGTGGTCTTTTGGACACACTGCCGGAAAGCACTGGCGGCGCAAGAAGATACGACCGCCTCCTCATATGCAGGAGCAGAGTGCTCTGCAGGTAGGACATCCTTTTGGGTGGTGCTAAACAATGTAGAGAGACCTCCACATGCCTGCTGCAATTGCAAGACACCGGACTACGCCTCTGCAACTGGCATAGACCGGCGAGAATAAAGAATGCTCTGAGGAAGTAGCCCAAGTAGGCAGAGAGACTGCAGTGTGGACGTCAGTCTGCTAGAGACATGATGTTGCACGAAGCCGCCACTACCATTCCGCTCTGCTGTACAGCCACAAGGCCCTTGCACAGGGCAGGGAGGATTGCCGTGCAATGCCTGCCCTTGCCTTGTGCATATCCTCTCTTCAGCGCTGCCTTTCACTGCGTATCCTTCAAGATTTGGGGCTGGGCATTGGGAGACCGTTGCCAAAGAGGCAGTTCCTCAACCTTGGTGCCATCATAGAGGGCTATCAGTCACTGCACCCTTTGCAAGGATGTGGGTGAGTCTCCAGCGCAGATGCTAAGAGACATTCTCCCAAACTTTTTGGTGCCATGGAGAGCGGCCCTTCACGGGTCTTCCCAAACAATCGAGGGGTGTTTGTTGCGATAGGTACCAAAAGATGGGTTTTCATTATTATTCAGAACCCCTGAAGGGTGGCGATTCACCGCGCGCCCTCAAAGATCTGGGGGTGGTTCTCGCGGTAGGTGCCGCAGAGGCGGTCCCACCAGGTGAAGTAGAGGGAGCGGTTGAAGCGCGGGTCGATGTGGTGCAGGAAGTGGGACTTGGACGTGGCAGCCAGCGGCGTCAGGCCCACGCCAGCTGTGATCGTGGCGTGCAGCCACAGCGGAGCCTCATATCCGCAGTGCCCCAGGATGTTGGTCCCCACCTGCAAAGGTTTGGGGTGCTTCTGAGGATTTACCACAGGGGTCACTTAGTCTTGCCTGTTTTGACCTGTGAGAGGAGGCACAGCGTCTCATCACATGTTAAAGGACTGTTCTCCACTAGTATAGGCTTCACCACCCTGCTCTGAGTTTCCGACTCAGCACAATCAGTCAATTGAATGCACGCCTTCCTGTCCTGGGTCCTTGACATAGAAAGGCTGAAGTGAAAGGGCCACTGTGGAGGGAAGCCATACCTCAAAGATGATGAGAAGGACCACAGCTGCGATGTTCCAGGACGGCTGGTAGGACAGGTACAGGCCGAGCACCAGGTGGAAGGCCACAAAGCAGAGGCCGATGTCCAGGGCGTCCCCAAAGGCGGTCCCCAGCGCGCTGATGGCCGAGCCGATCTGGTGATGCTGCGAGTGCACGTATGTGTACACCGGCTTCACCTGCACCATGCATGCATCCTGAGCTGCATTCTCCAAGTCCGCCTCTTGCTCAGGGTATGTATGAGCACTTTTGTGAGAGCTGAAAGCTCGGCTTGACCTGCACAGTGTGCACGGAGCACAGGTGGTGACAGTGCTGCGGAGAGTGAGATGCACGCGCATGTACAGGCGCAGCCAATGCAGGTGGCAGCTGCATGTCTGTGTGTGTTGCGCGACAGGCAGCAAGTCCGCTAGCTGGACTATGGGTGCATCTGTGCAGGGCATGGCTTGGGCTGCTCAAGCTACAGAGGGGAGCACCGCGCCTTATGGAAGAACATGTGCATGCCGAAGAACCAGGCGTCGTGGCACACCATCGCACACCTGCACAGATACAAGCTTCCACCTCAGACATAGAAAGTCGAACAGCCTGCGAGGCTGTCCAGCGTATGACAACGCCAGCTGGTCAAACACTGACAATATGAGCGCTGGTGCAAGCTCATGCAGATCCTCATCCTAGCTGTATGGCGCTCCAATATCCACCGGATGACAACGCCATTGAAACCTGCCATATGTCCTCCACTGGATATTGGGGCGCAGTACAGGGATGGCATGTCAGGTGAGGAATGTGCTGCAGGGAGTGTCTCTGGATTGGGACAGGGGAGCCCTACCAGAGGAAAGGCCAGATGTCCCAGGGCGCCAGGCTGACATACATGGTGCTGCTGAGCTTCGCCCACAGGAAGCGGGACACGATGTAGTACAGCAGTATGTAGGGCGCTCCCACGGCCCACACATTGCTGATGGGGTGATCCTGCACACGTGGAATGGCATCAGCACACAAACCTTCCACCAGGTCTACCAGAAAGCACCGAGAGCTCACTGTGACAGCACCTGCAGTATGCATGTCTTGAAGGACACATGGGGATGCCCTTCCCTCTGCAGGGCTGGTGATATGAGGACCAGGGCAGAAAGGAGGAAAAGAGCGTCAGTTGCAGCGCAGGGCGCTCACCTCGTAGATGCGCTTTGTGCCGGGGGCGAGGCGCCTCATCTGGCCGTGCCTCTCCATGAGCTTGCAGAGCCGGAAGCCGAGCTCCTCTGTGATGTAGTTGCCAACCCCAACTGCCAGTCCAGCCACCACTGCCAGTGCAAAGTACTGCAGAGCAAGCAGAGCTCACATCACGAAGCGTAACCAACGTCGCAGTCGACGGGTGCATACGCATTTGTAAGCATGTCCCAGACGTACTTCGTACATCGCATGGCATATGCTTTATGACAATGTGCGATTCAGCACATAGTTTAGTCAGTATGGTCATACCGGAAGTTCGTCCCAGAGCCAGCCGGAAGACACCAGCTTTGCGTATCCATGATGCAGTAAGACCAGATGTGCGTCCAATGCTGAGCTGTGCACGCCGCTCCTGCGAATTTGCAGTCCTTTCAGTACGAGTCAGCGCCTTTAAAGCACCAAGCTTTTCCTGGTGGGGAGCACTAGGGGGTCAAGACTTGGCCTTTAAGAAAATTAAAGGATATGCCAAGTACATTTGCACGGGAGAGAGGGCTCACATCTTTTCAAATGTAGGTGTACTCCGGAAGCACCGGACACACGAGAATTCCAAATGCACCCTGTCTCTTTGCCGAGCGATACAGTGCGCAGCTGAAGCTGATATGTTCACGCTTGCTTGTGACAACGCTGCCAAGGTCTTCTCAGTACTGCGGAGCTAAGAACGGAGTGGGCGCGCGCTGGCAATACGTCGACGATGCACCTCGGACAAAACAGCCCCTCTTGTCTTACAAGTCACGCACTGTATGACTTCACTCGATAACAATGCAGGGACGATAGATACTTGACTCTTAGCTGTGCAGGCGTGCGGAACTTCTGTATATTGGACACCAGCACCTTCCCAAATGCCGGAAGCTGGAGTGTTACTGGCGTGTTGACCTTTCGGAACTTTTCCTCGCTGTTCCGACACCTATCTTTGGCACTTTTGGGGCCCTATTCAGAGCAGCTTGTGCTTTGAAGATCACCGGAAAATATCAGTATACCATAGATGATATGACAGCCTGATATAATGGCTTTTGCTTTGTCTGGAAATCCCTTCTCGGCTGTGCTGCAGACTCTCAGAGAGCAGAGCAACAGCTGCAGAAGTCTGTCATACAGACTCATCAAAGATGATAGGCATTATACGCAAGCACTGCACAGGTCGCAGCCCTCGCGTCCTCTACAAGTAGCCTTGACGGCTACCAGGCAGCAAGCCCAAGAGCCATCGTCTTCGAGCGAGTTCTTTGCTGCCAAGACGACATTTGAGCAGCTCGGCTATGATGGTACTGTGTGTCAGGCCATCAGGCGTGCCGGGCTTGAGCAACCTTCCAGGGTCCAAGTAAGGCTCTGCCATGGGCACATCATTAACCTTGATCTGCATGCCTTCAACGAGCCTTGCCAAATATCCTGTGCTCTTTATCTATGATAGGCTTGCAAAGTGCGCTTCCCTATCTGCAGGAGCTTTCCTCGACTGCCGTTTTGGAAGGCCGCTCAGTGGGGCTCGCAGCAGAGACAGGTAGCGGGAAGACTCTGGCTTATCTGGCCCCCTTGATCAGCTCCCTCCTTCGCGAGCAGCGCAATGACAGCAGCAGCAGCAGCAGCAGCATGTCAGCAGCAGCTCCAGCTTCTGCCAGGTCTGGCTGCGCCAATGCACCTATGTCTGGGGGTTCATCATGCATTGACGTGTGATTACATGATATACCACCTGGAATATTGCAGCAGCAAGGGCAAAGCTTACGTCTCAGGCAGCTCTGAGGATTGTTGGTGCCCATGCAGCAAGCATGAGCGGCATTGGGTGCCTGATGGAATCCTGGTCCTGTGCCCCAACGCAGCACTGAGCAGTCAGGTAGAACCTCAAAGCGCAACCTGCAGCACTGCTGGACACATGTACAGGCATGCATCTTTTGCCTAGCCTGCTTATTGCACTCAGTCCTCTGAAGGTCGGGTGCTGTAGAAATTGCAGACCTATCCATGGTGCCGACATGCCGCTCGCAGGTGGTATCACTTGCAGAGTCACTACAGGACGACGAGGGCAAACCGCTGGTGCGCAGCGCCCGATTAGCGTCCTCGATCCCGCTACCCCTGGAGGTGCCTGATCTGGTAGTGGCGACGCCTGCAGGCCTCATGAATGCAACAACAGACCTGGGGCCCTATGCCGGCTGGGAGTGGACCAAGTCAGGCATCGTCAGCAGGTGTGGGTTTGTCCCAGGCTGGCCGGACATGTAAGGCTCAAAGGGTAGCCTCAGACGGCTGCGTGTATGCCTGCATGACGCAGGATGTGATGCATGACATGACAGATGTGCTTCTAAAGGACATCTCAAAGCAGAATCCCCCCTTGCCCTGAAGACTATTCTGCAGCCCTCGCTGTGTGTCTCTTCGAAAAGCCTGCAAGACTGGAGTTGACAGGCCAGGATTGCCTGCAGGATGCGGCATGTGGTGCTGGACGAAGCAGATCTGCTGCTGACGGGCGGTTATGAGAAGGACACCCGACGAATCCTGCAGGCGTTCCTGGAAGGGGACAGGCAGCAGAGGGCCAGCGAGGCAGCTCAGAGGTTCGGGCTCACGGACGACATGCTGCAGCGCATGCCGCGCCAGCTGCGCAAGGCAGCGCAGAAAGGTATGCGCCTGCGATTGTCTGCAAGGTGCTCTGTGCCCTGGCATGAGCAGCAACATCTAAAATGTGGTCAGCATAAAAGTATCTGTGAACTTGGCTTTTCATGAAAGCATTCCTGTATGTCCATGAGCCTCACCAGGTGATGTCTGTGCTTCACACAGTGCCTCAGAAGCATCGCTGCACCATGAGCTGCAGTGCAAGTGGCCAAAAGTGCACAGGATGGCAGGCGGCATGCCTAGCAATCTGCACCCTATCACATCCACTGCTCTGGTGTGCAGGTGACCAGGACGCGCTCAAGAAGGCCGGCCTTGTGACCCCTACGACACCTGAGGAGTTGGAAGATGACCTTGCCGGCATGGCACAAGAGCGCTCAGCAGGAGAGGCCAGCAGCTCTGGCAGGGACAGCAGTACAGAGCAAGCCTTCCCACAGTGAGTCCCCGTATTGCTGCAATGCTAGGGACTTCTTTGTACTGCAGGGTGCTGTGCTGACTGCAAGGGGAGAGGCATGCCTGTTTCATGCCAATCTCACAAGTGCACATTCATCATGTGTGCTGCAATGTTGAAAGCATCCAACCGTGCTGAGCAGGAGATCCTGTCACCTCTGACTGGGAAGTCTTACTTTGCCAATAGCGAGCCATGAGGCCATCTAGATGTGAAGGAAGTTCGCCCTCAGCCAACCAGGGCATTTTCTGACGCAAGCAACCCAAGCTGAATACACGGCTGTAAGCATTGGCAAAAGCTGATGCTGAGACATGGCACATTGCTCTGCAGGCGGACCTGGACACGGCAGTACATATTTGTGGCCGCCACAATGCCGTCTGGCGAGGGCAAATCAGTGGCGGCTGACCTCAGCCGCCTGATGCCCGATCTGCAGTGGCTGACTGGGCAGTCGCTGCATGAAGTGCAGCCGCGCGTCAGCCAGACATGGCTGCCTGTCACACAGGAAACGCGCCAGGATGCTCTCAAGGTAACATTAGTCTTTCCTGGTACATTCCATGATGTGATGTGTGCTGAGGCTTGCGAAGGCTGATTAGGCAGTTCTTGGGCGTGATGCAGCAGGGGGCTATACGGGCCTGGTTGCCATCTGTGGCTAGGGTGCAATGCTCAGATCATGCTTTTACTCAAAGGATGAGGTCTCTTAGGTGCTTCCAATGTGGTCAGCTTCAGCTGCCATAGCATGCAAATCATGCTCAGGGCTGCTCACTGTGGCAGAGGAATTGGCCAAGGAACATTCTTGCCTTGCACTTGCAGGAGGCTGTCTTGGCAGATGGAGCTCTAGCAAGGGGCCAAGGGCGCACGCTGGTGTTTGCTGGGAATGTGGCAGCTGCAGATGATGTGGCTGCCGTGCTCCAGGAAGCTGGGCTGCAGCCTCTGCTGTATCACAAGGAGGTCTCTCCTGAGGACAGAGCTTCTGCTCTGAGCACCATGCGCAGCAGGTAAGCCTCAGCCCCTCAATACACAGGGATGCTGGCAGTGTGACAGCCCCCTGGCTTTGCTTTGTGCATATGCATGATGTGAGAGAGGCTGCTGTGCACATAGCCTCTGTGCCCATGTTCAAGATGTGGGGACGCCTCAAGGTGATTGCGTTTATGCCAATGCTGCAGGGAGGGTGTGGTCATGGTGTGCACAGACGCAGCTGCGCGCGGAATTGACATTCCGCATGTCACACACGTGGTGCAGAGCAGCTTCGCAGCCAGTGCTGTGGACTTTCTCCATAGGGTGAGCCCCATAGCCTTGGCTTCGCCTCAAGCTAGACGACCGTCTGGTCTACAAGGGAACCCCTGTTCACCTTTGGAAACCCCTGTGATGCTCAAAAACGCCCGCTTGTCAGCACTTAGCGGTCCAGGTCACTTGTTGGCTGCACCAAAAGCAATTTTGTACAGGTTATGTACAGGTTTGCCTGTGCAGAGCTGTGCTGTGGCGTCAGGCAACTGAGTCCTGTTTTTTGAGAGGATGCGTTGGTCAGGAGTGCTGCATGTCTGTGCAGGTAGGGAGGACGGGGCGAGCTGGTAATGCAGGCAAGGTCACCTCGCTGTACCTGCCTGAACAGACAATCCTAGCAGAGGCCATCAGAGCAGCCATAGATGCAGGAGAGCCTATAGAGGGCGCGTTCAGCCGGAACAGGTCCTTTAGCAAGAAGGTGAAGAAATACGGGAAGTACGTGCCGAGGGGCCAGGGCCCGCAATATGCTGTTAGGTGACATGCATGGGAGGCTTCACCAGTGGCTGTGAACGATGGGGCACCTGACCTACTGCTATGTACCACCAGTGGGACATGCCAGTGTATATGGTACAATGTGATGTTTTGCTGCTGGGACTCTTTGTTGGAAGAATCGTTTGAAGAGCTTGTCTCCATTGCGTGCATCAGTGAGGTTCCTTGCAAGGATCTGGGGCATTTGCCTGCATGAGTGGGAGAACCTCCCCCTGCATGGTGTATGATGTCCAGCACCCTATGCACACCATCTTTGCTCTAACGAGCACTTCAAGTGCCCGGGTCCCAGAACCAGGTCCGGCCGGTCCGGGACCGGTCCGGACCTGCTAGGGTTTGAGGTTTTTAGCTAGGCGCAAGCATCGAGCATATTGTCGTTTCTGCGAGTGAATTCCGATTTATTCCGTGACCGTAACTTAGAGGCAACGGCTCTGGGGAGAACTGAGCCTGTCCAAGGTTTTGTACAATCCTTGGAAGTTGCCTATGTGTCTAGCTGGCGACGACCAGTATCATTCTGTAGATCGTTAGCAGCTGAAGACGACGTCTTAGACGCTTTGATAGCTTATAACATCCACTTCCATCCTGACAATGATGCTTCTTCCTGTGCTTCCGTCGAATCAGGCGCCTGTTGTGAGGAAATCGTACGGATGCTGTAGTCGTCCAGCTGTGGGGCTGTAATCTCTTGAGGTCTCTTACACACGTCCACTTGCTGTGAAAAGAAGCTTGCTTGAGAACACTGCGGACAGGTGACGTTTTACTGAACGTTCCTTGCACTCCACACCGCTGAGCTCGTGCTGTGCAGCCACTCGTTACCTATACCACGTCAGAGGTATCGCAGAGGTGCGTCAGGAGTCTTGAAATAGGAACGGGTCTTATGCCTGTCACCTCCCTGTCAAAGGTGAGCTCTGAAGAAGCACACCCTCAGCAACACAGCATACCCTTGGACACACTCTCGTGTGATAGCTTCTACGGTGTGCAGACGATACGTGAAGATCTATCTGGAAGGTCAGGGGAACACTGAACAGTGTGCTCTCAAAACACATCAAAACATATCAAGGTTGGCCAGCATGTGCAGGTGTCTCTGGCAGCCTACCCCTTGCTCCTGCTTGGCGTCCTGGGCACAAGCATAGCGCCATTATGTGGACTCTCAACTGGATGGGCCTACTACCACACTGACCATCTGCACACCATCTCCGCCTCTCGCCCAGAGTCCGCCTGGGTGAGGCGCGCCCCTTGATGCACCATGCAGATGCTGGGAGAGGGTTCATGCCTACTGAGACTCCTGCTGGGCAAATGGGGAATGGTCACGTCAGCTGCTTCACATGTGTTGCATATTCTGTACACCACATCTGTGCTCAGGAGCTCATGCGGCGGGTTCTGAACAACCATACACACCTGGGTGGCAGCAGTGCAATGGTCTGCACACCTGCAGCAGCGAAGACGTAGTGGTTGCGGCATTGCTTGGAAGCAGCAGCGGGCGTGATGTCCAGAAGCACATACTTGCCACAGCAGCAGGGGAAACTACGAAACGCGCGCAAGGTGCCATTTGGCTGCATGCAATGCTCTACATGATCCCCATTGATCAGTGTCTCGCTGCAGGTGGGCTATGAAAGAGGGAGTGGCACGACTACCCTGCTCCTGCACGTGCTATACCCGGGCGCTTTCCCAGAGTTCCACTACCTCTCGGTCAGTCTGTCACCAACCGGTAGTGTAGATGCCCCTGGCAGCTTGCTTACATACGAGGTTTGAGAGTGCGCATGCTTGGTCGCCTTCCCAGCTTGCTAGTGGGCCAGCTCTGCGGCGTGTGGATGGTGACTCATGGTTCTGACTCATCTATCCCTCTCCGCGAGTCCCTATAGGACACGACTGCTGCTGTTGCTTGCACCCTGCTCATGGGGGAACTGCCCTGCTGCCTCCAGCTCAGAAGTTGTGTGCTGCAGCATGCCAGCTGTGTACTAACCATCTGAAGCACAACCCTGAGAGTCTTGACCAGGAGTGCTGGCTGTGCGGGAATACGGGGATGTGGGGCGTGTTCTGAGGGTCCTAACCAGAGGTGCTGGTCATGCAGGAGTATGGCAACGTGGGGCGTGTCTTTGGCTGGCTGGAGGTGGCCTTCCTGGGACTGTCCATTGTGCTTTGCATCAACCTCTTCTTGCTCTGGGCCATTACAGCTGCCCGCGGGCGGGGCGCAAGAGGGCTGCACACCTTCACAGCACCGGTGTCTATGATTTTTGGGTACGCGTTATGCAAGCTACTAAAGGAGGCTGTCAAGGTTGAAGCTCATGGCGGAGTGGCATCAGAATGTGTCTCCTCCCCCCTGCGCATGCGATGAGGTCAGGGCTGAGCAAAGGTCAGCACAGCCGGGAAAAGCCTACGTGAGTTCTTGATGCAGCGTCATTAGTGAATATTCAGGAGCAAAGCAGTAAAACCTCCCATGACTTCATATTGACAGCCTGCTCTACTATGCAGTGCTTTAGACATGCATGAATGCATGAGCAGCTCTGTACAGCCTCTTGGCTTTTCTATGATCACTGCTCTTTCAGGTTGGCATGTGTGCAGGGTGATCCTGTTTGGAGTGACGGTGGCCTTCTACGTCTTGCTGGCCATAGGCGTGAGCAGGGGCTTGAAAGCGCAGCTAGGAGTGGCGCTCATTCCCTGGCCGTCATGGGCCTGGTGGCTTGCAGTCATCAGCTCCTGGCTCTGGCTGAGCCTGGGCATCATTGCTGTCTCTGGTGAGTCCCAATTCTTTACCCTGTCCACTTGACCTGTCTAGCTGTGGCAGCTTTTGTCATACTATCACGTGCATGTAGGCCTGAAGGCAGGCCACCGATAGGCCAACTTCGCGCTCATACCCATAGACTGCTGCAATTTGTGCTGCAGTAGTTGACCCTGGTCTAACCAGCTCATAAGTTGCCTGCGCCCATCAAGTGAAGCGCCAAGTATTAGACGAGGGACTGTGGGGTGTGCAGAGCGGAGGAAGGTGATTCGTGCTGCAAAGCAGGCATTCCAGGGCACAACAGAAGGTCCAGCCATGAAGCATTTACCACCGCCCATCAAGCACTGAGGAGCCTTTGTCTGTAGCTGCTGCCCAGACTGTACTTTCCTTAAGCTGTGTGGCATGCGCAAGCCTGTACTCTATAAGATGAACCAGTCAAGAGTTGCTCTCTCGGCAAAATGAGTGCAACCTCTGGTAGCAGCCTCAGCAACTGACTGTGCCAGTAGTTTGACACATCTAAGCCAGAATGTCAAAGGATTGCTGGATGGTCTTCAGCTTCTCTTCAGACTTCCGCCACTGCCTGCCATTGGCGGTCAGCGCCAAAAGAAATACTCTGTTTTTGTACGCTGTGGCTTCCACCAAGCGATGAGGCCTCAGCTCCCTGTAGCCAGTCAGCAATTCAGCCAGACCTAGGATCCACCAAATTGAGGCTCAGGAATTTTGGTGTAAGAGAGACTCTACTCCTTGTCGCCAAAGCAATACACAGCATGGATAAGAACAATCGTCACAAAAGGGCAGACCATCCAATGGACCCGAACTCCATTAAATATTTAGGCACAAATGAAAGGTGCCACAAGTCTAATGTGGCAGGAAGCACACCATCTGTAATGTGTGAGTTCCCCCTTCTTTGTCACATCTGTGCGGATGACGTCATCGTCCTGCACATCATCTGGACACTTAGCGTCCATGAATACGCCGTGCCTTGCCACAGAGCTCCATTCTGGAGGGACAGCAGAAGCTACAGGTGTCGCAAGGACACCGCAGCGGCATTCAGCTGCAAAGAAGGAACGTTGAAGCGCATTTGAGCACCTGCAGAGGGGACCCAAACAGCTCTGGGGCAAAGCCGCCAATGAGCTTCTCTGGGGACCCAAGCTCCTCAATGCGGATGTCTGCATTGAAGCCCACATCGATGAAGCGCAGCACCGGCGCCACCACCACCGCCAGGCTGCCCTGCTCCGGGTTTGTGAAACGCAAGTCTATCTGCACAGCAAGACAGACCATGGTACAACGTCAGGTGCCTGGAGGCAGCATGCCCATGTTAGCACATCAGTCAGGCTGCCACCTACATTGAGACACCTCTGTGTCTTTGCAGCTCTCGCCGTGCTGGATAGGTACCACAGCTAGCTGTCTCTTCAGGCACTGAAGGGCAACAGCATGCACTACTAAGCTTCATGGGAGTGCCTTTCTGTTGCACCCCCTAGGAAAGGCTGCTGAGACACTCATGCCGTGACTACTTAAAGAATACAACAGTGCTACAGCAGTGCCGGCTTGGGCGCTAGAGCCGCGCCAAAGGTGCAGGGTTGGCCAGCATATGCTGTACCTCAGTGCCTCCCAGGTCAGCAATCGAGACTGGAGGCGTGTGAGCTGGGGTACTGCTTGTGCCAAGAAAGAGATGATTTGGAGTGTATGGCTGGCTGTACCTCAGTGCCTCCAAGGTCAGCAATCGAGACTGGAGACTCCGCCTTTTCAGCTGGGGTACTGGTTGTGCTAAAAGACTGATGATTTGGTGTGTGTGATTGGCTGTACCTCAGTGCCTCCAAGGTCAGCGATCAAACTGGAGGCATCTGAGCTGGGGTACTGCTTGTGCCAGAAAGTAATGATTCAGAGTGTATGATTGGCTGTACCTCAGTGCCTCCGAGGTCAGCAATGGAGACTGGAGACTCCGCCCATCCTGGTGGGACCTTGAAGCTGTATCTCGGAATCTCGCTCCAGCCCACGCCATGTCCTCCGCTCTTGCCCTCCGGCCTTGTGTACGTCAGGAAGCCGTCCACCTCCCTCTTATCAAGCCCTGCATCGGCAGCAGGCGTTACTCTGGTCCGTTTCCCATTGCAGCTAAAAGCATATCTGGCATCCGCTCTTGGCCCCAAGGCCCTCAGGCCTCGTGTACGTCAATCTACCTCCCTCTTATTAAGCCCTGCATTGACCCACCCATCCACAAAAACAACAGAAACTCCCCGTCTGAAGGCGCCAAGAATCAAACTTGCAGTAGCAAATGTGGAGTCTGCCGTCCAGACCGTCAACAGCATTTGCTGATCTGGACCGGCTCGTTTCAGTGCAGCTCCGAGCATATGAGCTGTTAGATCAAGAGAGGTGGTGAAAATGCTGCTCCTGCGCTGCATGTGTGGGCCACATGTTCCTGGCGTGTTGTGAGGGTGCAAGGGGAGGACATACCAGGGAGTCTGCCTGCTGTAAGCCCCTGAACTGCCGATGCTGGACCAGCAAGCCCTCCAAGAGCCAGGGCAGCTGCTGCAGGACCAAATTGGAGCAGGTGACGCCTGGAGCAGCTTTCTGCCTGTGAGTAATCCTGCGACCACAAGAGATTGCGCGATCGCTAGCCTTGATATCCTGATTGAGTCTCATCTCGGGAGCATGGCAAGGCAACGACCTGGTGACGCGCTTGTAGGCAAAGTCCTTTACCTGGTCAGTCGCCTGCTGCTGTGCTGAGGCTGCCACCATCCTCCGCTGATGCTGCCCAAAATTTCTCGGTGGTGTGCCGCTGTGCTGGAAAGCCCCCAGGAGCCCCCTGTTGCATTGATGTGTCCCCAGCATATTGGGCGCTAGTTGTAGACCTTACTCTTTTCTCGCCCTTCCTTACCGCAGTTCAGTTCCGATGGCCTCTCACACTCAGCAATACTTCCGAATGCCACCACAAGCTGCTAATGGAAGAATGTAGTGGTCAGAGAAAGAGACGGGAACCTGCGCCAGCATATGGGAAGCTGGAAATGTCAACGCCGGCTTACAGACAGATGCTGAATGCAACTTGCTCCTGCATCACAGCAGATGACGCAGAGCTGCTATGCTATACAGCCAGAACTGTGCACATTCCTCGATAAAAGTATAGCATGGCCCGGCTCTGAGCGAAAAGCGTCTTATTTTATTGCTCTGGAGGGCAAAGGGGGAGTGGAGCAGGTTAGGGCGTGATGGCCTCGCTTGATCCTCCACCAATGCGAGTATCGCAGGTACCATTTCCAAGACTAATCTGATTGAGAACGCCGCAACAGGTCTCCCCATTCAACGCTTTAATAGCTGCCCCAGCCAGAGGCTTGGGATGAACGCCTTACGCTCATCTCACTCAAGGCCGCAACCTGGGCAGCCAGATGTTTCGTAGTATGAGACTTGACATGTATCGGGTCTCTGCGGCCAGGGCCAAAATATCCCATCATCGCAAATTGACACACTGCGCTCAGATGCCTCTAAATTCCTGCAACTCGGGCCAACTCTGATGGCTGTGTGAGACGATTTGGAGCAACCTCACTCAGATATATTGCCCTGCATCAGGTAGGATTGCCACCGTGGAAACTGACTTTCCTGTGTGTTGCAGGAGGAGCTCAGAAAAGCAAAGATCTTTGTGGGGCATAGAGACTTCTGCGCGCACCTGCTCATCCCCCTCAACAAGTGCCGGCGGAAGACCTTCTACCTGCCCTGGAAGTGCGAGCATGAGCGGCATGAGTATGAGAAGTGCGAATACTCAGAATACAAGCGGCGAGTCTTGAAGAAGCAGATGCTGGATGAGCAGAGCAAGAAATGACTGGAGTCTAATTGGCTCCCCTCGAGGTGAGCCACATTGCAGGTTACCTGCAGGCTGCCCTGCTTGCATGGTGCAACACACCGTTGGCAATTGCGGCGCAATATAGGAGGCAGGGAACAACTAGACTCCGTCAAAAGCAACTGTGTTGTGCCCGTGCTGCAGGGTAGCCTTTCCAGATGGCGGGCGGCATCTCGTGATTGATCTGAGAGATGATTCAAGCCAGAAGCAGAGCTGAGCAGCGGCTGACAGAGACTAGCGGAGTCTAATGGTCATCTGCGTCAGTGCCCCAGCAACAGAACAGCTCCCGCCATGCCGCAGAGAGTCATGCGGCTTGGCATGAGACGGCAAGCGCTTGTGGGAACATAGCAACACAGAGGCTCTCGCAAATGCGTGAGCTGGTAAGAGATGGCAGGTCGACCTCCAGGAATCATGTCACTCCTGGTTGTCTGCTGAACTGACAATTGACCCGGAGCATCACTGCTTTGTGAGGGAGCATGAAAGCAAGGCGCCAAGCTCTCAGGCTGGTGTTTGGTTGCATATAGCGTGCAGCTCGAGAATGGCTAGTACTTAGCAGAGGTGCAGCGCCACTGTGAAGGCTGATAGTGACGAGCCTTCATCATACTGAGCAAATGCATGCAGCATGCGACGTGCATGTCTTGCAGCGTAGCTACCTGCAGAGGGGCAATCCAGCCATACTATGATAGGCGTATGACAATCTTTTGTCTGCTAGCATTAGAGGAGGTTTCTGCTGTAAGGCTGAACGCACTGTTGACTCACCCGCATTGAGGGATGGCGTATGTGATCAGCACTCCTGTGCAAGTGAGGGCAACAAGGATGCAGTAGCCTCACTTCTGGTGTACTGCTGCTGTCTTGGACAGCCTACTTGTCAAGAAGAGGACAAGGGCTGCCATGCAGCAGATTTGGGCAGTGTCGTGGGGAGCTGCTGTACGACGTTGGACGTCCCAAGGACTTCTTGCGAGATCTCAGCGTGGAGGCAGGATATCATCATTCACCGAACTGCTGTTTTGTATGTGCCATATGCTCGTCACATTGGTGTGTATCAAGGCATTAGGGCTCTCATGGCGGTCCACCCTGCCGTGTTCGTGCCGCCTATAGTCGTTGCGCATGTCTTGGGGTTCATCCTCTTGGCGTACTCACTCGAGAAGGTATTTGGTCTGCTATCTAAGCCCTTGAGACGCATCAGGCCCGGCTACACAAGACGCAGGGCGGCACAGAACTCCTTGGGCAGTGTGCCTCAGCCCAAGCTGCCTTTGGAAGCTGATGAGGCACCTCCAGAGGCGCAGCCAAGCTGCTCGGACACCGATTGGGACAGTAGCCTCGAGGCCAGGGCAAGGGCTGGCCTCATAGAAGCGCCGCAGTTCCGAACTTTGAGTCAGCCCTGGGTCAGAGGTTGTGCCTGTGAGGTATGCCTCACTGCAGCCTTGGACAATGACTGCCTTGTTTGATTGCACCGGCAATGGATCTCAAGTCGTGAATGTATGCAATGACGTCAAAGTTTCGAGCTTGGCAGGGAAGCATCGGTATATATACCAGGTGGCTTCCCTTCTGTAGTCTGCCTGCCTGGCAGGGAAAGGCTAATTACGAACTGATGAGTGTTGCCCAGATCCATTGAGTTGGTGTATGGCAGCCTTCTGCCTTGGTTTCTTGGCACTTGACCCAAGGCTGGAGTGCAGGGAGGGTGCAAGCACAGTCATAGATGGAAGCCAGCTGGTGGTGATGGGCAGGCAGGGTCCACGAGCAGGACAGATGATGACCTGCTGGTCAATGACCCAGTAGACCTTGCATGGTCCGGCCTGGCATGCAAGGTGATGTTTCACAGCAGCAGCATCTTGCCAGTTTTGAAACAGCCATTCGCGTTTCCTGTCGCACTGCACTAGCTGATGGACCTGTTCCAACACACAGGGCCAATGTTGCAACTAGCAGCTGAAGAGTGCACGTCCATGCAGGTGCTAGACAAGCACACAATGCTAAGCAAGCAAATCCTGCATCCAACATCAGGGATGGTGGTCCCAGGAGAGTTGATGGCCCTTGTGGGCCCTTCTGGAGCTGGTAAGCCTGATACTTTGACTGGTCTTGAATACTTTTCAAGGCACAGTGATGTGTGCATGACCTGTCACGGGTCCTGCCTGCTTGACCAGACATCCCGTGCACTTGCTTGAGCTTTCAGATCATGCGCATAGTATTGAACACTTTTCAAGGCACAATGTGGTGATGCCACATGTGCTTGACCTTTCAAAACTCCCGCCTGTCTGACCAGGTATCCCAAGCACCCGCTTGAGTTTTGATATTCTGCGCAGGGAAGTCAACACTGCTGGACATATTGTCACTCCGCAAGAGCGGCAAGCTGTCCGGCCAGGTCCATTTCAGTCCACTCCTCTGTGCTGAGCAAAGCCTGGGGATGTGGCACTGGTAGAGATCATGGCATGGCAACATGATCACAGACAGTGTCACATCCCCCTGCTTGCCTGCATACCTGATAACCCACAAGCGCACCTCCTCAGAATTGCTGCCAAGCCACCTGCAGGGATGAATTTGCAGCCATGTTGCAGCAATGCAGGTAAGGTCTTCAGGAAACACACAGGTGCTGACGAACAGGTAGGGCAGCACACAGGTGCCACATGAGGTCTTCTGAAGACAGAAAAGGGTGGATCTGCAGGTGTGGGTGAATGGCGCGCCGCTGACGGAGCGCTTCAAGCAGCGCAGCGCCTACGTGGCGCAGGAGGAGCTGTTCATGCCCACGCTGAGCGCCTGGGAGACGCTGGAGTTCCAGGCGGTCCTGCGCAACAGGGCGCGCCTGACGCACGCGCAGCTGCGGGAGCGCATGCACGACGTCATGGCTGTCATGGGCCTCAGCCGGGCCAAGAACACACAGGTCTTCGCCCTGCTTGCACTCTAGATTTTGCATGTGCCCATGCCCATCTGAAGTGCATGCTCATTGCAAGGACTGCACAGCGCCTCCACTTTGGCTGCATCCCTGTTGATCTTGGCAAGCAAAGGAGTGACTGACTGTTCACATCATGGCTTGACGAGACTTACCTGCAGCTGCCTTAGCCAGCAGCTCGAAGCAGCTGTAGGCTGCTCAGAAAGCTCAGCTGAGTTCTTTTAAGAGCTGAGGCAGCTTTGAGCTGTTCAAAGAGCGCAGCTGCAGGGGAGTTCAAGTCCTCACATGACCTTAGATTGTCCGGGCGTAAGGTTCGGCTCCGGGCTGCACTGACATGTAAGAAGATACCTATGGCCACAAGTGTCTTATGCCGCATTGCAGGTTGGCGGCATTCTTGCTGGAGGGATCATGGTCCGGGGCCTCAGTGGTGAGCTGCCTTCACCGCCTGCCGTGGCTGTGCAAGTGCATGATGTACCACATTGTTCACTATGTATGTAGGGATTGCCAACCTCTTGCAGACCTGTGAAGACGCAGCACTGCACATGGCAATCAGCACGTGTTGTGTGTGCAACGAATGCTAACATCCTGCAGCGTAGCATCTGAGCAAGAGTGTGCACATGTGCGCCTACTCTGCAGGTGGCGAGAAGCAGCGAGTGGGCATTGCATGCGCGCTGATCGCCAAGCCGGCGCTGCTGATCCTAGACGAGCTCACAACTGGCCTGACCGCCTTTGCAGTGCTGACTGTCATGCACCACATTTGCTGACGCATGCAGCCTACCCTTCAGGTGGCGAGAAACGGCGGCTGGGCATTGCATGCGCGCTGGTTTCCAAGCCCTCGCTGCTGTTCCTGGACGAGCCCACAACTGGCCTGGACGCCTTTGCAGCGCTGAACATCATGGACCACATGTCCTGCCTCACTGCTCTGAGCCACACCATCGTGGCCTCCATCCATCAGCCCAGGGCAGCCATTTGGGACATGCTGCACAAGGTGGGTGCACCAGATGCTTCTTTCTTCTCACGCACGTGGCTGGCCTTTGATGCCAACAGAGCTTCCTGGCATTGCCCCAGCATGCACTGATGGCACCAGTGACCAGCCATTTCCACACCCCTTAGCAAAGCTAGGTGCATTTCGTCCACAAGTTTGCTTTGTGTAGAAAGACTGCAGGCAACTTGTTGTGACTCGACCCGACGCATGACCAATATTCTGCGGATCACAGACCAGCACTCATCGCATGAGCTACTACTATTCGTGTCACACGGTGTCACTAAGAGGGTATTGACCTTGAGGATCTGAGAGAAGCTCCTGCGGGACGCTCTGCCTGATGGGTGTCATTTGGCATGGCAGGTGATAGTGCTGTCAGAGGGCCACCAGCTGTACTTTGGGGTGCCTGATGAGGCCGTGCACTGGTTCAGCAGCAGCCTGGGCTACACCTATGCTCCGGCGCAGGATGGAGCAGTCTCAGACTGGCTCATGGACCTCGTCTCTGTGGGGTTCTCCAAGCAGAGTGACTTTGGCTCCAGGTGTACATAATACATGTCCTGCTGCTCATGCTATCATGGACTGATCTGTGAGCTGACCTGCGGTATTTCTCGCCACTGGATCCACCCTGCTCCAGGGCGTCGAAGGGTATCGCAGATCATCCTACAGAGTGACATACTCTGAGTGGCACAGTACACACAACAAGAATTGCTTTGTCAAGCGCTCAAGGACCTTGTGACATCTGTGTTGGCGTTGTGCAGTCAACATACTCCTTCTGTTGGCATTAAGGGTCTGTAGGATGATATGAGATAAGCTCAGAATACAGAAGAGCTGAGATTGAGTCGGTGATGTGCAGGTCAATGTCAACTGTAGAGCATGTGGCGGAGGCATCTGGGCGCTGGATTGCGTACTGCCAAAAGGTGGACACGCCTGCGCAGAATGCCATCCGCCAACTGCAGGCCAACACCCCAGGTTGGCCCTATCATGTGGCAAACAGTTTTTGTTTCTGCATATGCTATTTTTGATATCCCAAGCAGCTCACGTGCGCTGCCTGACTGCTGTCCTGATCCTGTTTGGCTGGTGTACTAACCTCTGGCCAGGCCATTTTGGCAGTGATGGCAACGAAACTCACACATGCCTGGCTATTGCAGTTGAGGCAACCAAGGCGAGTAAGCTTCAGAGGCTCTTCAAGCGCGGATTTGCTGTCAGGTGCGCTGTTTGATGACGCCGGAAGGCCAGCTAGAATTGTGCCTGCTATGGTCTGCCATCCTAGCTGCTGGGGAGAACTGTTGCCTAGCCTTGCTCAGAAGTCTGTGCATACACTGCTGAGTGTTCAGGACCGAGTGTCTATGAGGCAGGCACTTCTTAAACAATTGCGGTGCCATGCAGCTGGGGGACGCAGTTCTGGTGGCTGCTGAAGCGCTCCTTCAAGGCGCAGCTGCGCAACCCCACAGACGTCACCAGCCGCCTCCTGCTCTCCTGCTGGATTGGCGCCTTCGCAGGTGGCTCTTCTCTGTTTCGCTGTACTTTTAGCCTCTATACAGCTGGGACTTCCTTATAAGGATGCGGTCAGCTCTCCTGCTTGGTCTTTGCCCTTGCTGGTGGCTAGCCTAGTGCTGCTCTCTGCATGCAGCTTCACGTCTGGGCCACCTGCACAGGCATGAGCTAGGAGGAGAGGTGTACTGTACAACGGTGTGCTGGATGAAGAGAGGGTGTATGAAAAGTAGCCCTTTGGTCAACTTGTTTCTGGATGTTCTCCTGAGTGTCTGTACGTACTGTCACAGGTCTGGTGTTCTTCAACATCCCGGAGGGCCCCGCAGCAGCCTACCAGCGCGGCTGCGTCATGTTCTTCACGATGCTGCTGTTCGAGCTGCTGCCCTTCTGCTACGTCAGCTTCTACAGCTGGGACCGCAAGTTCTTCCTGGCGGACCGCGAGAGCGGCATCTACCCCACCTCAGCCTACTACGTGGCGCACATGTGCGCGAGTGAGTCGCGCCTTACTAACCCTCTAGCGTGCCGCTTTTATGTTTGGCTTTGGGGTGCCTTCAGGCATGCGTGGGTGCCTGCAGCAGATTCTTGAAGGGGGTTATCTATGTTAAATCTCAGCCTGCTATGTGCCCACATGTGCGCGAATAAGTCCCACCTTACAGACGCTCTTAGAGACACGATAGGCAGTTGTGTCAGCCACATTCTTGCCTTCAGGCATGCCCAGCTGACTGCTGTAACCTTCTGAACAAAAGCATTGACCTGCAACATAGAAGGCTCTTTGAGATTTGTTTGCAGAGGCTTTAGAGGATGGCTATTTGCTTGAGCGTCAGTGCTGATCCGCCATTGACAGTGGTTCCTTAGGAAGCCATTGCCCAGGCGGATCAATGTTGACGCGCTGTTGCAAGCATGTTCTCTGTTAAGCTTGCAGCAGTGAGCATTACACACATCTGTGTACAACCTGACCATGACGTCACATGCAGGCACCCCCTTTGTCATCCTGAACACCCTCTGCGGAGCACTGGCAGCCTACGGCTTTGCAGGCTTGCGCTACACAGCCAGCGCCATCATCCTATTCGCAGTCATCCTGGTCATCCAGTCCCTGATCGCCATCCAGCTCCTCATCTTCTGTGTGTACGCCACTCCAAACCAGGTCTGCCCCGAGTATATTCACCACTGTGAGTACCATGTGACACACCCCTAGCAGCAGTACTCAGTGCAGACCTGCCATGCCATGTCATGTCATTCAGAGGGCAACAGGGGCATCTCCAATGCTATGTGACTCCTGATTTCACGTTAGGAATGGGACCCCTCGTCAGGTGTGAAGGGTTGACATGCCAACAGCATTCGCAGCAATGACAAGCGGTGATGACTACTTTATTGGCGCCAGTCATGAGGCAAGTATCTGTAGAGGTGCTAAAGCACACGTTGCGCAGGACATGGCGTACATACTGGCAGTGGGCTATGTGGGAGTGTCCATCCTCCTCTGCGGGCTCTTTGTGCGGCCCTCGCAACTCAAGATCCGGCCGCTCCTGTGGCTGTCCTACCTATCCTATCCCAGGCAAGTCAACAGGCCTTGGCAAGATACATGTCTTGCCTTAAGCTGCTTCAGGGGGACACTGTCCCAAGACTGGGGGCTTGCCAGATCGCAATGGGTGCATTGCCTTCGTGTGTATGTTGACTGCATTGGGAGCTGGAGCTTCCAGCCTACCTTTTAGCTAGGCGATATGCTCTAGCTCCCAATGTAGGCTTAATGCATTCCATCCTGCTGCAGATGCACTTCCAGACCAGCCGATGTCTCTAGAAGGCCTTGCAGCTACAGACTAGCTTAGGCTTTGTTGCTCGGCATCTGCATGCTCTTGAATCTGCAAAGCAAGGAATCAGCGTGCTACAGATGGAGCTATGCCGGGCTTGCCCGCAACCAGGAGGGCGGCGAGCTCTGGTACCTGCCCGGCTGCCCGGCAAACCCTACCCCAGAGCTGCCCTGCTGCTCCGAGGTGGGCTGCACACTATAACATTAAGACCCCTGGATTCTCTGTGATGGTGGTGTCTGAGCGCAGATGGGCGCTGCAAGGCATCTTTGGGAATGAGTTGCATGGGATAGAGTACGCGGGGCCTCTGAGCTGCATCTCAGTTGGCTTGCCTGGGGCCACAGAAGAGGACATCAAGCAGGTGACTCCTCTTCTGTGGTCCCAGCCTGTCTTGCCCTCTGACTGAACATGACAGCCCAGCTTGCATCACAGCATCACATCTGATAGAGCGCGCACATAGGCTTCAGTCCATTGACCCACTAGAGGTGTCCTCATCAGTGCCAAGCAGTTCTGTGACGAGTGGCAAGTGCATTGTGAGTGTCTGTGTATGAGAGTCACCCGTCATAGCAATGACAACAGTCAGTACATGAGCTGCATGGTTGATATCAACAACAGCAGTCATGCCTCCGATGGCAAACTGCAGTTGCTGATGTCAGTCGTGCACCCAGTGGTGCATCCCACCCTTGTATAGACGCGCACGCTCCTTTGCTGGCAGGGCAATGTCCCTCTCAGGGCCTGCACTGCCTCTTCGCCATGTCATTCAGTAAGCCTGAGCAGCGGTACATCCTGACTGCAGGTTATAGGGAACCCATCGCTAGCAGAGCAGGCGCTGGCAGCAGGCTTCAGCTGCCAGCCAGCGTCCTCGGGGGATCAGGTCCTGCAGTACTATGAGCTGTACATTGGCGTTCCAGAGGCGATTGGCATCTTGCTGGCCTTCTACGTATATTTCCACATCATCTCCTTTCTGGCTCTCACGCTCATGTACCGCCAGAAGCGCTGAATAGCCGCCAACAGCAACGAGTACTACCAGAACTGGTAATGGTACTGGTACTGCACTGCGGTGGAAGGCAATGCAATGCGATGAGGAGCTCTGAGGTGAAAGAGGTGTGACAGGTCAGAGCGACAGGCTGCATGAGCTCATTCCAGGAGTTAGGCATCAGCTCTGCAGGAAATAAATATGTCTGCCACTGCTGTGTGGGACTTGTGCACTCAAGGTATATTCAGTGTCGTAGATTTGCTGAGCTGTGCAGCAAGATGATTGCATGTAAAGGGTGATATGCTACAACCACGGCTGTCTGGGATTGTGCAGACTCGTTCCAGAAGCACAATCCCAGACACGGCTCAGATATCATCACTGTAAAGCTGACGAAAATAAAGCCTTACAGATGTATCATATCGTGAAGCCACTTCCACAAGCCAACTATGATGCCAGGATCCATGTACCACTTCTGGTTCATCCAGGTGCTACTCAAGCTGATAATGCAACATGCACGCAATGCTCTGGACGTCGGCAGGTTTCAGTCCCCACAGCCCATAAAGATTCTACCACAAACGATAAAGACCTTATCAATATGCTTACACACCCAGCAGGCGACATACATAGTGTCTCCTCATGCAGCTTGTTCAGCACTACCATTGTGCTCACATGTGGTCCTACGACCAGTGCTGTACTACTTCTGCACGGAGCCTTGGGGAATGCTGTGAAGCATCTGCTGTCAGTGCTGGCCCATTATAGGTGTAAGTGCATCGAGACTGCTGCCCCAGCAATGACCCGCTCACTTGCCACCAGCGGGTGCAGGACAGGGGTTGGGGGCTGTGTCGGTGTTTGAAGGCAGGCCGCATGCCAGAATGCCTGCAGGTGTCACGCTCATCCTCACATGTAGCTCGCGTACACTGTGCCTTTGCACACTGCAAGCCCAGCTCTGCAAACCGCTCACACGACATGTCAGAAGTGTAAGGACTTGATAGAGAATGGCTAGACTTGGGCTATATGCTAACCTGCACGGCCAATGGTGAAGAACTGGCTTGGCTGCAGCCCCAGGCCTTGAGCTAGGGGCACCACATTGGCGTCGCAGCGGCAGCCCTGCAAGAAGGGTCATGCAATCAGAACACTATCAGACGCCCTCAAACAGACTGCATTCTCTGCACTGCAGTACAAACGCCAGCCGTGCATGCAGGCATATGTAATGACCAGTCAAGGGTGGACGCCTTGTAAGGGGCCTTGCAAACCATGCAGATGACAATGAGTGCCTCAGAGCACGTTGGCATCTCATCACATATGGAGCTACACGGTCTAATGAGGCTCACCGCAGCCAAAGTCTTCTGCACATCAGCGCAGCACCTGCAAGAGTCCTCACATTAGGACGCTCACCCTAGTCCAGGATGCCAGATGCACAGATTCAGATTCAGATTCAGATTCAGATCACATCTCTTCCAGCCACACCAGGCTGATCAGATGTTTGACCCTCATATGACGGGTTCATCTTACGCAAGCAAGCCGTGCTTGATCTTGCGAAAGGTCTCATCCGGTGAAGGGGGTATCTGTGAAACAGTTTGCAGCACGTACTGAGGCCAATATGCAGCCACGTCAGAGCTAGTAGGACAGCCTCATTCATGTCTGATGCAACACTTTGCATTGATGTGGCACCCTCTTGGTCAGGTTGGTAATGGCAAGGAGGATACATGGTTGTGAGCAGACCAGGTCAGCACATGGGCTTACGCAGGGCTGGGCTTGGCATTGGGAGTTGCATTGATGGCCGCCAGGATCTGGGCATCACTGGCGCCATTCAGAGCCAGCGCTTGCTGCCTGAGAGTAGGGTCGCTGGAGAAGAGGGTGATGAGGTTGCTGCAGTCATTGACAAGGCTCTGGGCGTCAGCTGTGCAGGCAGCTGCACACAACCAGGCTTTTGTCATGAGCTGGAAATCATCCTGTGAGTAACCCCATGCACGAAAGAAGCAAATCTGTCAGCTTCTAGGTCATTTACGAGCTTCAAGCGCTTCTGCAGGAGGCATGCAAGCCGGTCTAGACGCAGAATGTCGGCTTTCCTGACCACGCTCTGCGGTTGGGCTGCAATCATGGCATAGATCCCTACGTCTGCCCTGCAACGTCTATAGCTGAGCTTCAAGATGATAGAGAAAGCGACGCACGGTTCTGGGCAGAAGTTGCTGGCAAGGTCGAAGCGGCAAGGGCGCATAGAAGCACAGCCGCTGCGACAGTCTGCATGGTCGACATCTTGACTGCTTGTTGGTTGATCGATGGCTGGCACGCTGTAAAGACGTACGAAGAGACGAGATGGACACAAATGCAGAGCCGGCATTGCTGACATGGATCGGCATCTGCCGTGTGTCTTGGTCCAAGTACGAGGTTATGGGCTGGCACACTGCCTCCAAGGTCCACGGCCCAAACCTTGTTTCACCCCCAGATATCTTAAATGGCCACGCATTACTACATTATCACCCCATCCCTGCCTTGCCTACGCCCATTGATCATCGGCAGACCACACCCCGCGATGCCACCGGGAAGTGCGGCATCGTGTTCGGAAAGCGCGGTCATAGGCGAGCACCTAAGTTGCAAATGACATCGCTGGACAGTGCACGCCTCTCTTATTCTTACACCTCCGCATAGGCCCCGGTCGTTAAATCGTTCCGGATGCTGGGCCTGCTTTGCCATGCTGGCAAACTGAGACATCCATTACTCTGGCAAATTTCTATGTCTGTGTTGCGTTGGACGCCTCACGCATGATAGATAGGAGGCTCTGTAACCGTGGTAGGTGCCTTACACGGGAAGAGGCTTTCGTGATTCTGGAAGATGCTCTGAAGACGCATCTTGTGAATAACGCTTCTTGCAGCAGATCTCCAGTACTAGGCCGGCATACTGTCCTTCAAATCTTCAGACTATGTGTGCTACATCTGTCTTTGTATAGCCACAGATGCACCTGCAACAAGACAGCGCCCTTCAGTAAGGTCCTGGGAGGCGATGCCACTGTAGGTCGACCATAGTATAGCATGTTTGAGCAGGTATCTGCTTCAGTGTCCATTCCAAAGAATACAATTGATTTGATGGACCTTACACCGGGACTGCACTAACTTAGGCAGGCTGCCTCAGTAAACGTCCCTGGTCCAAGGCTGCACAAAAGTGTGATCCTGCAGTGTTGACGCCCGCCTTTCTGCATACTGCAATGGATCACTCTACCTCCCCAGCCCTGGGAGAGCACGTCAGAGTGACCATCATGGAGGACTCAGGCGCTTTGAGCAGAGCAGTGGCCTGCCGCATCGCTGAAAGGATCACTGAGAAGGCACGGACTGGTGAGGAAAGCATGCATGTCAACGGCATTTGCGCGCTCTACCCAAGGGTGTCATCTTGCAAGGCAGGATCCTGTGAGCCTTGACGCAGATGTCTGTCTTCCTTGTGACTACTCATGGCAATGCTGCAATGGGTCTGGGTTGCCCTGCAGGAGAGAAATGCGTGCTGGGACTGGCAACTGGGTCTTCACCCACACAGGTGTACAAGTATCTGGTCCGCTGGCATAGGGAAGGGGCGCTATCCTTCAAAAACGTCATCACCTTTAATCTGGTAGGCCTCAATGTTTGGACCTCCCAGCACGCCTTCCATGCAGTACACCAGCTTGTCTCTTCAATCTGCCTCTCTCTTGCACTTTCACATACTCTGCGGCTTCTTCTTGTCAATATGTGGAGGCAAGAGCTTCACGCGGTGCCATGCATTGCAGGACGAGTACTGTGGCATGCAGCCGGACGATCTGCAGAGCTACCACCATTTCATGAACGTCCACCTCTTCGACCACCTCAGCGACATCGAGCGCGCCAACATCCACATCCCGGATGGCACTATCACCTCTGCAGCGGACATCCGCAGGTGAGCCAGCATGCCCAAGTCAGTTGCCATCCTCAATTGCAAAGCAGTGTATCCTCGACAATGCTGCCCTGCTCTACATAGTCAGTACTTGCTGCAAGACAAGGACTTAGGCCTCACATGCACCCTCTCGGTACTCACGGCGCGTACGCAGCATATTGATCATCACCGGTCCCTGCTGCAGATGAGCAGGTGGCAATGGCATGCAGGTTCTGTGCGGAGTATGAGGCAGCCATCAAAGCAGCAGGAGGCATCGATGTGCAGCTGCTGGGCATGGGCAGGATGGGGCACATCGGCTTCAATGAGTCCGGGTGAGCCACTCCAGTAATTCCTTGCACTTGGCAGGTCATCCGGGTACGAGAGAGTTCTGTATCTGGCGGGTGGAAGCATGTTGCAGCAGTGATCCTGGGTATGCCAAGGATGCAGTCCTGACTAAAGGCGCATTTGGGGCGCAGCCAAATGCAAAACACAGCTGGTAGAGGAAGAGGACTGGTCTGCTTGGCAGGCTGCATGGCGGGTGCAGCTGAAAACAGGTTGGATACTCCATCATTCCAGCTGCACCCAAGGAGGGCGCTGAGGTGAAATAATCGAAAAGCCTGCAGGTCAGCAAGGGACACGCGTACGCGGGGGGTGTATCTGGACAGGGTGACCCGCGTGGACGCTGCCAGCGACTTCTTTGGGGAGCCCCATGTGCCTAAGAAGGCCATCACCATGGGCGTGGCCACAATCCTTGAGGTGCGTGAGCAGGCAGTCGTCTTGTAATGGTCTGTGACATGTCTGAGGCAAGTGAGGGCGATGCTGGTCGAATCCCAGACCTGCAGCCATCAGGTCAGCTGTACTGGCAGCCCCTCCTGTGGCGACGCACCTGCCAGCCCATGCACATGCGGCTGGGCTGTTAGCCATAAGCTGTGATGAGGGCCTGCGCCAGAAGCCATAGCTGAGCTGTATTTCCCTCTGCATTATTCTACTTGGCAGGCCATAGTCTGTGCATGTGATGGGACCAGAACCTACATCCATGCTCTTCATTGCGCAGGCGAAGGAGGTTTTGCTGCTGGCATTTGGGGAAAACAAGACCAGCAGCGTAGCCAAGGCAGTGGAAGGGCCGGTGACACCTGCTGTTCCAGCCTCTTTCCTCCAGGACCACCCCAAGACAACCTTCTACCTGGATGGAGCTGCCAGTGCAGGCATGCCCTGCTTCCTGCTGCTGTCTCAAGCATGCACGTCAGCCAGGCTGCTGCTCTTGCTTACATCCCATGCCAGCATAAGCTTTTTCAAAGCATGTCAACATTTTTCTCGTCATGATCCCCAAACCTCACCACTGCGAAGACAGGAAGCAAAAGTCTCAGATGCGGCAGTCCATACATAACCTGGATGCAGGCCTGACTCGTGTGAAGACCCCTTGGCTTGTTGGAGACGTCATTTGGAGCATCCAGCTGCAGAAGCAGGCGGTGACCTGGCTGGCGCGGCGCTTGAACAGGTCCATACTGAAGCTGACAGCGGAGGACTACGCAGAGCACTCCCTACAGGTATAACTTGAACTCATACTCTCGGCTGCTATTGTTGCTGACTACTGGCCTTAGCTGCCTGTACACTGCCTGCAGTGATGCCCACCTCAGCAAAGCAGCTGTCTCTGACCTGCAGGACCTTTGTGAGTCTTGCGGCCCAGCAGATGCGCTAAATTCCCGCATCTACAAGAGCCTGCAGAGCGCCATCAGTGAGTCACCGGCAGGGCACGCCAGCCCTAACCCTACAGCTGGGCAAGCCAAGTCAGGCACAGCAGAGTCTTCGGGGTCCGACATCCCTGTAAGCGCCTGAGCATTCCTTTTGGCAGCGGCCTTTAATGTGGCGTGAGCATGTCTCCTAAGCTAGTGGAAGGCGCTGGAACCATTTTACATCAACATCAAAGCAAGAGACAGAGATCTTGTTGCGGTGCAGAATGGGCCAGCTTCCATGGATTGCCAAGACTCAGCCCCTCCGAGGACTAAGCGCATCCTGGTGATGTCACCCCACCCGGACGATGACGTCATCAGCATGGGGGGAACCCTGGCACGCCTGTGTCAGCACGGGCATGAGGTGTGCTCTGCACTGTTGTAGGCTCCATGAGTCCTGCTGCACATCTACAGCGTACTGTCCACTATGGTGGTCCTGAACATGACAGCCATTTTGGCTTATCATTCAGCAGCCCGCAATCTGGTGCTCAGTTGAACGCTAAGGAGGAGCTTCACTGCTGTTGCAGGTACATGTGGCGTACCAGACATCAGGCTGCATTGCAGTGCACGATCACGATGCTCTGCGCCACTTAGACTTTGTACAACATCTGTCTAGCGCTACTGGCGTCAGCAGTCCAGTCGCCGGTGAGGACCTGAAGAGGATGCAGCATTTTGCAGAACACAGGAAACCAGGCCAGGTGAGATATTCATGCTGCTGTTCTTCTTAGGCATGCTGAGAGGTTATGTATCTGCTGCACATGGTAGTGACACTCCCTTACACACAATGTCATTTCTGGAACACCCTCTGGGGTGTGAGTCACTCCTGTTCTCTGGAAGGTTATGCAGCTTCTCACATGGCAGGGCATGTGCAGGTAGATGATCCCTTTCTGCAGCGGGTGAAGACCCTCATTCGATACACTGAAGCAAGAAGCGCAGCAGGTGTCTGCGGAGTGTCAAATGATCGCTGTATCTTCCTGGATATGCCCTTCTACCAGACTGGTGAGGATTCCCAGCAGCCAGTCAGCATTGCCATGTGCACGAGGCAGGCTGCCATCTGCAGTGTATCAAGAAGTGTTTGTCAGCTTTGTGTGCTGGCTCCAGCAGTCGTGCTGAGCATGAGGCACAGAGCAGACTGAGATGCTTTTCAATGATGGGTCTTTGACTGCATTGATAAGAGTACAACTGACGTCCATTGTATACTTGCCTCCAGCTGTGTGCTCAGATCCTGGTGCCTCTGCAAGTACAGCTCTCAGGATGCTTTGTGATGCAACAGGGACTGTAGAGAAGAAGGACCTGAGCGACAGGGACATCCAGATTGTGGTGGATCTATTCAGGCAGCTGCGGCCTCAGCAGATCTATGCAGCAGGCGACCTGTCAGACCCTCACGGCACTCATCGCACCTGTCTGAAGGTCAGTGTCTCAGCACTTTGATCATTGACAGCGTCTACCACAGCAGGGAGATCCTTGTGAGTGGCAGTGCATGGCCTGGTTTGTGCATGGACTTACTTGTGTATGCACCTTGTACTGTTCAGAACCCTGTCCAGGTGATGCAGATGCACAGGAGGAGACATAGCAGTGCTGCAGGTCATGAAGTGGGATGACAGTATAAGGCCGTGCTGTCTCCTGTGTAGGCAATCTTCAAGGCCCTTGACGTGGTGAAGACGGAAGACTGGTTCCAGCACACTCAGGTGTACCTCTACCGCGGCGCATGGCAGGTGCGCTGCTGGTGGCTGATCTGCCTCTGCCAGAGTCAGTGTAGAGTGTCATAGGCTGGACTGCCTTGAGCACAGTCCCTGTCACCACATGCGCTGTCTCAGTTCAGAGCATCAGCCATGGCAGCACCCATGCCTCTGACTAGAGAAAAAAAGAGAGAGCGAGAGAGCCCTAGAGCTTAAATTTTTCCAGCCACATAGGACTGATCAGATGCATGCACCCCGTCAGGGCCAGGGGTTTCCCACACACATGCCAATGTTTGCGATCGCATACAATTAGTGAATCAGGTCCCTGCCTGTTGCAGGAGTGGGAGCCATATGAGGCAGATATGGCAGTGCCGATGACCAGCAGTGATGTTTCCCTGAAGGCGAGTCTTCTGCAATGGTGCACCAGTGGACTGCTGTTCCCTGCTCTGTGCTTCATTGCGCTCATATGCCCCCTGACTGCAGCGTCTCCCACATAGAACATTCCATGACACTCACCTGAGGGCACCATATGAAGCAATGTAGCTTTGCTGGCATCTGGGTGTAAAGATGTCACACTGAACTGGCGAAAGTGTCTGAGTGGCTTGCAGATTGACGCCATCTTCAGGCACGAGTCCCAGAAAGACAGAGCGCTATTCCCGGGCGCCGATTCCCGAGAGTTCTGGCAGCGTGCGCGGGAAAGGAATGAGGTGCGCAGGCCTCCGTACTTGATGCAGTTCTCATCCACCATAGCTTACCCCACGTCTGCATGTTGCGCATGGCGTCTTGCATGTGCTGATAGATATAGCCTGCAGTTGGGCCCATTGTCGGGTAGTGCCTCCAGTTACCAGCTGAGATGTCAGCTTCCTGCGCAGGCTACTGCAGCGCTGTACAATCTACTGGGTCTTCCAGAGTATCATGCAATGGAGCTGTTTGTGGAATATAAAGCGTAGATCCCAGCGAGCAAGTGCGAGTAAGTAACTCGGCTGGTGTAGTTAGTAGAGACTGTAGTGCCAGCAGTGTGGTCTGCTGCTAATTCCACTCCCTGTATACTATGTTAGGGAGACTGTGATCTTAGAGGAATTGTCTGCTGACGCCACCACCATCTATTTAGGAGTGCTATGATGCCTGATGCTCATATGGGCTGTACAGACATGCACCAGAGTATGACGCTCAGGAGGTGATGAGCTCCTGCATCATCGCAAGTATCATTGTGCCATATGGTAGTGCCGTTGCGCATCAGTCTGCAGCTAGGCCATTGTTCTGGGCGCGATGTCCTCCAGCATAGCTCCGCTTTGCGGTTCAATCAGGTTGGGGGCAGTGCAAGGTGGGCGGTGACTGCACACATCTGGTGGAGAGTACTGTGTCTGCATCACATCCGCTTTGCATGAGGCTATAAAGCAAATCCAAGGGCCCGTTCATGTGATGGGAAAAGGTGCTTTGTCATCGTTCTCGTCAGCACATGCCCCGCGTACATGAGAAGTAAAATCGGATGCTACAGCGCATTTCCTCTGCCTCGAAGGGATGCAGAACCCATTGTGAGGCTGTACAGCACTACAGCAAGCGCAAAGGTGCAGCCAGGGCATCAAAATGCAGGATCTAGACCGGGACCTAAAGGTACGAGCTCTTCCTTCATTGCCGGCTGTAGCCCCTTGGCTGTTTTACATACTGATCTCATCATTATGAAAAGACATTTAAGACGAGGCGCGCCTCAGGAGATGACATGTAACGAGAAGAGTATAGTGCCGAAGACCATCGGAATGCTGTGCAGGATGCTTTCAACCTTATATTGATCGGCAACTACAAGGAAAGGGTCATCGGAGGTATGATGGGCCTTCTGCTTGTCCCTTTGCAACCGCCCTGCCTCGAGCAGCTTGCCTTAGAATCTTTCTATGTGGGCTGCAGTATGCAAATACCTGGACAGACACATCGAATTCACGCATGTCTCCTTCAAGTAAGTCCTGACTGTCCATTCCTCGTTCACTGCCTACTACAGATCCCATGTCTTTGCTAGCCTGGGTGTGCTTATTCATCACTGGCATCTAGCGCCTTGGGCGGGTGTTGCTGCCTTCTGTGCTGTGGACTGTATATGCCAGGCTGCTCATGTATAGCCTGCCATGCAGGACCTTCACCAGAGATGATGCCTGGGGTGATGTCACAATCTCTGAATCCCGCTTTGCGAAGTTGCTGCTCCTCAAGAGTCCCTGTGCCTTACTATTTCTGTTCGGCATCTGTATTCGATTTGTAGAGTCACATGGGTCTTCTGTCTGAGTTGCACTAGCTTCAGAGTCTCATGCAGAGCTTTTTTTGCAGGTGTGTATCAGCTCTGGAGCATCAACAACAGGTGGGGAGCTCCCTGCATGCCTGCCCTGAATCCCAACCTGCCATTCTGCACCTCGATGTCCTCCCTTAAAATTTTGCATTAAACTTTTGTGGTGCATGCAGGGGTATAGGGATTGACTACCTGAACATCAGTAAGTTGGTCCCTTTGACGGCCCAATGCAAGTGCTGTCTGTTGCTGGATTTGCTGCATGCCACCTCATCTGAGGATTAAACATGCTAGCTACACGCCCTTGGCATCTCGTTGAGTGCATGGAACAATAGTCACTAGGTTTGAGTGGCCTTGCAAGGAAGATGCTGAATGCACTGCCTTGCAAGGAAGGTGTTGCCCTCCAATGACACATGCTGAAGAGAAGGTTGCACATGCAGTTGCTGATGAGAAGGGAAACTCGGTCTTCATGGATCTCATTGAGACTTGTCATGTCTGGTGGGTTCCGTCCTTCAAGGGCGTGCAGAGGGTGAGCTCTGCAGCGTACTTACTAATCTCTCCTACCACCCTACCCACATGGCACCTGGGCGCACAGGTTCAAGTCTAAGTGAAGCTTGCTTTCTTGCGCCTTTGTCCACATGCAGCTGCAACCCATCACTTTCCGCCAGTCACTGCGCACATCATGCATGTTGCAAGATTGACCTGCTCTTGAGGAAGCCAGATGTGTGCCTGCAGGTCAGACTCTTCACGTCAATGGATCTCATAGACACACCAAATGGGAAGAAGATCCTGAGGCAGTATGACCACACCCTGCTGGCAGAGACGTAGGCCCCTTTCTCTGCATCCTGTTTCTGTGTCCTGCAAATGTGGCAGCTTGCGGGCTGACGTGGGCCTCATATCAATATCTGTCCCCTCTGTGCACAGGAGAGCTGACATTCTGGGATGCTGAAAACAAAGGTGATAACCACACAAGATTTGCCCACCTCATCTGTCTGCGAATGCAGGATCCTGTATGAGCAGTTCCCATGGCTGGGAGAGATTGCAACAAAACATGTCCTCCCTACAGTAGGTAAACTTCCTGCGCCATCTCTCAAAAATCTTGACGTGCTCTGCAACAGCATGTGCCTGGACACTGCACAGCAAGCGAGCCATGTCCTATGCCATCTCTAAGTGTTCTTGACATACCTGCAATAGGTTGTGCGGATATACTGCACAGCAAGTCAGCCTGTTCTTGGCAGTAGTCAGCACCCTAACTCTAGCATGAAGGCTTGGGACAATCTTCACTGCAGGGAAGGGTACATCTGCGCTGGGGATGTGGCTGTTCAAGCACTTCAGTGACAAGGTGAGCTTGATTCTCGCTGACAGCCACCAACCAAAAGCACATTGCAATCGTGCATACTTTCATCTTTGCGACTTCCTTTCCTGGCACATGGGTGGAGATGGCTGCACAAGCTCGACGCAGGCTCAGCCTGGGCCCACACTGCACATAGGGATGGTACCTGAAGTATTTTAGCTTCCAGCTACCCTATCTGAGGTACAGCTTCCTGGCTGGATGCAGTCCTGAGGAGGTGAATGTGCGCAAGAGGTAGTACTTGATCTGAAGCACCCCTCACTGATGCTGAAGAGCCCATGCATGCAGGAGGTGGTGCCTAAGTTGGAGCGGCCGCTGCTGACTGACCCCGAGAACACCATCCCGCGCGCCATTGAGGTTGTCTTTGGCAGCAGCCCCAGCCGCCGCTATGCCCTGGTGCACAATGCCTTCACCCCAGACGCCTTCTACTACAACACCTGGGTGCGCTCTGCACCGTGATCCCTGATTCCAAACCCTCACTGAGAGATGTCAAAGCACTGAACAGGGTGCATTGCCCCAGTGCCAAAACCTGAAAATCGCCCTGGCTGTTCTCTGATCTGGGCTGGAACTGGTGCACGGGGCAGGGAGCAAGGCCAGCCAATCCGATACAGTGCATGGTGTCTTGACCCAGCATGCATTTCACTGCCACAGGCTGAGGGCTGGGACCCTGTCTGCTGCGAGTGGGGGGCCATCTCAAAATCTGGGTTGGAAGAAAAGAGATGTTTGCGGGGAAAGCTGGTGTCTGAGTGAATGACGCTGTTGCGTGCAGATGACAGTGGTCGGCCCAGACCAGATCTTTGGTGTCCTCAACTTCTGGTGAGCCATCTGAGCTCTGCACCTCGTCTCAGCCACATGCCTGAAGGTGTGTGGTGTGCAGTGTATGACCTCTAGGTAGCTTAGAACAGTCAAAAGTCTTGCTGGACCCTCCTGTGTGTGGTAGTGTCACTGAGCAGCTTCAGGCAGGCCAGCAATTTCCATATTCCCATGGGGTACACCACTTTTGTCTGCACGGTCACGCGCACCTAGTGTGACTGCTGCGCAGGGCGATGGTGAACAGCAAGATCGAGATGAAGATCCTGCGCGTGGTGCCCTCCGGAGACAAGATCCTGGTGGATTCGGAGCAGCGCTTCTCGCCCTGGTGGTGGCCCTCCGCCCTGCTGAGCCCGCTGGGCTGGCAGCACCACGTCATCATGAACACCGTCGAGAACCCCTCCGGGTGCGCAAACCCTACCGCTGCACAAACCCGCAAGCAGTTGCCTCTGTAGGCCCCAGGCAGCAATGCTAAAGGCGCTGTCCCGCTTCGGTGATGCCCTTTGGAATCTCACACAATCCTGGCTAATGTTGTGTGAGATAATTCTGGCCTGTCAACGAAGCAGGAAAGCGCCTGTCATGATGCGCCCTTATGCTTACCAATTTGGATTGCTCTTTCAATGCGCACACCCCAGTTATGGAGCCCAGGCAGCAATGTGGTGTATGCCTCAGCTTGAGCGNTTGGAGCGGCCGCTGCTGACTGACCCCGAGAACACCATCCCGCGCGCCATTGAGGTTGTCTTTGGCAGCAGCCCCAGCCGCCGCTATGCCCTGGTGCACAATGCCTTCACCCCAGACGCCTTCTACTACAACACCTGGGTGCGCTCTGCACCGTGATCCCTGATTCCAAACCCTCACTGAGAGATGTCAAAGCACTGAACAGGGTGCATTGCCCCAGTGCCAAAACCTGAAAATCGCCCTGGCTGTTCTCTGATCTGGGCTGGAACTGGTGCACGGGGCAGGGAGCAAGGCCAGCCAATCCGATACAGTGCATGGTGTCTTGACCCAGCATGCATTTCACTGCCACAGGCTGAGGGCTGGGACCCTGTCTGCTGCGAGTGGGGGGCCATCTCAAAATCTGGGTTGGAAGAAAAGAGATGTTTGCGGGGAAAGCTGGTGTCTGAGTGAATGACGCTGTTGCGTGCAGATGACAGTGGTCGGCCCAGACCAGATCTTTGGTGTCCTCAACTTCTGGTGAGCCATCTGAGCTCTGCACCTCGTCTCAGCCACATGCCTGAAGGTGTGTGGTGTGCAGTGTATGACCTCTAGGTAGCTTAGAACAGTCAAAAGTCTTGCTGGACCCTCCTGTGTGTGGTAGTGTCACTGAGCAGCTTCAGGCAGGCCAGCAATTTCCATATTCCCATGGGGTACACCACTTTTGTCTGCACGGTCACGCGCACCTAGTGTGACTGCTGCGCAGGGCGATGGTGAACAGCAAGATCGAGATGAAGATCCTGCGCGTGGTGCCCTCCGGAGACAAGATCCTGGTGGATTCGGAGCAGCGCTTCTCGCCCTGGTGGTGGCCCTCCGCCCTGCTGAGCCCGCTGGGCTGGCAGCACCACGTCATCATGAACACCGTCGAGAACCCCTCCGGGTGCGCAAACCCTACCGCTGCACAAACCCGCAAGCAGTTGCCTCTGTAGGCCCCAGGCAGCAATGCTAAAGGCGCTGTCCCGCTTCGGTGATGCCCTTTGGAATCTCACACAATCCTGGCTAATGTTGTGTGAGATAATTCTGGCCTGTCAACGAAGCAGGAAAGCGCCTGTCATGATGCGCCCTTATGCTTACCAATTTGGATTGCTCTTTCAATGCGCACACCCCAGTTATGGAGCCCAGGCAGCAATGTGGTGTATGCCTCAGCTTGAGCGCTGGAGCCTCGCACTCCTACCTCACGAGCAGAACAGGTCTTATCTGGTAGGTAGGCAGATAGGCGGGTGGGTGGGTGGGAGGGTGGGTGAAGAGGTCGTGGAAGCTAATGAGTACTCTTGGGGTGCTGCGCAGGGGGAGGCTGATCTCGCGCGTGGACAACCACATCATCTGGCTGGAGCCCTTCCTGAAGTACAACATGGGCCCCTTCAGCTGGCTCTACGAGCGCATGCGCCCCGTCACCGGCAAGCTCTTCGGCATCGCAGGTCAGCCTCCCGCTCGAGCCTGGACCTCTCTCGTGCTGCAACATAGTAGTCATGCAGCAGGCGGGCGAATGATGTACACATCCAGTCCTTGGCCAGGGAGCATCTGCCTGGACATAAAGGTGTCCCGGATATGCTTCTGGACTGTTTTGCAGCGACTTTTGTCGATCATAGCCGGCACTGCACAGGGATTGGGTTGCCATTTGCAAAGAGAGGACTCATCTACATCCTAGTGAATATACTTACACTCATAGACTTGTATGAGCGGTGCCTCCCATGCTTAGCCAGGGATCACATCATACGCTTCAGCGGTGTCAGGATTGTCATACATGGTACCTGAGGCGTTTTATGCCGTCCCCCTGAATCCTTGCAGTAGTGCATGGCTGCTGTGGTTCCTATGTTGCAGTGAGAGCCGTGAATCGCACTCTGTATGCCTGCAGGCAGGACAATCTACCACGTAATGGAGTGGTGGAACACCAATGAGGTAAACACCAGCCTTCTATATATCAGCACAATCTTGACAGTCCTGACATGAGCAAGACTGCGCACAGCTCCCAGCTTGGCTCAAGCAGGGCATAGTCCTTCCTGCACAGATTGAACTGCAGCATACCAGTTGTAGTGGCTGGCCGTTCGATCTGTACATGTTGGATGCATTGCTGTGCTGCCTGCGCCGGTCCTGTGAAACTCGTCAACTACCAAGCTTTGCATGCATACGTGGCCTAGGCAAAGCGCCAGTCTGGCTGTCATGCTGGGACTGCCCGCCCGATTTGCCCGCCAGGGCACTTGGGGAGCCTAGAGGACGCCACGCTGGCGCTATTACCCTTAGACATGCTGGGGTGTGACGTTGTGGCTGCCATGCAGGTGGCAGAGAGAGTGGCTCAGGCCATTCCCAACGGGATCTCTACCAAGCTGGATGGCCTGACAAAGCACTACTAGGCCTGGTACAGACGCCAATGGGCCTGGCAGAAGCAGGAACGGGTCTGGCAGAGCCCTGTCCGACCTTCAGCCCAGAACCCTGCAATGAACACATGCCCTGGCTACACAGCTGCAAGGCGGTCCGCAGCCGTGTGTAGCCTCTTTGCCTCTCAACATTTTGCCCTAGACATTGATGATATGTTAGGAGGTGACCTGTGCCTATTTGTATGCTAGCATGCCTGGGCACGGATTCAAGCAATAGGTGTAATGACAAGCTAGGCCTGGATCCCTTCTCACATGTGCATTTAGTGTAGTTTGTATGATAGGCGCAATGGCCACTGACCTTTCTTTCTCTTGAATTGCATTCATGAATTTGCTGCACCTGCTGGAGCTAGGGTGTAAGAAGACCATGAACAGGTGATTGGACATTTGTCAAGGAGTATGCGCAGCATGCGGCTGACTGGCTACCTGCAGGAAAGACATACGCAGGCACTAGAGACCTGTGCAGTCTGAGGCAGAATGCATGACAGAATTGCTGCATGCCTAGTTCAGGTACCTTGATGACAGGTGCAATGAGAGGGGCAGCTGTAGCAGATATGAGCAGAGTTAGGCAGCTCCTAGTGTATCATATAGGCTTTATGCGTGTATGTAGTTCATCAAGTACTGAGTTTATAGTAGGGCCGAGTACTGAGGTTGACAATCCTGACTATGTGTGGAATCTAAATTTGGATGAACCTGAACCTGTACAGTGTAGAGCACCAGAGATTAAACTTTGAACACACACATGCTACGATCATATGTGACAAGTATCCTTAAAGTTTCATATTGCAGCATTTGCGCCCTAGGCTTGCAGATTCGAAATCACTTTATGAGTCATGTCCGCTATCATTTGAAGTCAGATACCTTCTCTTCAGAGCTTCCCAGGCTTGAAAGGGTCTGTCAGCTTTGTGGGGTAGGAACATTGGGTGATGAGAGGCACCTTATCTTTGAGTGTTCAGAGCTGCTGTGCTTCAGGGAGCACTGGTCTCACTTGTTTGAGGGGCCGCAAACGATGCAGGCATTCATGTGGCAAGAGGACTTAATTGGTGTTGCCAAATTTGTCACTGCTTGCTTGCGTAAGATGAACCCGTCATATGAGGGTCAAACATCTGATCAGCCTGGTGTGGCTGGAAGAGATGTA